>OX393577.1:1240867-1840867 GCA_947652605.1 Elmis aenea | reverse complement strand
ATTAACAATGGTTACTGAAAAGCAGATGTTTCCATTGTAATACTTTTCGCTATAAAATTATACAAGGAAAGCTTTATTTTGATTCATGTTGTTGCCAAAATTATTAAACATAACTTTACTTAAGTCACATTAAATCATAATTAAATTAGAATATAATGGTTCAATTATATTGCTAATTACTCTGCAATAATTCAATATATAGTTTTCCTTTACCTTTTTTCTTTAATACAATATCTCATTAACCTGTGTTGATTTGAAAACAATTTCGTGTTCCCTTACTGGTACATAATTGTTATAAGTCCTAGAAATGACTGAATAATGAAATTTCTGATAATTACCAAAGCGAAGAGTGATTTTAGCGCGGCAAGTTGTTAATTGTTGGTTATTCCAGGTATACTAATTATGAGAGTAACGTCCGTAATTCTGTAGATTGTAAAAAATTCGCGATTCCAAGAATTTTATTTTACAATAACAAGTTAGTCGTAACAGCCAATATTGTAAACATATAAATACATGCAGATGTTCCTTTTTTATTGCAGCATTAAATTTTAAACTTTGATGAGTCATTTTAATTAGAGTGTAATCTATTTTAAAATTTTCGAAGAATAAAAAAAATACTTGAATAAACTTTTAATGAAATACAAGATATAAATTAGGTAGGTACTTATAATTATATAAGCTTAATTTTCAAAGTAATACTGATTATGTAGTTAAGAAGGTTTCTAAAAAAATTGGTTTTCTTTATAGATTAAGCAGTAAACTTCCAGTCCTTACTAGAATTTTAATATACAAAAGTATCATAGCACCCCATTTCGAATACTGCCTTAGTATTTTATTTCTGGCTAATACTAATGGTTTAGACCGGCTTCAAAAATTGCAAAATGGGGCATTGAGAATTATTTTACAAAATAACTCTAATGCTAGATACTCTCCAGTGGCTTAGTATTAAACAACGGATAATTTTTAATACGATTATTTTCATTTTCAAGATTATAAATAACCTGCTTCCAAATTCTTTTTTAAAGATACAACCCAAAATTCTGATATTCATAATTATCCGACTAGAAACTGTTACTTTAAATTGCCATTCAGGACACGAAATTAAACTCAAAATTTTCTATTTTATAAAAGACTGAAATTTTATAACAATCTAACAAGTGAACTTAAAAATGAAACTAATATTGTAAGGTTTAGACGTAAGCTCAGTAGTTATATTAAGGAAAAGTTTTAATTGTTATATATTCACATTCGTAAGTTATAAAATGTAAACACATTTAGCAAAAGATTAAATAAAGGAAATTATTATTACTATAATTTACTCATCAATTTTCTTAAATGACTGTCTTATCAACTCACTTGAGCAAAACACATTAGACAAGTATTGCTTTAAAATAAACATTTGAGAGTATAAAACTAAAAATTTTAGCTCTAAAATAACAGCCAGAAGTACATATGTGTTGATTAAATGTGTGCCATTAGCTGATTAAGCTTGTAAAAAAGCCATGCATGCTGACAAGGCCAATTTATTTTGTTTTGCGAGAACAACATAGTTCGGCAGGTCTGTTTAATAATAATAAATAATCACCTATTAATTGGTTTGATATATTGCTGGCATTGCGGGTTTTTACTGCATTGTCCTTTGTGTGAAATCCGACCTGCAGTTTTTATTTCAGAATGCGTCGGAATGTTTCATTTACAGTGTCAACGTTAATCAGCGAACAAAGAAACCGTTGTAATTATGTCTTGTAATTATAAAGCAATAATTATTTTGCTGTAACTAATTTTTAAAACTTGAGTAATTTAATTACATAGTTCCGGACCTGTAATTCATATAAAACATGCAAGCCTTTAAAAAAACAACGTTGTATTTTTCTTCTTAATTTTGATCTGTACGTGCAAACACACCGATAAATGTACTGACAAAGAAAGGGTCGTAGTGAGTATAAAACAATTTTTTAATGTGAAAGTTAATTTTCGTGCACATAAAAAATATTTCAAATACACACCTTCTGTTACTAACTGATGCCATTAAATTAAAGATAATTAAGGAAGAAAAATACTAAAAAATAGCGCAACCTGTTGTAGCTCTTAAGATAAGAGGAATTCCCTAGTTAAGCCCTAAGATTTGGCAGATCCTGTATATTTCACACAACTTTATAATTAATTAATCAAATCAATTTTTGCAAAATATGACTTTACAAGACACTACGCGAAAAAATTAGTTTAACCCAAACTATGAATCAGATTTTTGATAACGATTGTATGTATAATAGTTTTCGAGATACCCCATAAGTACTTCGAATTTGGACAACCCTGAACAGAAACTGTAATTTCCACATGAAAGTTGTTCGAATTTATTAATTAGTTTTAATTTATAATTTAAATTTGATGGATATCGTTTTAAGATCACTTTATTATATTTTTTTAATCACCACATTATGAAACAAATTCCCACTTTTAAACACATCACTAAACGTTGGTTCCGACAAATCAGTTTCGCTTCATCATTTCCATTGATTTAGTGGAATTTCTAAGCACTTTTTTAGTTAGGCTGATCAGTCATGTGAAAATTAGTTCACTTTGACACAAAGTGGATATAATTCTAATTGTAAGAACTAGTTAATCTTTTTTTTTTTAGGATTTCATCCAACCTATTTAGTTTGATATTTATTTTTTTGCTAGCAACGTCTTCTAAATGACCTAATGAGCTTATTGATTTGCTTTATTTAACAGTAAATTATACAGAAATAAAGTAATTCATGATCATTCATTCTCAAGCCGTATAATTCTAAGGATTATGGCTAACGCCGAAGCGTTTTTCAAATCCATTTATTGAGGTGGATCGGTCCTCTCTCTCTCTGATTTTCAAAGCTTGTTGTTGGTCCTGGCTGCCTCCGATATTTTCATCCATTCTTCCTCATCTTCGCATTTTGATTTCCAGTCATTTATTCCTAATGCCTTTGCGTCTTCCTCCAGGGCGTCTCTCCATCTTTTCCTTGGTCTTCCCTTGTTCCTGGGCCAAATAGGGACCAATTGTGTTATCCTCCTGATCATTTCGGTTGGTTTCCTTCTCATGATGTGTTCTGCCCATCGTAATCGTTATGCTTTAATGTGTCGAATGATATTTTCTCCTCCTAGTTCCTCCTCTATTTTTTTATTCCTTCTCAGTCTTACTTCTCCATCTCTTGTTACGTTAGGACCCAATATTGCTCTCATTACTTTTCTCTCCACTATTTTTAAGTCTTCTTCTTTCTTATTTATTGTTATTGTTTCCATCGAATATGTTATGACGGGTCTTATTGGGGTTTTGTATATTTTTATTTTTGTTGTTTTGCTCTTTAGATACCTCTTATAATAAATACTGTAAGGAAATAATTCACTTGTTTATTTAAAAATAAGTCAAATTGATTAAACCAACTGTCGAAATTAACCAGAAAATGGTAATACTGTACGAACAAATAAATAAAATCGTTTTTATTCAGTTTTAGATAAAGAAAATGATTCGGGTTATCTGATTCTTCAGAATCCGTTCAATGATAACGTGTTCATAAATCCATCAAAAAATAAGGATAATTTTTGTGACTGAAATTTCACGAATCTTACAATTGCCAATTAATGTTGCCTCTAATTTTAACAAAATTAACGCCAGTATAACAGACAGTTTTATTTATTAGCGGCTAATAAACTAATTCCATTTAATTGGGGCCATCTATGTTCTTCTATATTTTAAAAATAAGTTTTTTAGCGGATGCTAACCTATAAAAAGAATAAATATTTGTCAACAGCGTGAAATCATGGAATCAAGTTTCAAGTTTGTTTACACCAGTCTAAATTATTTTATGGTTGTCAATAAAATTTTACCGGTGTGGTATTATTGTACGACATGTGAAGAATTTTAAAGTCGAGAGAATTTCTGGTGTTAAACACCTCCGAGCAATTAAATACTTATTGAATTATAGTAATTGTGTTTGATGGTGTTTATAATTGCATGTAGTACAGAATCGTTACAATATTTATGTATATAAGTGTGTAACTAACTTATATTGCCTGACAAACAATGCATGTAAGTGTTTTGGTATCGGTAAATATATTGATTTGACCGAGTTGGGTGTTTGGTCTATAACAAGACCGGATACAAATTGTCTGTAAATATTACTTGCTCGTTGATATTTAGTATAAATTATTTACCTTAGTAATTGTGTAAAAATTACTAAGCGTACGTCGATTAGCACCCTGGTAAACATGAATTTGTAATACTGTTCGTCCAGAAAGTTCAATGTTTGGAATAATCGACTCGTTACAAGGATTTAGTTATAAAAACGTACCGATTATTTCCCACATAATTTAAATTTATTGCAGTGGTATGATCAGACATTTAAATGATCGAAACCGTGACAGTGACATTGATCGAGAATTTCTATTCAGCTAACTCATCAAGTCTAGAAATTCATATTCAAGTTAGAATCAGATATTCATCAAGTTTGACCTTAGAAATCAGAACGCGTCTCCTATGCATACAAATGTTCCCAGTTGTTTTCGAAAGCGTTTTAAATTCTAATTAATGTTTTTTCGTTAACATTTTGTTTACAATAAAATCTCATGTTACGTACGTCTGGGATGACAATGAATTATAGGATAATAAAATACGGTATAATTATAAGCGGGTTTTTTGAATCACCACATTAATTGGTTGAGTCTCGGATAGAGTAATTAACTGAGAATGTGTTGGTCATTAATTAGCACGGCCAGGTAAGAACTCAGGTGCCAACCGCACCCTCGCCTTTGTCCAAAACTGCCTTGTAATACCGTGACTGTAGGAAACAATTACACACAAATTCTGCATCTCATGTCTCAGTTTGTGTTTGATGCTGGATTTAAACCTTAATAGAAAACAAAACCACAAACTTCGTATTGGATAACAATTAATTTCGACTCACATTAGTAAGCGTATTGTTATTCGTATTTAAAAAGCCTGAAGGCGCTCGAGAAATCTCCATCCCTTCAACTTTTGCAAATATTAATCGGATTTACAGTCACACTCATGTTAATATTTTGTTCGAAATTCATTTTTAAGCGCATGCCTCAAACGTCTCATGTTGTCGTACATATTCAGAAAATGAAAAAACATTTTTGAACATGAATATTAAGAGGCACTACTGTATGTAATCTGTTACCTACCTCAATAATTAAATTATCCAGTACGCATCTCTCACCATCGACTAAATCTTAAAAAAAAACTGACTTGATATAAACATATTTATCTCCTGACAACTGGACAAAAACATGGCGTATCAAGTTAAATGAAACTAAGTCAGTACATGTCAATTTCACCAACAAGAGAATTAAACATGTACCAACCAACTTAACTAATAAACAAATTCCATACTCCAACACAGGTATTACACTGGACGCTAAGCTACGCTGGAAGGCTCATGTCAAGAAAAAAAGGGAAGAAATACGTATCAAATATAAAAAATGTGCTGGCTAATCGGGAGGAATTCCTCTCTGTCCCTACATAATAAACGTTTGCTTTACAAGCAAGTCTTAAAGCCTCTATGGACATATGGGATACTGCTAAGTGGATGCACCAAACAGAGTAACATTTAGATCATCCAGAGATTCCAGAACAAAACACTAAGGAACATCGCTGATGCACCTTGGTTTTGCAAGAAATAGTGACATTCATCGGGACCTCAACATGAACACTGTAACCAACGGCATTAAGAAGTTTGCCAAGAGCCACGAAGAAACGCTCCATCAACATGTAAACGTCGAGGCGATCCAGCTCCTGGACACCACAGGCTTAGTAAGAAGACTTAAAAGGGTTAAACCTTTTGAGTTAGTTTAAGCAAAAGTTTAAAAGCAGAGTCTGTGCGGTAGTGTGCATGTTAATAATTAGTGTACCTATATATTAGCAAACTAAGGACTACTATTGGGTAAACCTTAGGCTAAGCTTGAACAATATTAATTTAGGCTAGAATTAAACTAACTGCTCATTGGTCTCAAAGACTCTATTAGGGTGTCTCATTTCATATTTCTATAGTTTTTTCTATATTTTTAAAAGTCGTAATGTCTTCATATTTTGCTGCAGGCAAATGGAATGTCCTTCTTTACAGTCGTCGCTTTGAGGTTGCGATAAATAATCTCATTCGGCACAGACCACAGAACACTTCTTAGGCACTTTACTTGAAACCTTTGAATGATATACTTGGTGCATCTAAACTAACTTGCAACAAGCAGATACACTAACACAAAATATTGCTTCATATAGACTTATAAGGCATATAAACTACATTTATTTTATTACTAATATTTTTAAAAAAAATAATGTCTGTGCAAGTAAACAATAGTATTTTATAAAATGGGCAAAATTCTCTTATTGGTTACTAAAGTCACAACAAAAGTGGCAAAGGTTTCTTTAGTATCCTCAGTAGGCTGGTAAATATTACTTTGTCTGCAAAAGGTTTATTTCTTTATTCTTTTATTAACGAAGGATACACTTTCGTTTTTGTAATTCTAAGAAGTACAAATATGTGATTTTTTCATTTTTAACCAAAGACAGAGACCAAAATTGTGCCCTGTATTCATTTACTACAGATTAAATAACGCATGTACTCGCTATAACCAACCAGTTTATAAAAAAAATCAATAGAACCCAAAGAGTCACAAAAATTTAGAAATCATGTCAATTTTGATTAACTGTCCTAATCGCTAATCAAATCACAACGAATCATTATTTTCAAGTTAACTTAGACGTTATTCTTTAAAGTTTGCTTTGCCAATTAAAAAATTTTTGTTCACTGCTTGCTGAATTGTTGCTTAATTTGTTTCCGGAAGACCCCACTTCTAGACAGTGTCCCTAGTGACTTTACAATGTATATCCAGAATACAATTATTTTAAATGTTTGCAATATACACATTCATAGACCAAAGACCAGCTATCTGTCTGGTTTGGATGGAAAATTTAAGTTGATAGATTAAAAAAAAGAGACTGAATCTACAACAAGTATGAAAGAAATGTAAAATTTTATCATCTTTAGTAAAAAAAAGCAAAAAACTCTGTACAAGTTTATTTAATAATCTTATTTAAATTGGTGGGGGAGTTCATGAAATATAGGTATGGTTGGGGTTCCAAAGTTTTTGAAAAATCGTGAATTACATTAGTTTGGAAACCGCTACACTGGACCAACATTAGCTTTAAAAACCAAAAGGCATAGATGAGTGAAACATTTGAATTACTGGACGTGTAACATTCATTATAAAAGCATTTTTTTAATAAAGTATTAGAATTTTTTTCGAGTTTAGATTATTGTAGAATGCAGTTGGTTCGTGAAGTTTTTACGAACTTTTTTATTTGCTGCTACCAATTAGGAAATAATCAACAGTTTTAACATACCAAAAGAAGTAAAATTCTAATAACTAATTTAGTTTACGTGTTTGTGTAAAGTATTTTAGTTGTTTAACTCGAAATGATTGTGTTGTTTTATTTTCAAGCTAACAAAAATGAAAATTTAGGATCTTTTAAAGTACTAAAAATAAAATAAATATTTTAATTATAATTGTGTTTGTTGTTTATGGCCGCAGTAAATCTTTCCATATTTTCATAACAAAGCAAAATTATATTTAAATTAACAGTTGGAGCAGCGCACAAGATATGTAATCTGATCAATTCTGTTTGGGCTTCAGCTATATTTCTTAGAATAATCTACTTTCCAATCAGGCATGATAATTAAACTTTTCTTAATTACTAGTCGTAAATAATAATTTAAGTGCCGTTTTAACGCGCCTCTAAATGTCACGACTTGAATTTTTAGTCGAACCCTGACTCGCTAAAAATACAATAAACAAAATTAAATAAAAAACTGTGTCGTAAACGTCAATCTGGAGGCTTGTTTTCTGACGATATTGGAGACTTACGTCTGAAGTTTCCAATGCAGTATTGTGTTTCACTAGATGCAACTGCATGAAACAGAGCCAGTCGTTACTGGACTCGAAATTCGGCCAATAATAATTTAAATTTAAGCACGTAACATTATGATTGTTATATTATGGAGTACAACTAACGTATTGTGCATCAGACTGTGACTCGTCGTTCATGATCCCTTTTTTCTGCAAGAATACTTGCAATTGTACGGCTACATTCTAAACGGGCATTAACAAATGTGGGTGTTAAATAAATCATTTTGCACACCTTAACATTTAATAGCTTATTCCGTGGCATCTCAAGCGCTAACTAGACGTAGATGTGAACAATACGAGTATCCAGAATGTCGATTTAAGATGAAATTATGTTACTTTTACGTGTAAATAATTGTTGAGCTGCAACAAAGTTGAAACATGATCCCGAATACAATATATCTCGATTGTAAATAATTCTTGTCTAACATGTTTTGGTAATTAAAAATTTAACGATCAAATTAAGAAGTTAAGGAACTGTTAGGCAATACGAAGGAAGAAAGAAAGACAAAGTTATTTAAATTTTCAATATACACAAAGCATATTTACCTCGACTTTGTGTAATTTTCAAACTATAACAATACAGGGTGTTATAAATTCCAGAAGAACAATGTAGATTCCGACAAAGACGCTCTTGCATAGACAATATTTTCTGTCTAAAGCAAGTTTTTGAAAAAAGATTGGCTTATAATTTTAAAACACATGTGGTTCTGGTGGATTTGCAGAGGGCTTATGATACGGTGCCCCTGGTTAGGCTATGGGAAGTTTTGAAAAATAAAGGCATTAGTCATACAATGATACAGGCAGTAAAGAAATTGTACAGTGATATGACCAGCTACGTGAAGGTGGGAAATATAATAGCGAATAAAATTGCGATAACGAAGGGTCTCCGACAAGATTGTTTATTTAAGATATACAGGGTGTCACAATTATACACCGCCAAAAAGTAGGTGCATATTCCTGAGTGAAAATGATGACCATTTGTCAAATATTTTGTTATCCGAAAATGCTTCCTTACAAAGTTAGAGACCTCCAAAGTTGCAAGAAAAAAAAATCGAATACGTCCTAGCCGTTTAAGCTAGAGTTGCTAGAGCTATCAAACTTGGCCGAAATGTTTAGGTGTTGCCCATTGACTTTATGGGATAATTAGAAAAAAAAAACACGTATTTGGAAGTATGATTCATAGTCAGGTCATCCGCTTACCATCTTCAGAATTTTCTCTGGAATAAAATTGAAAATGTCATTTGTCCATAAGAAAGTACGACTTAAGAGGAAAAAATTTCGTCCCTTTTTGTTTTTTGCTGTAAACGTAGCCGTTTTCAAGAAAATTAGCGCTAAAGATGCATCGACAAACTCTGTTTAAAATCGCAAATATAAATAAACCAAATTTAATTGTGAGTATCTCGGTTACCATAATAGTCTGATATCTGTCTGTTTTTTTTTTTTTGAGATAAAACCCGACTGTATAATCACATTTTTTCTATTACTTTGGCACTACAGACGAAAAATGGCATTTCATTGTTTTAAAAATTTACTGTCCTTTCTTTATAATATAGAACTAATGGTATTGGTTTTTGATTAAGAGCTAGAACTCCTTAATCGTTTCGGCAAAACAAAAATATCAGTAAGTGACTTAGTAACTTTTGTACCATTATACCAACCGGGTATACGTTACTGTTTACGTTTCTGCGTCCACCAGAAAATCAGTTGTTTCTGATCAATGTTTAGGCTGGAAAATACATCTTTACTGGCCTAGGCCAGAAAATAACTGGTTGCCATGGTGATGAGTTGTTTTGTTAATTTGCGCTGTCAAACAAGCGGTTTAACCACCAAGTGAGTTTTCACCTGTAGTTTGTTAAGTTATTGTTTGATTATGGATGGCGATACCCAAAACTCGAACACTCTATAATAATCTCGTGCTTTGTGGATATATGGTGCGTCTTTTATCACACTCAAGTTAACTAATTATTAAGTGCTCTATTCTTCATAATTTATAGTAATGTAAAGCGATTTATCTAGATGCCAAAACTAAATTTATTGTTTTTTTTTAAATAATTTATGTCTTTTTAAATTTAAATAAATTTAAATTTTAAATAGCGCCAGGAATTTAAGAATAAGTGCTTATAATTCAGGGGTAGTTATTTTGCCACAACATTTAGATGAACAAGCAGACGTGTGATATGTGGTTCGCTCGCTTGTGGTCCTTATATGAACAGGCCCGCCCGACTGCTGTCACTCACTGACAATCACATCCGTCACCCAGAGACACGACACCACCGCCAGACCGCCGCATACATTTGGCCACTTCTCTAGAAACTTGTATATGCAGTTTATGTTAAATTTTTTTATCTCATTTTGATTTTAAAGAATAATGAAACGCGTAGTTTTTGCCGGCCTTACAAAATAGTAGTCCGTAATTATGCTAATGTGAGTAGCATCTTTAAAAAATTGTTTCGGAAACCTCGAATAATTATGCAGCGAACAAAATATGGAAATGTATGTCAACCGTCACAAAGAGCCAGAATTATTTATACGTTTAGACTGCTTGTATTATAATAATGCTCTCAAACAATCGTTGCGATTCGAGAGACATCAACTTTTTGTAAAAACTTTGATATTCTAAGATTAAATCGAGTTGAATTTGTTTTAAAAAATTATTTTATCACTGTCCAGTGATTCGCAAACCTACATTTTAATTGTTTTTGAATTTCAAGCTGTAGCATTGAAAACAAACTCACGTATGAATAATTCAAAAAAGTTTGATGCATGGTTTTTAAACTAGTTATTACAAAATTATGGACAATGAAATATTGCAATTTTTAATTCGATAGAAGCATTTCTAATTAATTGGGACCACTATAATTTGAAATTTACAAAAGTTTATATTGTACCATTTCTCTTTTTTACTGTCGAAACAGGCCTGTTAGTCTAAGCTCCAATATGCACATCTAATTATACACTTTTATTAGTATCATAGATGAACTGTGGAAGCGCCTTTTTGTAAGTTGCCTATATTAAACTTAAACAGGCCATTTTTGATACAGTCTTATTCAGTTCTGTTAATGTTCAAAAAAATTGTAGATGTAATGCTGGAAAGCTTTACAGTTTCATATGTACAGATACAAGTTTTTTTTTTGTTACAATTAAGTAATGTAGTCGTAAAGTCTAATCTATAGTTTTCGTTTGGCCTTATCAACCTAAATATTGTTAGCTTGGAAGTCTCCTTAGACTACATACATAACACTTTTTCACGTGTTATTATCAACGCACTTCACTTACTCTGCTTTTACACATTCACTCTACACAACTCTGAAGGGTTTGGTTCTTTGCAACCTTCTCACTGCATCCACGTCCAGAAGTTGGTCTACCACTCTGTTGTTATAGGTAAGTAGCCTTGTTTGATGATTTTTCGCTAGCCTCTTGATTTCCTCCTTAACAGTGAGAATATTTAAGTCTCTATGAAGGTTATCATCCTTCACGTACCATGCTCCCACAATATCTCACAGAACTTTATTTTGTAAAGTCTGAATTTCTTTTATGCTGGTTTTACTTGCGCAACCCCAAAGCTGAGCCCTATAGGTCCAAACGGGCTTCAGTATCTGATTATGCAGTAGCAATTTGTTTTGTGTATACATCTAAGATTTTCTTCCCAGCATCGAGTAAATTTTTTTAAATACTTAATCTTTAATAAAACGGCAAATTATTAAGCAATATATGTACTTAACCAGGAATATAAAAACATGGGACAAATTAAGATTTTACTTTCTAACGTAATTACTTTTGACAGCTACAAATTTATTCCAACGTTTTTTCAACAATCTTATCCCATACAATTAAAATCATTTAACGTAAAATATTCTTTACACAACTTCTTCAACATTCATTTCGCATTCTGTAGGTTTTTTTTGTGAGATTTTGGAATAGGTATGTATATAAAACTCACAGTGTGAAAATTCAGGACCAAGAGAAGAACGCCTAACCTCAACAAAACCGAAAATCTGGATAATTTGTTGAAGGTCGTCTTCATTCTGCTGAAAAGATTTTGGATTTTTCTCTTGTAAAGCAATTCAATTTTTAAAAAGATTTACCAGAAACCTCTCCTGTAGTTGTAGAACTCTTCTCTTTAATTAATGAGGTTCCATCTGATCCCAGGAAATCACAGCCATCATTTTTCTCACAAAAGGTTCACTTTGGCTTGCTTTATGTATCCAACGCGCAGACACTTCTTCAATAAATAATGTAAAATATTTTTTTATAGATATATCAACTACCTTAGAGTTTAGATTAACAATTTGTTAATTTAGTGAAACAAATAACGATTTCATGAAGAGATGGGAAGCATTATTTGTATTATATTTCTCAAGTTCTTAACGTGCAATTGCCAAGGCAATAAAAACATTTTTGTTAAGCTTTCTTGAGTCGGCAATCAATTTACAGTTTCAAGTTTCTAAATCAAGAAAATATTAAATATTTTGTTATAGTCTCGTATCATGTTTCTTTTGATTATAAAATTAATAAGCATACACTATAAATTTCTGGTAACAGTTAGGTGCATTAAAACTCGATTGGTCGGTCAGTTTCGTTAATTGGCTTGTCCGAAATTAGACTAAATATCATAAATATCCTTTTTAATTTTTCAATTTGCCGAAAAACGTGTTTGTAACACCAATCTTGGCGCAGACGGTTACACCTAAAATCGTATAAATTAATTGTCCTATTTCTTACGGCGATAAAAGATTTTTTTTTTGTATTCTATTAGCTGTTTTACAGTCTTGCAATGCAATGTATAGAAACATTTGCGCTAAAATTGTATTTTTAAACGTCCAATGCACTTCAAAAAAAAATATTTATGATATCAAAAACATTGTTGTTGTAAAGCAATCCTTTAATTGGTTTAGTTTCGTTAATAAAATCTGTAGAAAATCTTTTTAACTAAATTTTAAACACTGACAAAAGAATTAAAACAGTTTGAGACGACAAGAAAAAATAGGCCTTTTACAACTTTTAAATTGTTTGTGTATATTAAATCAGTTTTAACAAAGCTTGTTTGATTATTTAAATCAGTTTTTCTAAAATTGAAATGTTAAATCCATTGCGCTTTTTGATATTTAACAAATTTCAATTAGTTAGTTTTCAATTAGTGGTACGTTTTCTATTAGTGCGATTTCAGTTAGTACGGCACTTTGAGGCAATTCTTAATGACACTAAATGAGTAATTTTAGTACTTCCACAATGTTTATAAATTATATTTAGTGGTTTTGTAATAAAACTATGTGTCTCTATAGTAAAATAAATGCAACATGTCAGATTTTCCGGTACCTACTAAAGAACCAACACCAAAAAACAAAAGCATCACGCGGTTGGTACTGCGTTGCTTTAATCTGATTCCAAGAAATCTTCAATTAATTACTAAACCACCACAAAAAATCGATTGTAAATCGATTACAAGTTATTCTTAAAGATCAATTCACTTTAATGTATTTATTTAATTGATGCTAATTAAAGTGATTTCCATTGTCTGGAACGTAAAATTTAAGTGGCCAGCTCACATCACCGCCCACTAGCTGTTTATGCAGGTCTTGTTTAATATCAAACAGCTTAGAGAGAAGTCATAAGTAAAGTCGCTTAATTTAATTAGTGTAATTCTTCATATTAGCTGCCATCTGACGCTTATGTTTTGTATTAATCCGAAACTACGTCTAATGTTGGCGTCCTTAATTAGCGTGAGTTTTGAAATTTAATTAATTTTTTTAGACAATATAAAACATGTTTGTTGTTTAATTAATGTAACCATAACAAATTGGTTATATTATAATGATATTTTTGAATAATAACTTTGAGAGACTTCCAGTATTATGCACACATAACGTGATTATTTTTATTGAAAACGCGATTTCATGCGAAAGTGGTTTAATTAAAGCGGACACGTATTTTTCTTTAATTATTTAATTAAAATTTTTATTATTTAGCAACTTTTTCTAGTCGATAGCGACCCAAATTATTTTAAATTACGTGCCGGTAGCGTCAAAAACCTTGTCCAAGGTGAAACGTCGTTATCAAGGTGGAATGCTTATAAATACGCAACAAAGTGTGTGGTATGGAAAAATTATAGAGCGCACTCTTTTGATAAACTCTTTTTAATTAAACAAACATTCATAACTTCTAATGCACAACCTGATTTAAGTAATTGTAATCCGTAGAAGCTTTTGATCATTTTTAATAAGCACACACACGATACTTTATTCATACTACATATGGCAAAAGTGAAAACAATTTACTTTTTAAAACGACATTTGATTTGGAAACCAAAAAGTGAAAAAAATACAGGGTGGTCAAAGTTAGGTGTTGATACGCGAAAACAAAACACTCTGTGTATAGCTGAAAATAAATTTAACTTTCGATAAAGTATTTTTAGGGGGTGTAAATGCACCCTTACCCCCCCTTTTATTGCGCCCATAGCAAGCGTAATGCTTTAAACCGTGTTCCCATTTTTCGTTTTTTTTTTAATATATCATATAATTCTATGTAATTTCCTATCTGTTCTTAAACTGAACAATAAGTAAATGTTTTTAAAAAGGTAAAAGGAAGATGAAAAATGACATGTAGAGAATTCTCCATCAAGTATTCTCTTTTTACGTTAAACTAAAATTTTCGTTTGTCTGTGGAAGTTGACGGTCGTTAAGTGTAACTGTCGGGCAGGTCTCTCTCCTAGGAGTAAATGTAGCATGTGCTGATTTAATTTCGTTTGCCTTAAATCGCCATTTTTTCAACCAGGATTGTATTTTGTTTAAGTGGTGTAGATTTTTAGAGGCAATGATAGGTTCCACATTGGATGCCAAGATAGCGGTGTCATCCGCAAAGGTGTTGTTAGACGAGTGGTTGGCAGATCAGCAGTATATATTAAATATAACGTTGGTCCCAACACACTACCTTGTGGTACGCCAGAGTTGAGTACAAATCTGTATATTCGTCTTGATGATTAACTAAGAAGTGCCTATTTTTGAGACAGGAATTGAAGATTTAATAAAAATGGCATGGTATGTCAAAAGCCTGACCAATGCAATGTCTAGGAAGGCAGCAGAGCAATATCTTTTGCCTTCTAGATCATTGCTTATCTTTTTGACCACTCTGTGTACTTGTTCAACCGTAGCGTGCTAATTCCTGAATCCGAATTGGTGATTTGGGATGAGTTCTCTTAGCAATGGTTTGAGACGTGTGAGAAAAAGATTTTCGAAAACCTTGGATAAAATTGGTAGTAGACTGATAGATGTCACTTCGTGTAACGGTTTCCCTGGTTTAGGCAAAATAATAATCTGGGCCACTTTCCATTGATTTGGAAAGTATCCTATCATGAGAACTGCATTAAAAATTTGAGTAATACATTTTAGACATTTATCTGTGACTTCTTTGAGCACTTTCCCGATTATTTTTTCGTTTAAATCAAATTTTTATTTGAAATAACTTTCGTTATATTTCAGATGTTTACTGCAAACTTTTAGATAACCCTAATTGTGTTGAGCAGTGTATAATGACGAAAATTAAGGTTTAAAAAATTGATTATTTTAGTGTTTTGTGTGCACCTGATCCACCTTGCTTCTATTTGAATACCGTAAAAAGGCTGCACGATAACAAGATTTTTTTTTACAATTAGACCCGTACCTATAAGTTGTTTCTCTGTATCTCCAGACGTTGCCCATGGAGACTAAAATTTCGTACACTCTGTGTATAAACAATAAATTTTTGTAACAATATTTTGAACATTCTGCAGTTTCATTAAAACACTGTTGAAGCACGTACAGAACGGGACGTCGATAATCGTTTAAAAGATTATTAGTGTTATTGCGATCATTACAGTAAATATAAGTATTTGGAACTGGAAATTCAAGTATTACAGGCGTAGTGTTCGTACTGTTTAGGCTATAGATTTTATTATTGCATATAAAATGAAACACGAACGCTGTAATAAACGAATTTTAAAGGTTTTTAAGCGTGCAACAGTATAATTAACACTGTTTATAAGCAGCGTTTGTTAAGTTATTAGCATGCAGACCAATAGCAGACATTTTATGTTTTATTTCGACCGAAATTTTATTAACGTCGTGTACAAAGACATTTTATTGCTCTGCTTTGTGATTACCTCAATTAATAAACAATTAAAAAAAACATAAACATTGATTAATTATTTAATTGGTAAGTTCGTTGTTCTCACATGTAAAATTGTTTTATTTTATTTTTATTTATTTATGTAGGTATATATGTTCAAACAAAAAGTACCATAAATTTACATTTTTACGTTGTTTTGCCAACACTTTGTGGTGATAAACGTGTGAATATGTTTTGTTAATAAAAGTCAAAGTTTTTCAGTAGGTATAATTCTAGATTCTAGATACGCACAGTGTCCCTCTCTGCGTATATTTTTTATAAACCTCATGTCTTATCTTAAAGCAGCGGTTCTGAACCAGTTTCCATCAATGTACCCTTTGGCCTCACTGTGAAGCCTCATGTACCCCTTGTAAACTAGTCGATTTCAAAAGGAACTTTATTTATGCATAGAACATGCAGTGTAAAACATATTTAGTGCGAAAATTGTTGATTGTTGCTTTCCAGCAATACATTTTTCCGGGCATTGTAGTTGACAAATACCCCCTGTAAAAGCATCACGTTCCCCTTGGAGGTCCATGAACCCCTAGTATAGAATACCTCTCTTACGGTTTAATGTTATCATCCACTAATGAGGTATATATTGCAAAAGAGGTACCGACGCTTGACCGTCTTTTGCCAAAATTGTCAGAAATGGCTTCGACTATGTTAGGTTAACATGCCCAGGTAATTATAGAACCATGACTTTAAAAATGTTCTGGTTATTATAACTTATTTTTGATAAAAATATATTTATGTGACAAACAAAAATTTGAAAAAAAGTTTTGATATTCAACTGTAAAATAACTAAGTACTGATTTTTGTTGTTATGTATTAATATCTTAAACAAAATAAAGTTTGCTAAAACTATAGTACCTACTAAAAAAAAAAAAAGTTAAACATTTTAGAGCATGAACACTTGCAATGGATCATTAATTAAATAATGGAAGATGATGATTGCATCACATACCGTTTTTCGCTCGCCATTTAGCAACAAACGGCTTAGCCATATTATATGTTAAAAGGATTTCGAAATAGAGAGTGACAAAGTAAACCTTTCTGTTAATGGTTATGACGTAATTCAATTGTTTAGCGTGATATCGCGATAATCGATTTCGTCTCACATAAAACCGTTTCAGTTTCAATGTTTGCCCTGCTAGGTTGTTTGTTTTATAAAATCTTGAGTCCTGTATCAGTTTACGTAGCGGAAGCAGAGCATGTGAAGTCACATCCTTTAATAGACGCCTCCTACCCCGGAAACACCCTGAGTGCTAACGCGTACGGCCACCCCTTATAATTAATCTGGGCAGCTACATTGGCCCTGCTCTATATTGGACTGCGCACTATGGACCAACCCTTCCGCAGCCTCCGCCCTAATTAACAGCCTCATTAATGTCGCGTCTTCTGTCATTGGGCACCCCCCGCGCAAGTTAATCTGCGCTTTTGTCTTTGTTTTTCTAGGTCATCTATTTAATGAATTGTGGCACGATTTGTTTGGCAATATCACAAAAATAGTTTTATTTCGAGTAAACTATACGTCTATTAGGTGCGTTTGTGACTTATTTCACTAAGCACGTATTTGGACATAAGTTTTCCCTAACGGATATTAGTGGTTAGGCCACAAACGTACATCAAATCTTAAACTTTCATCCTGAAAAACACTGGACTAAAATTATATTGACGGTGCCTGCCCACTGCCCAGAGGTCATTAATAACTGAATTATCTATTTTTGTTAAAAGTAACCCATACTTTTTATATTACATAAAATTATTTAATTTTTTAAAGGACGTTTTTCAACTTCAGCTAGTGCCAAATGGCACTAGTTTTGATTTTAGTCAAAATGATATAGTAAGTGTTTTAATTTTCCCGATCACATATTATGTAGGTACGTCCCAAACTATGTTTGAAAAATTCTGAATTGTGTTTTGTCGCTTTATAATACCCTGGGATGAAATTTGTTAGCAGGTCTGAGCTCACACTACATGTAAATCATTTTAATTTGTATCAGGAATACATGTGGCTCCTCTTAGTCCACTCTTGTTTGGCTATCTATCTATTCATTAATTACTGCTGGGTCAAAATTATCCCAAGCTTGCAATACTGCTGGGACATATGTATGTATACCAAGCCCTTCTATTTAAAAAAAGTAAGAGCTAAAAATTTTAAACTTTGTATACATACAGGGTGCAGAATAAGTGAATCAGCAACATAGTAATTTTAATGGTAACATTTTAAAAGTTGTATAATATCTCCCGTAATTATTTTAGACAAAGTGCATTTAGGTTTTTTGTAGAGAAAAAAGTGTCTACAAATGTAGTCAATATTAATTTTTTGTTTTTTAATAACTGAAAATTGAGAAAATTGCTAAACTCCGTTTTGACAAAAACTCTATAGTGCCTATACTGCACATCCTAATCCTAACATAGTTGAAAAGTGCCATATTTTAAATATACAAAGATTTGGAATATATTTTTATGTCATTACATGCAGCTGTCATTTAATAACACACGAGGTTTGATGGTGTAATTTTTAAGAAAGGTAATGGTCTCTAGAATATCCTTTATAGCTAAGAAATCGTATCCTGGATATTTTTTAAAATATAATTATAACTGTTTCGTGTTGTAAAAAAAAAAACTTTATGGTGAGCGCAGTTTGGTTTTAAATAAAAAGAAACCAAATTGCATGACGTTTGGTTTATCTCAAATTAAGTGTTATTCTGAACGATTTATAAAAGTTACGAGCCTTGGATAAAATCAGCAAGGACTGGTTTTAAAGTGCAAATATAACATAAAACGTTTGTTCTTTGTGTACTTGTTTATTTTTATCACCGCTTCACAAACTAAAATTTCGCTATAAGCAAGTGCACGGTTATATATTTATAAGAAAGGAGACAGAAAATGTACACAATAATGACCATTGAGTACAGTCATTAAATCTTATATTCTTCTTTCTTTCAAAAAAAGAGAATATCACAATTTATGCGTACATGTACAGCAATAATTATTCATCTTTTTCTGATGAACCACCCATGGTCATTCGACATTAAATTACCAGATTTGTGTCAACGGTAAGTTGTAGCATGAGTGTAAATTACCTCATCGGACTGGGATTTCTTGCGCACACAATGCCCCACAAGAATGCACGCGCACTGTTGTCAAACTATTGCTTACCTAGTTGACAAATTATCCGCAATATTTTATACAGATTAGTTAATCCTTAATGCATAAAGTCTTTTAAACTTACAATAAATTATTTATAAGGCTTGAAAAAATGTATTAACCCCTCCACGGAACAGTTTTACAATGTATAATTTTGTACGATCGTTTATCAACTAAGATATCTCATAACCGTCAGCAAGTTTTACTTTTATCTATATTTATATAAAATAGTTAAGATATCCCAATATTTTGTTAAAAATCAATGAACTGACTATTGCTAAATTAACAGACTAAATTTTGAATAACACGATGCCCAATTTTCTTATAATCCATTGACCTAACAACTGTTTTTTAATGACTTACTTATGGTATTAATTGTCACAATGAAATTTAGTGGATTATTCTTGCGTGATTTAAAAATTCTGAACCGAAGCTGCAAAGCATAATGCATTTTGTGATGGTCCGGTCTGCGGTTCGTACAAGATTTATTAACACGATTCGGATCAAGGTATTATGGTCGAAATAAAACAATGTACTTCAGTCAGTTATTGATTCTTACCATGGCAACGTCGATTTTTATCTTAGTTGAAACAAAAATACAAGAAAGGCAGCTGGGATGGTTGGGTCACATTTATAGGATGAAAGAAGAAAGGCAACCAGAAAAGCCTATGAGGCAAGATCACAGGGAAAAACAGAAGAGGTAGACCTAGAAAAACCTGACAAGACGAAGTTAAAAAACAGGAACAGATAGAAACATCAAATGACAAATGGAAAGACATAAATAGGCTAGCACAAGACAAAAAAAACATGGAAAAACGTCATCACAACACAGCTCAACAGTCCTACACCTAACAGTAGAAGGACTCATGACTAAATAAAAAAATATATATTTGCACACAAAATGTATAAAAGGTGCATTCGTCTTTTTACACATTTTGTTTTTCTGTTTGCTAATAAAATGGTTTCAAAATGTTTATTTGGATGTTGCTCTTTGGTTACTCATAAAGGTTACTTATTCTCAAATTGTTAATTTTATTTGAAACTGCAAGTACTTATAGACAGACGACATATTTCAATCATAATTGAAGATTTTTTTTTCAAAAAAAGTTCTTTTTACTTTCACTTTTTAAATAAATATTTCAAAGGTGCTAACTAAATATTGTACATAAACATATGCGATTAGTGTACAACAATACTTAAACTCGTATTTTCTGTGTGCCGTTAATGTATTCTGTGCGGTTGATATAACTACATGAAAATAGTTCATATCTAAATATGAAAGCTAATTTTAAACTGCAATTGTATTTGTGTCAATCCTGAATCTTCGTGACATGTACAGACAGCTCGTACGTGCAAAGCCTACTACCGCAGGAGCTTCTTAATATAATGATGACTACTCGGAAAAGCGACTAGTATTATAGTTACACGATTTAATATTGCACATATGTGACCTATTGTGCTTTCAATCTATTTTTATATTTTATACTTAATTAACTTTCCACACATTTAAATTAGTTAATAAAGAGGGTAATAGACCCTCATTTTTTCTTAAAATCAGTTCATAAAAAGGTTCTATAAAATATTCTATAAGGTTTTTAAGTTTAATATTACGTGCGAATTGCTCTAAACTAATAATTATAAATTGATTGTGGAAGCAGTTTCGTTTAACACAAAAGTGATGCACAGTGCCACAGAATTTATAGATTAATCCTCTTTACATTAGTTTAGAAAACTAATAAGCCATCTCACAGAATTATGTGCATAATTTAGCATCGTATCATACAGTCTTAAGTAAATAATTACGTATAAGTTTGTCGGTATTTACAAACCGACGCTCGTTTCGTTAATGTCTGTCTAGGACTTAGTTTTTTGTGTTTGTTTTTAATGGCAATTTTGTCAACCTGTCTCCTATTGTGATCAATTAATGCCAGAATGGGCTTTTATTCATCCAACTGTAACATTCGTTGGAGTGGATAAAATGTAATGTTTTTCAGTCGTGTTATCCGCAATTGAATTATTTTTTTCAGAATTATTTTAGTGTTTTTAACTAACAAATTAAAGTTAATGAATAGGATCTAATTTATGTATATTTAGGTGTTTCCAACGATCACTATAATTCCGACAATATTAAATATATTAATGTTTGTATCAGAAACGGGCGCAAAAATAGTGGTTGGTTTTAGTTCTAGTAATAATAATTAATCTATATTATAATAATAAATAAAATAAAATACACATGAAGTAGTGAAATTAGAAATCACAAATTTATACCTTGCAATTTACAAAATGCATGAACTTTCATTAATTTTCAGTGTTGGTTCTAAAATTGCCTGGGCATGTTTAGCTAACAAAGTCAAAGCAGTTTTTGTCAATTTTAACAAAAGACGCCCAAGCATCGGTACCTCTTTTGCAACATATACCTCGAAAATGGATGTTAACCTTAATACCAAAAGACAACACCCCGTACAAAATACAATAACTAGAAAATTATTAAAGCCATGGTTCTAAAATTACCTGGGCATGTTTAGCTAACATAGTCATAGCCGTTTTTGGCAATTTTAGCAAAAGACGCCCAAGCGTCGGTACTTCTTTTGCAATATATACCACATATATGCATTATAACATTAACACAGTAAAACAACACCCCGTATAAGATACAAAAACTAGAGAAGTATTAAAGTCGTCCTCCTAAAATAGCCTGGGCATGTTAAGCTAACATAGTCATAGCCGTTTTTGGCAATTTTAGCAAAAGACGCCCAAGCGTCGGTACTTCTTTTGCAATATATACCACATATATGCATTATAACATTAACACAGTAAAACAACACCCCGTATAAGATACAAAAACTAGAGAAGTATTAAAGTCGTCCTCCTAAAATAGCCTGGGTATGTTAAGCTAACATAGTCGAAGCCATTTTTGGCAATTTTAGCAAAAGACGCCCAAGCGTCGGTACTTCTTTTGCAATATATACCACATATATGCATTATAACATTAACACAGTAAAACAACACCCCGTATAAGATACAAAAACTAGAGAAGTATTAAAGTCGTCCTCCTAAAATAGCCTGGGTATGTTAAGCTAACATAGTCGAAGCCATTTTTGGCAATTTTAGCAAAAGACGCCCAAGCGTCGGTACTTCTTTTGCAATATATACCACATATATGCATTATAACATTAACACAGTAAAACAACACCCCGTATAAGATACAAAAACTAGAGAAGTATTAAAGTCGTCCTCCTAAAATAGCCTGGGCATGTTAAGCTAACATAGTCATAGCCGTTTTTGGCAATTTTAGCAAAAGACGCCCAAGCGTCGGTACCTCTTTTGCAATGTATACAGCGTATGTGGATGTTAATATTAATACCGTAAGAGAGGTCTTCCATACCAGGAGTCCATGGACCTTCAAGGGGGAGGTGAAACTTCTATAGGGGGTATGTGTCAAACACAATGCCCGAAAAATTTATTGGTGGAAAGCAAGAACCAACAATTTTCGCACCAAATATTTTTGATACTGTATGTTTTATGCATAAATAAAGTTATTTTGAAAGGGACCAATTGGCAAGAGGCCAAGAGGGACATGACTGACGCTTCACAGCTAGGCCAAGGGGTACATTGATGGAAACTGGTTCAAAACCGATGATCTAGTTAATTTTTAATAAGGTCAGGCAAAGAGAAGATTCTTGAAACTGGTCTAGATATTCTTCCAAAGTTTGTTTAGGCATAAAAGTGATTTTTTATCTAAACTTGTATATTTTATTTTTAAAATGAGCTTATATTGAAACACCTCAGATAAGATAATATTTCGTTTTTAATTTATTTCATAGAAAGTACGTAAAAATTGAACGGTTCTTAGTGGTAGTTGTAGATATGCTGCATAAGTTTTTGAATTTGATCAAAATTTGTGTCTCTTACCATTGATGAGACTTCCATGCATGGCACCTCGTATACTTTTCTGTTCGGTAATATGATGCTTTTAAGTGGTTATATAAAAGTCCTATAAAACTATGTTCAAAAAACATTTTTCTTCTTGGTAGATCGAACTTTGATGGAAGCAAAGTAACATTCGTTCTGTTTTGTGGTTTAAATTGTATTTATTGACGATGTTTATTATTTGTGATGTACGTATAATGAGCTGTAGCATGAGTATAAGCATAAGCAGTAGTGAATAACAATACGGTATGACCTTTTAACCCATCCATTTCGCAAAAACACCTCACAATGAAGAACAAAATGGCCTGTGGTATCTCGTTTGACAGCAACCCACACGGTGCCGTTAATTCCGCCGGTAATTACGAATGCCAATAAGCAATAACATCACCATCTCGGAGGTGGACCTACACCTGGATATCCGAGACTATTTATGTAGACTTTTATGCGTTTTCAAGCATTGCATTGTGCAGTACAAGGTTAATTTTACGAGCTATGTTATTACACCCGAGCCGGCAGCTGCTTAAGAAGAGGCGTCGTAAGGACTACTTTAGCGCCTCTGTCTAGAGTGGTGCACATCGTAACTTACAAGGCTAGTTTGCGATGTTCTGGCGTTATTTTATTACACCGTGTTTAAAAGTTGTTGCGGTTTTGACATTTTTTATTATCGTGATTTTTCCGGGAATATTTTGACAGCACCTTTAAGTAATTACTAATGCAACTAGTAACGTACATAAACATACATACTTTGCATCCGAGGGGCGTTAACTAAATTATTAATTTTCAGGTTCGTAAATTTTATTTATTGAATTGGACCTAAAAAGAAAAACCGAAAACGAATTTAGGTATCAGGTCGTTATATTCTACAGAGTCTTGCGGCAAATTCGATGTAATTAAAGGTGCTGTCAAACTTTTTAAATTTACGCCCCTATATGTGTAAACTTTAACCACCATCTGTAGTAGCGCAAATGTGTTTTGCTTCATCGAAATCCTTTGTACATTTTTCTTAGTAATTTCAATAGAATATCCGAGCTTCTTGAAGCTAAAGGCTCCGGTGCAAATCACCCCCCCCCCCTTCTTTGTACGGCCCTGGGTGCAAATTATAAATTAGCTTGTGGCGAAGCCGACCAACTTCTAGTATACAAAGTAAACATTTCTGTAACACGTTACAAAAATAAATTAACACTGATAAAAAGGAGAATGGAAATAATCATTTACCCACAGATTGGAGAACACCAGGGATGATTTAGAATAGGAAGAAGTAACACGGACCGACTATTCACAATGAAGGAAATAGCAACAACATGTTATGAGCACAACATTTCACTTGCAGTACTGTTCGTCGACTTCAGAAAATAGTAAATAGTCCCAGAAGGCTTCAAATGCTGAAAGGGTTCAAGATACCAGCCAAACTAATCAGATTGCTAAAATGACATTGGAAGGGACATCAAGCAGGATTCAGATCAAGGGAGAAATAACGGAAGAATTTGAGATAGGAACGGGGCTCAGCCAGGGAGGCCCATTATCAGCCCTCATATTCAACGTAGTTCTGGAAAAAATAGGAAGAGACGGAAGACTGAACAGAGAGGGAACAATAATAAACAAAAGTCACCAACTCATAAGGTACGCCGATGATGTAGATATACTGGTAAGAACCTTGAAAGAACTAGGAGAGATCACAAGCAAAATGGCAGAAGTAGCACAAAAATGGGATTAAGGATAAACGAAGATAAGACCAAGCTAATGAGAATAGGACAAAAAACAATTGAAGACAGGCTAGTGGTAGGGGAATTTGAGGAAGTAAATGAATGTGTGTACTCAGGGACACTACTCACAACCAGAATGAAAGAAGAAAAAGACAGAAACATAAGAATACTGAAAGCCAACAAAAGTGCAGGAGCTTTAAATAACCTAATAAGAGCAGTACAGTTATCTAGGAGCACCAAACTACGTTTGTATAAAACAATACCAAGACCTACAGCGATCTATGGGTGTGAGACCTGGGCACTGAACAAAAATGCAAAGGAAGTCCTAAGAAGATCGGAAAGTAAGATACTTAGGAGAATAGTGGGAGGGAAGAGAATAGATGAGGGATGTATAAGAAGAACGAAGGAGGAGGTATATACAATTTTCAAAGAAGCGACTATAGACAAAGTATTAAATGTCAGAAGAATACAACGGCTAGGAGATATTGAGAGAAGGGAGGACAGCAGGATAATAAAAGAGATAGCGTGGAAGGAACCTACATACAAGAAAAAAAGAGGAAGACCCAGAAAAAGATGGAGAGAAGCTGTGGAAGGAAGAAAGCGAAAGAGAGAAGAGTGTGGAAGAATATTACCAAGCTCTGGGCCTAAACAACCTGCAAAATAGGTTATTTATATATATAAAAATCATTTTGTTGTAATCCTAACAAAATTGCATGATAATAGACTAGATTTAATTATGCACATATTAATATCATTATTTGCATCGTCGATAGTTGATCTGAGGTAAGTAAAACGGATTCAGTAATATTCTCGATAAAATTGTCACTGGCATTTGTATGCTGCTGACATGATAACATTTACGTAAATATCAAAATCGACGGATACACTCCTTTGCCGTCAAACGCAGACAACAAAATTTATACTTCGACCTTAAGGTTTAATAAGTAATGCAATAAATGTTGTTAAATATTCGTACAAACTTGGTAATTATACGCTTGAAAGCCATCGGCATATACCGCAAAGTATTACTTTTCATTTACATATAATAAAGTTTGAACCATAAACTATGGTCTTTGTAAAGTTGGTAATAACAGTACAGTATACCACAGTGATACTTTAGCGTACCGCATGTTATGCAATTACAACCGAGTAATGCTTTAAAAATGTTTTGCTAAACAATATGCATTATTATAAATTGATTTCATTTGTTAAATGCCTATTTCCTTCAACGAAGGAAGTAAAATGTAGAGAGAGTGGTCCAAGTTCGTACTTCAACGTAAATATTGAGAACTTTAGAAGACGCCTATATTATGAGCTACGAAGTCGATTAATTTGGAGCAAATTTGGATGATTGTGTATTAAATGCAAATCCAAAACAAAAGTCACTCTCTTTCCTTTTGTTGCGTTTATTCTTATCGACTTAGTCGTGATTATCCAAGTCGACTACGCTCGTTGTTTATTTCAAGTATAAATGTAATAGTTCCTTAGTTTTCTTTTACTGCATCTAAAATAAACTGTATAACGTTTCTCGCCATTGGACAATTGAAATCCGTGGGGCGTGGTTAAATCTTTCTTTACTCTAGTTTTCTGATTAGTACAGTCAATACAAAGCCTGTTTTTAATTGCATGCACACCTTAGAAAGCGCACATTAGTCGCCTTAAATAAACCGACAAGAGATCAATAACAGAGATTAAAAAACTGGGTGGTTAACCTCGATATTTTTATATGAAGAAATGTAATTACTTCTGTGTTTCATTATTTCATCTAAAAATAACTTTTTTGTCATTCAACCGACGATATATTTCGTCCACAGCTGTGCAGGAACCACAAACCGCCATAAAAAGAGACGTAAACTATTAGATAAGAATTTTTTAGACTAGGAAGTAACAGTTTAGGAATGTAGGTTTTTCATTTACGATATTCTGACCCTTTTACAATTTCCAACTACTCGTATTGTTGGAAATCATCGGAATTTCCTTTCGTTTTCGTTTGTCTTTGAATAAAATTCGCATGTTCTCAATGAAAACGTGCGTTGGCGCGTTATTCTGTGGTAAATATTGCATTTCGTGACAAAAAAAAAAACATTTTAAAACAAATTGTGCTCTTATAAAGCATTCCTAAAACGGATTTGGAATTTCGGTATTCGGATATAGGCTACGGTCAGCTTTGGCAATATCGAAATCCCAAGGAGATTCCGATGTAAAACTGCGTACAATAGTAAATACCAAATTGGTCTGTACATTGGATTGTTAACATGAAGGAATGATATGTAAATACGGCAGCTATTGTAAACACCTTTTAATATTACTTTATTTAAATACCTAACAACTATGCGTTTTTTGTCAATGAAATATCATTAATACGAACATTTTCTATAATGGTTTTTCTACGAGCAGTATGTCAGGCTGGCGATATTCTACTTTTTTTTTGAAATTACGTAGTATACTTTTTATTATTGATTCTGATGGAGAATTTAATTTTAAACCCGATAGTGGATTAAAAAATAATCCTTTACCTATGAGAAATATTTTGAGAATAATCAATTAAAAATATTTTTTTTCACAAAATCGTTGTATTTAAAAAGATAAAATGCGATCGTTGTTTTACATAAAAAATAATGTGCAGATAAAAACCGTTTGTTAAAGTTATTGTAATTCTACTCAATTTATAAAATTTTATTATTCATTGTTTTAAATTTCTGTAAAGGTAAACAAGATATTGAACTGAATAATAGAATACAAAAGGCTAATAGAGTATATTATGCACTGAGTAAAGGACTCATAAACAAAAGAGAAAACTTAAAAGAAACAAAAATGAGTATATAAATCAATCTACAGACCAATTCTCACATATGGGTGTTATCAAAAAAAAAACAAGAGTAAAATTAGAGCAGCGGAGATGAAATACTTAAGAATAGGGTGAAACGAGTAACAAAAAAAGATAAAATTAAAAATGTACAAAAACGAAAAGAATTAAAGATAGAATCCAAAGGAGAATTCATAGAACAAAGACAACTTGGTTGGTAGGAACACAAAGATTGGAAAGCACAATACCAATACCAATTAAGAGAATATGGGAAAGTAAAATGCCAAGTAAAAGAAAAAGAGGTAGGTAGAAGCAAAGAATCTAGCACAGAATAGAAAAAAATGGAAATTTTTTATAAAGAAATAATTTTAGATGCATGGAAAAAGTCCACCCTTACACCCTATGGGTAATAAGGGAATTATATATCTCTATTTTGCAATGCATCATTTAAAAACCCTAGATTTTTACTGTTATTGCAAGCTACCTATATAATTTGATTTCCTCTTGCAAAAAACCTTATTGTGATATACACAAACAGCAGACCCATCAAAGTAGCCTTTGACAAAAAAATATGAAACAAAAAGTAATGAAAAGTAATAAACAATCCACGATTTAAAAAATAAATAAAAAAGACGAGACTTTATATCGTTTCAAAGAAAGAATTATAATTTAATTTGTACGGTCATCTGTCGGAGACGACATTTAACTTGACCACGTGTTTGCAATATGATAATAATTGTGCATATTTAAAATTTAATACTTCTTAATTTTTATCCAACATATCTAGCTCTGAATTGTTTCAATTGAAACAGAAGATCTTGATTAAGAGAAAGCAACAGATTCGATTTTACGGTAACTAAAATTTTTTACAATGCCCTGAATTTAGTTCTTACAGAAACTTGGACACTGACACGCAAAAAACAAAGAATACCAGCACAGGAAATGAGATATCTGAGAAGAATAGAGGGATGTAGACTGATCGATGAAATCAGTAACGAAAAAATTCGAAAAAACCTAGGAGTAACAGATTTTAAGAGAAAAATGGAGACGAACCAATTAAGATGGCTTGGACATCTACTACGCATGTTAGAAAGTAGATACGCGAAAATAGGATGGAAAATGAAGATGGAGGGTAAAAGAATTAGAGGAAGACCAAGAATGAAATGGGAAAAAGAAGTGAGGCAGAGACTAGAAGAAAAAGGAGTCAGCTGGAGAGATGTGCCACAATAGCTAACGATAGGCAGGAGTGGAGAAACTTAATACAGAAATAGCATACCTCGACACCGAAAGGTACAAGAGGAACCGATTTAGAAAATGAAGAACCAGAACAATTTTGTTACAATTCCCTGAAGTTCTTGCAAAAATAATTAAATGTTAAAATTGCAAAATCAAAGTATTGTGAAATAAACCAAAATGCATGTATTTTTCTACCTTTTCTATTTATTTTTTTTAAATTGCTAGATCAGTACGCAACGTATGCCGAAATACATTGTAATAAAATACAAACTGTAATATTTTTAGTCACCCATGTAAATGAAGGTGTGAAGTAATATTTGCAATTTACAGCATCGCAAAATTTTACGTCGATAAGTGAAAAATTTAGTAGGTAGGTCATATTTATTGTGCAAGGTAATGTTCTCCTAGTTTTCTAAAAGAAACTCTGGAAACTTGATTTACAACATTAAGGATGCTGTAAAAGTGAGTGAGCAGTACAAACGAACGCTTGGGTTAATTAGATTAATAATTATCGATGTAGAAACTGTGTTTTCATCTACCTCTGCCTTAGAAGGGCAAATTATCTTGGCGCGAAGTACGGTTGTCGCGGCGTTCCTTCGCATTACCTAAGAAAGAATAGCATAAATCACAGGCGCGGACATTAATTAGGCCGGAGACACGACGTAATATGTAGATCCACGTTCAGATTAATGTTATAGAGCGGGATTATTATTTAACATTTTTGCAATCATTGTACGCAACTCGTTCTCGGCTTTCTATACAAGGTAGCAAAGTTAATATGACGTACGTATGTATGCCCGATGTTTATCTGCCTACATTGGTTATAACGATTCCGTCCAGTGGGCTGCACTGCTAGTCCACACTGTTGAGTTATTATCTGTAAATTGAATAGTAACGCGGCGGTGTCTCTACATACCATCATTTAATATGATATCGTTAAATTTGCTGCTAATAACAACTTAAATCGGAAAGCAGTGCAGTTCCATCTAGGTTTAAACACGCGGTAAACAGAAAAATATATTTTCATGAAAAAATCACAGTGTTTTGTATTTTGAAACCCAATATGCAACACATAATATTAAATATTAGACCCTCTTTAGCTAAACGCAGCATAATATGTATTTTTTGCAGGACCGGCTTAAAAATGCAAGTTCAAACTTTAAAAATAATTTTTAACTGAAAATTGACCTACCTTTCATCAAAATATTCAGGGTACATCAACAGAGGCAACGCCATTTCCGGGAAAAAAACACAGGTAATTGTTGCGAAACACACAATACACGCTCAAAATACCATAAACACTTTAAAAATTGTTTTTGTCTAATCATTTCCGCAATTGCCCTAAGTATTATTACAAATTCAACGTCATTTCACTGCATTTAGTGGTCAGTGTTGCTTTCCTGCGATCGGGAAGCTGTAAGCCGGCTCCAGCTGCGACGCTCGGCGTCAGCTGATTATGGCAAAACTTATATGTAAATGAGTTATTTCGATTTTCGGACAATCACGACTTTTGCAAACACTTCCTACCGATAATTTAACACTCCGCGAGTAATTTTTACTATCACAACATAGTTTCTGCACGAAATTAACCATAATTACGAGTAAATCAATTTGACTATGATGATAACAGCGTGTGTATTTTTGACAGATGAGACGCAGTAGCGCGCGCCACCTATCTAAGGGACTTGATCAAATAATTCAAACAGGTGTTCAATCGGCCAGTTTTTTAGAAATAGCACAATATTATTACATCCGCGGTGCAAGGTTTTCAGAAATATAAAATGCGGAATATTCCAAAAATTATGGCCCACTGTCCTTTCTTATCGAGAAAATTACCAAAAATTCAGCTGGTAAAGCAAATCTGTAAAGGCTCGTAAATTATAAGGGCTAAATGAATATTTAGTGTTACATGAGCATCTAGTCCGACTTTTAATAACAGAATTGGCAAGCTTTCGCGCAAAGACGAGTTTAAAATCGAAAAACGTGTTTAAGAACAAAGCTGTTTGGTGTCAATTTTGGTAATATTTGACCGGAAAATTAAATTTTTATTAGCGAAAAGTACGCGAACGGAACTGCTGTTTTCGCGATTTTCAGTTTTTAAATATCACTACCAAATATAATTTTTTAAAAAAGCATAAGTGGGTACTGAAGCTTTAATATTCTACTAATTTAGGTTCCTATCCAGGACTGGTCATCTATACAGGGTGAGTCACGACGGACGCGTCGGAGTTTTATGGCCAAACGGTTTATATTTTCTAATTTCTGTCGCTGTTAGATTATGTAAGTCAATAAGGGCTACATTTTAAAAATATTTTTAAATATACAGGGTGCTCCAAAAAAGAGTGGCATATCAAAGTTATACTTTTTCTTATGGAACACCCTGTATATTTTTACATTTTTGGATTTCTCTTTAAATTTACTTCAAAAAATGTATAAGGTTATATGGGTCTAAAGTCAACCGTTTTCGTGAAAATTGCATTTTCATGAAAATACAGTATTTTCAAAAATTTTCAACATTTAAAAACTTTGAGAAGTCTGAAGAAATTCGCTTGGAGATAAGATTGACAATAGATTATGTAACACTTTTTACCACCTACATTTTTAAAATATTATACAGGGCGTTTTTTACGCTTGGTCAAACTTGTGAAACTTTAAACATCGATAACTCATTTTTTTTAAATACAACACCCTATATTTTTTTATATCGTCTTATAGAAAATTTAATTCTCTTTCGAAAACATTAAGGCTGTTTTTCACCTAAAATTGATATTTTCCGAGATATCGCGATTTTATTGTTAATTATTAGGGCAAAGTAATATTTTCAAGTAGGCTATGAAGGTAGAAGCGGTAATTTGAAACAATTGAAAGAAAAAACAAGAAACTTATAATTTTGTCGTGTTCCTACACATTTTTGACATTTTTTTAATAAGAAAGTTGTAGTTTTACCATTTTTACGTTTAAATAGAGGTTTCTCATCAGGGCCACAATATTTTTCATATAATTGAGTTTGATCGTTTGCCAAGTCCTAAAAACCGATTGATAATGTATTAGGTACGCGAACGGAACGCTGATTTAAAAAAAAAGTAATACTGACTTGTCTAATTTTACATTTAAAAAAAAAACATGGTTGGTACTGTTTTCGGTAGAGTGTCGTAGTGTCGTATCGTAAACAGACAAAAATTGGTTTATAGGATTTAGTAATTATCTTATAACACTGGTCTAATAAATAAATGCATAAATAATTTTAAAAACTCTCTATTTAAACGTAAGTATGGTAAAACTACAACTTTCCTATAAACATATGTCAAAAGTGTGTAGGCAAACGATAAAATTATAAGTTTCTGTTTTTTTTCTTCAATTGTTTCAAATTACCGCTGTCTACCTTCATAGCCTACTTGAAAATATTACTTTGCCCTAATAATTAACAATAAAATCGCGATATCTCGGAAAATATCAATTTTAGGTGAAAAACAGCCTTAATATTTTCGAAAGAGAATTAAATTTTCTATAAGACGGTATAAAAAAATATAGGGTGTTGTATTTAAAAAAAATGAGTTATCGATGTTTAAAGTTTCACAAGTTTGACCGAGCGTAAAAAACGCCCTGTATAATATTTTAAAAATGTGGTCGTGCAAAGTGTTACATAATCTATTGTCAATCTTATCTCCAAGCAAATTTCTCCAGACTTGTCAAAGTGTTCAAATGTTGAAAATTTTTGAAAATACTGTATTTTCATGAAAATGCAATTTTCACGAAAACGGTTGACTTTAGACCCATATAACCTTATACATTTTTTGAAGTAAATTTAAAGAGGAATCCAAAAATGTAAAAATATACAGGGTATTCCATAAGAAAAAGTATAACTTTGATATGCCACTCTTTTTTGGAGCACCCTGTATGTTTGAAAATATTTTTAAAATGTAGCCCTTATTGACTTACATAATCTAACAGCGACAAAAGTTCGAAAATATATACCGTTTGGCCATAAAACTCCGACGCGTCCGTCGTGACTCACCCTGTATACCTAGGCCCGGGTGCAACATCTTTTTTGGGGCCGCCATAAAAACGTTTTTGTGAAATAAAATGCTGTATGCTTTGTACGCGTCACAAAATTTGCGAAATTATTTAAATACATGCCATTTTGGGGCCACCAAGACATCCCTGAATAGGTCTCAGAAAGGGGAACAATTTGCCTGATTTAAACTTCTTTGTAGCTCTTACCGTTTACGAGAGCCCAATAGTGGCCCTTCTATGTGGATCACCCTGTATAAACAATACATCATTTGAAAGTTTAAAAAAAAAATTAACTACTAAATAAATTTTAAAATCCAAATACTTCAAAACAAATAAATGTAAATAAAATGTAATAACATATTCGAAAAAATTTGCAATCCTCTAAATAGTTTGTCTTAAACTCCAAAGCTTTATCTGTTAATATAAAGAAGTTACAGGGCTGGGGAGTTCTCCTACAGTTTTAAATAAAATACTAGCTGTGTTAAATCTTCTTCGTCTTCTTTTTCTTCACTCCATGGCTTAGGCAAATTGCCTGTTCCGCCTTTACTATATGTTATTTTAGTTGTTCCCATCTTTTCATGGGTCTTCCTATTTCTCTTCTTACTCTTGGTCTATACTTTCTTATTACTTTTGGCAATCTCTGATGTTTCATTCTGTAAATGTGCTTTGTGAAATCTAAAATAAAAATATGTTGCTGTAAGTTAAATTAGCTTTTACAAGAAACAGTTAAAAGTTGAATTATTTGCAAGAAAAACTACTAAATTATTTGCATAATACGCAGAATGTAAACGAATAAGGAATATAAGTACGAACACATGTGTCTCCTCTAATGGATGACAGTGGTACCTAGCTCTATCTTGGCCATGCAGCGTTAAAAACTAAATCTAAATTTAGTTAATTTAGTTACATTTTATACATTAATACAAATTCGTGGGTCCGATGAAAATGTGCATCAAGAAGAACTATATATACAAATATATATGTTGGCTAAACCCCCAGTGAGACTGAGCCGCTTTTAAACGTTCTAGATCCTTTATTTTGGGAGGATCAGTCCCAGTTTAATTAGCCTATTCTAAGAACAACTTTTCTCCATCCTGTCCCATCTTTTGCTTTTTCTTTTCAATTTCTAACCCCTGACCAGCTTAGATCGTCTATCACTTCCTGCATCCATTTTGACCTAGGTCTCCCACGTCTTCTCCTCTTTCCTCCGGGATCCCATTTTAACACTGAATCTATTTGGGCGCCCGCCCTCATCTGCTCCAAAAACATGTCCCAACCATCTCACCCTGTGCTGTCTTATTTTTGTTATTATGTCTCATTCCTTCAGTTCTTGTTTAATTTCTGCATTTGTTCTAATTCTGCATTCCGTATCCGTTACTCTAACTGGTCCAAGTACTGCCCTCATGATTTTCCTTTTGCATATCCTCAAATCATTCTCTTCCTTTTTTGTCATGGTCATTATTTCAACGGCGTATAGTAAGATAGGTCAAATTATTGATTTGTAGATGTTTATCTTAGATCTTTTTGTGAGCATTTTACTTTTCAGTAATTTTTTATTGGCATTAAAAGGTTTAGCGTTTGTAATTTTTTCTTGTATTTCATATTTTCTTTCTCCCCTTCTGGATTTCATAGCTTTTAAATATTTAAATGTCAAGAACAACTAATACAGCAAAATAAAGTTTAGTTGTGTAAGAATTTCGACTTGAAGCATAAATTTACCCGGCGCAGATCCCAAAAAATGTTTTATTGCGTATGGATCTAAATTGTTATAACGATGTTCGTAAATCCGCCGGTTACTTATGCTGTCAAAAATGTTATGCAGTTTCACGTCGTAGATTACAGGCATATGCAAAACAAGTTGGTCGCCCGAAGTAAAAAATTAAATTGAAATCATAATCGAAGCGCATGCGCGGTATGGCGGTGTGCATTTACAGTAAATCTTCGATTAGTTTGATTAGGGTAATCAGTGGGGCCCGCAGCTCTCCTGATGATGCATTCTCGATGTAATTGTAGATTCCTTCACGCGCCTCAAGTCTATAGTTTTCCCTTTAGGTTACACTCCCACTCAGATCGACTGCAGCTATCGCCTGTTGTTAACAGTTATTAGTGATCGCCTTTATTTCACTTTTGTGCAAAATTAATCACTGCACATTGTTATTTAATAACGATGATCGCCTATCGGATGGTACGCTGGTGCGTTCAGAGCAAGAATATTTATGAAACACGCTTCAAATGTGTTACCATGTACTTAAGCCACCTACAAGTAAATTTTAAAACATATACGAAAACCAGATAATCCATGATAATAATATTAGTGCCTCACAGCAATGCGAGTGTCGTTAACCGTACCGATAACAATATTACTATAGACATAAATAAACTGTAATAAAATAAGACTTTAAGTATGACGTATAATTTTGCAAAACTGTGAATAACGATTATGTTAATGGGTGTAGCGATGATCAAAGCTATATCCGAACACACATACAGTCCTCTGCAGCATGTTACTTAAAAAAAATATGACAAGATACATTTTTAAAGTTTTCTTATATTCGAGTGATTATAAGAATTTGTAATTGCATTTATTTTAAGCTAAAGAAACCACACAGTTTTCGGGACGATATTGTTCGTCTTCTTGTCGTCTTACAATATGCAGGGCCTTTCAGAGAAAACACGAGGCCCGGGGCAGTGTGACAAAAAAAAGGTCCCGGTTGACACTGATAACTCCCGCATTTTTGAAAATTCGTACGGTTCTTTCTTATAGACCGAGTTAAACATTGTGAGGCCCTTGAATTTGTAAGAGGCACCCTAAAATTGTGAGGCTCGGGGCATCTGCCCTTTTTGCCCCATCCCCTCTGATAGAGCCTGACAATATGTACTTGTTTCACTACAGTCAGCCCGTTTCATTAGCAGAAAAATTCCTTGCTGTAACTCGCGAATTAAGTAACTTACAAGAAAAAAAATAATTCATATCGCTAAGCAGTTTATCTCCCGGGAGCCCGGTCCATTTTAACCTATTTTATATTTCCTGGGAAACTTATTGTTCCGGGAATTTCCGGGATATTTAAAATGTTATTTTCGTTTATTTTTTGTTAAAATCTTTGTAATATTATGACAGTTTTATCAATATCATAAATTTCAGGAATTATTATAAATATCTTAACCAACATTAAATTATGAAAACACTTTATTCTTATTTAAAAATAGTTTTTCTGCTTTGGAATGACAAATTATATACACCCTTAGTATGCGCCAAGAAGCCCGGTCACCATGACAAAGTTTATATCTTCAAAAACGTTTACCGTTTTATTTTTTTGAACTCTGGTAATGCGAAACAAAATATGTGTATTTTTTATTATTTCCGCGGAGGTGGTCCCCTTTCGGGTTCCTGTACCTATTGGTCTATTGTACCCTCTGGTGATAGCCCCTTAAAGAAGACCTGTGTTTTTGAAAACCTCCAGGATTTTCTTTAAGGGTCTTTTTCTTAACTCTTCTTAGTTGGCTTTTTCCATCCCTAGAAGTCTAGTAAAAATTACGTAAATGTTAACAGCTCACAGCAATAATTAAACCACTATTTTTTAACATAATTGCATGTTAATTCTGAGGTGCATAATAATACTCTTTTTTTTCATAGACAATTGTAAGGTACCAATGTGTTCACGACTGCATAGACAACAACCAACGCACATGCAAGCAATCGCCAACAGACGAATCAATTACTCTAAAATAACAATTAAGCAATATTTTATCTGGCAGCCTACGAAGGAACACAAAAAGAGATGTTATTTTGAGCTTTTGAATGTTATGTTTAGTATTCCTTCAGAGCCACAACATGTTAGTCCTAGGCTATTGGTTACTCATAGTTACGCTGCACTTGTGAAATAGCGTGCTTGACTGCACTGAAGTTGCATCGAATCGTAATGTAGCTATTACATAAGCACCACACCATCGAACATACGATTGCAAATGAAAAAGATATTGCCTTACGATTGCGATATAGCCAATAGGGGTGATATTTATTTTTCATGCTACGTAGTGTGTAGGATTTTACAACAAACGCCCGAGTATATACCGGGTGTAAATGAAGTGTGGTACACCCCCTTTTTTTCTTTAGTTTTGCTTTTAGATAAATGATATTTTAGTCTTATGATATGAGCAATAATAAAACGAGCTTTTTGAGCACATGCACACAATTGTTTTACTTCCGGTTTCGACGGAAATGACCCCAACTTTGTTATTTTAAATGGAACACCCCGTATATTTTTACATTTTTGGAAAGAGGAAGCGGTTTTGGATACAACTGCACTGTTTTGGCTAATTTTTATAACTTCAAAATTTTTTTTAAAACAAAATTTAGTTTTTTATTGAGGGTGCCGTGACCTGCATACATTAATTGTTATTATGTCAACATGTTCAAAAAACGTTTTTGTAAACATTTAGGTTACTATAATCGGCTTTTAAGATTGCGGAATCGGTTTTTTGACAAAAAGTAATTTTTGTTAAATGGAACTATGGTGGTACAAGCGGTTATTTTAATGGAGTATCTTCTAACGAATCCATCGATACCAATAACTTGGATTTTTATTAAGGGTCCGCTTCAAAAACTTTAAATTATTGTGAAGATTTATTAAGAGATCCTTAAATTTAGGGTAAAATAAATAATGCGCGTCTAATAAATTTGAATAATCTTTCAACAAACGCAAAACACAACACACCAATTAAAGAAAAATTCAGCACTACAAAATACGCGGTAATTTCAAAAATTAAAATATGTATTAAACTCTTCGCATATCTCCGACTGCTTCCTACTTAAAATTCTTGTACACACGTTACTTATAGCTTGAATAATAATTATTCCAGCTTCCAAAACACACTCTAAGCAAAAGATATCTACCATAAATCCGTTTAGAAACCGATTAAAAATAATTTTAGTAGAACAAATTTCGAAAAACACACTTTCGCAAGCATTGATAAATTGGGCAATGGTCTTTATAGTTAAACATACGCCAATCAATAATTATCTTCTACAAAAACACTCAGTTACTGATTAAATATATTTTGTGTAGGTGTTTAAAAGTTTTCAAAATCTCGAACCAACACATCTTTTGCACATAAATAATTCTCGATTCCACGATGCTTTTGTCATTTTCAATATCTTACAAATATGCTGGAAAATATTGTTAACAAACAATATTTTTCAAAATTCTCGGAAACAACTCATTTGATAAGTATTAGGTATTATGCTTTCATCTGTCTTAAAATAGTTACAATAATAAACATTTTGTGTTTAAAATCGCTTAGAGATTAAAATCGGTAATTTTCGTGTCGTCTTGCTATACTGTAGAAGTTGCTGTTAATCGAGGGTAAGTTCTGCACCGTTTAGGTGAACCTTTCAAATAGTGGGAGGAAATAATCTCTTGCAGATCGCCCGTGTGCCGTGCACGCTTTGCACTCACACGTTCCGTGGTACTATCTAACAGCCCATAACACTTACCTTTCGGAATTGAAAAAACTGTAACAAGATTGATTCTCCTACAGTCTTACTTATTGTAGGTTTGCAACGAAACTTTTAATCGTAAATGTACATATTAAATAGCAAATACACTTAATAATTGAAATAAAACGAACAAAAATTTCTTATTTATGCCCAAATTTTTCAAGGACTCCAAGAACAAGATTGGCTCGACAGAAGATGATGGACTGTAAAAAAATCGCAAAGTTAAAATAATTCTGAAGCTGCAAGTGAAACATATTTTAATCGTTATCCATAAAGAAGAAGAAATATCCCACAATTAATGAGATTTTGTTTTAATTTTCCAAAATTAGATTTATTAGGTTGCCTTCTTCTTGGGTAACGATTAAAATAAATTTCACTTGCAGCTTGAGAATAAATACTTTGAATAAAACATACTAAGATATCATACTTTTCCGTAATATTCCTAAGCCAATTCGTGTTTTTAAGGTACAAAAATATAAACAATCAACAATTAAACGTGATTATTTTTGTCAAACTATTGTTAAAACAACAGAATGACAGTTTGTTTTACCAGTTATATTCTTAATGACATAAGCCTACTACTAGAAACAAATGAAATATGAAAAATTACCTAATTTTTGCCATAATATAAAGAAAAAGAATAAATCAACCCCACATGATATACATTATTGGAATGGAGAAAAAATCCTCTTTCTCGTGATGCCACAGCCAACTATGGGTTCCATTTTTAAAAATGCAACTTTATGTTACAACTCGAATTTTGATTTTTTTTTTTTAAATTGTCTTCACCTCTGCGTTTTTATCAAAAAAGTTCCTGTAGAAAGTTAAAATTATTTTTCTTTATTTTCATAAACAAGCGAGATATAGTCATAAAACGAAAAATCGAGTTATCATCGATAACTCGAAAACAAACGACGATAACCAATTTTAGTTTTCACCATTAACTTTTTTTCGAAAAACAAGATCGAAGAAGGGGGGTTCGTTTTTCCATAACTCTTAAGTTACCGAGATTTTTTATGAAACATCGAAATTTTCCCACCCTGTAAATTTAATGTTTTCCTTTTATAATTAGTAGGAAATTGATAAACTTTATTGCACTGATTTTCTCACACATTCTCTATTAATTTCGGTAAGTTTTATTGTGCACGATGTTTTAATATTTCCATTGAAATAAGGGTAAGTTTTATAATGTAGATGAGGTTGGCTTGCTGTTGCACATGTCTTGAATAAGTTGTCTGCGTATTGGATGTATATTTGCGTAATTCATCATTTTTGTTGTGGTTCTTAATGATGTGATGTTCGCCTGTTGTGGCGGATATTTCAAAGCGATTAAAAGCGTAAACGCTGCGTATATATGCTTTGACAAAAACTGTTAATGGGTGACCATCTTCAATAAAGACGTCCATGAAGGAAGATTAGTCACGTGATACGGTGTTAACAGTCAATTGATTTCCTTTAGAGAAGAAATGTTTTTGCCACCGAGAAGATAACAAAGTAGTAAGACGCCGCGGTCAGTATTCAAAGTTCAAAGCTATTATTGTATAACACGGCCGGTGAGCTGATACAAACGCGTTTGTTCATTTTATAGAATATTATTGTATAGCCGATCAATAGTTTTAAAAAGTATTTTAGTTCGTCGGCCAAATTACAGTTAAATTGCTGGATACAGATTCACGGTTCGTTCTTTTTGCTGATGAGACAATTCGAATCTAATGACATCTTAACGTAATTACAGTTTTTTTGTGGGAACGCTGCGATCGTGAGCAAGCTGTTTATAAATAAGACCGTGTTATGGAGGTGTTGTTAAAACTCGCACTCTCCGCATTCCGACAGAATGTCCTTAGGCTCAAGCTAGCGCCCTCTCTTCGATATCCTCGTGCACCTCGGGCGCGCGACACTCGGAATGTATGGGAAGTAAAAAACGTAGACAGCGCGCGAATTCTATAATAGAAGAATGGGTGAAAACAAAATGACGCCCTCCTCTGCCCGAAGTGTGAGATGTATGCATTAGACTTTCAAAGTGTCCCGGCCGTTTCCCTAGCAACGCAGGCTCGGCCTGATATGACGCCCGGGCAATTTAATAAGATTCCGCATCCCGGGTGCGCCGCCTCCCCTCACCCCCTAGGTTATTATCTGGTCAGGCATCCTATAACTAGTCTGCCCGCTTACCTGCAAGAAACAATATCGTATGCAAAACTGTCATAACGTCCACTGCTAACATCTCATCACAACCACCAAAGATACCCAAAGCCTTGACAAACATTTTTTAATATACTCATATGTTAATTATACCCACATGAGGAGTGCACACAATTTCATTTTTACGTACAGATAAATGGACCAGTCTTGTAAATACTTCTGTATTACATTTAAGCAAACGTCAGCAACAATTAACAGATTGATGTTTATAAATAATTTAGTAACAACTTTATCTGTCACACTGTACTACTTTACCACTTCCTAGAACTGTATGAATTTCTTCGATATGGTATGACATTCACAATCTATTGCATAATACGACTGACTGATTTATACGATGGAGTCTTCAAGAAGCAATAAATGACTGATAAATTTTATACGATTCGAACACAACCAACCCCTTGCCTCTTAGATTTATAAGGCACGTTAACCATGTATCATAAAGTAACCAATCACTTTCAAACTAAATGTTTTAAATACCCGAGCCATTGTTTCATTCAACAAGGTATCATCCATTACGTTCATTTAACAGTAACGGCTAGAAACATAAATCAATTAAAAATTATCGCTTAAATAGGTAGTAACTAACAATTAAATAGATAATTATTCTAAACATTCCTTTCAACATTTGCTGCCTGGTTGTAAGGTCGTAAATCAGTCAGAATGTAAATATTTAACATGCATCTAAGAGGCAAATACAAGAAAAACTGAAACTTTCCCGTAGATAACTGTTGATCTGAGAAATTATCTAGTATATTTACTAGCGCATAGGTGCTTTAAGAAAACTTCATTGAAACTAGATCGTTATAATTAGTGCATATTCGCAGTAAAAAAAAAAGTATTATTACAATGTGCAATTAAATCGATATACCATAATCAGGTGTTAATGGAACTAGCATTAATTAACTATTGTCGTATACGATATCTTGTAAGGCAACCCTGACCTATACTATAAATAACTAAATACTTAAAGTTGTGGACTGTAATGACTTATAACAAGTGGTAATTCAAGAAAAACATGAAAATCGCACATGCAAAGAAAAGTAACTTATTCCTTGAAACTCAAATCTAGAGAATGTTGGGATCAAACAAGAAAAGAATGCAGACGCAGAAAATAAGATATTGGAGAAGAATATAAGGAGGTAGACTAATTGATGAAATAAGCAACAATGAAATCAGAAAAAGTCTGGAAGTGAAAGACGTAAAGAAAAAGTCGGGCACAAACCAATTAAAATGACTGGGACATCTACGGATGCCAGAAAGCAGGTACGCGTAAGTGGAATTAGAAACAAAGTTTGAGAGAAAAACAAGTAGAGGAAGGCCAAAAACAAAACGGGAAAACAAAAGGAGGTAGAGAATAGGAGAAAAAGGAATCAGCTGAAGAGATGTGCCACAGTTAGCTAATGATAGGCAGGGGCGGAGAAACTTAATACAGAAATAGAAAAACATACCTCTTCACCGAAAGGTACAAGAGGAACCGACTATGTTAGCTAAACATGCCCACATAATTTTAGAATCATGACCAATAATTTTATAGTTACGGCAGTGGTATTGAACCCGTTTCTATGAATGTACCCCTTGGCTTCACTGTAAAGTGTCACGTACCCCTTGCCAGTTGGTTCATTTCAAAAGAACTTATTTTATGCATAAAGCACACAATGTAAAAATATTTAGTGCGAAAATTGTAAGTTCTTGCTTTCCACCAATACATTTTTCCGGTAAAGATGTTCCACAAATAGTGAAATAAAATACGATTTGCGCTACGCCAATTCAAAATATTATTCAATCATCACACTTAACTTCCTTCTTGCAGGTCGGTCAATAAGACTTATTAAATTACATTACCGATAGTCGTAGTGTTTTTTTTTCTAACACTGACCCGTTTTAGAGTCAAAAATTAGTAGTAAACATATAAAATTGCATCTACAAATCTTGAAAATGCGTAACAGTATTGTCCACATCGACGCACAACGAATCGACCATCGAAGCGTTCGGTTTGTTGTTCTCACTGAATCTGTCCAAGTTAACCTGTAAATAAAACAATATTCGACATTCCGCACCTGTCAAACATGGTCTGCTATCACAAACCGATTATTATCAAATTATATATGAGCAATAAAATCAAATTAAAATTATGCTGCGTCACACCTTATAATATATTCATGGGCACCATGTGTCTAACGAGCCGCCCGATTCATTGTTTGAGCGACACCCCGTTCTGATTCGCCTCTACAATATTTCCAAAAGAAATGTTTATTTTTAATTTGACGTGACGAACGAGCTAAGGTGTTTATTAAATGTTGGGATCAATTAACGAATCTAATATGGCTCTAAAAAAACGTTAGACAACTCACATCAGTAATTACATGGACATAGCATCAATTGTGGGAACATTAATTTCGATAGAAATTAACTTGATGTTATGGTGTATTGATTTGATTACTTTGTTTTATCAATCAATCTTAACGTTTCGTGTGTAATAACTATTACAAAATACTCTGACTTTTATTATATCCAGGACCTGTCTATCCTAAATAACAGCGAATTGTAATAAAAATAAAAATATGTTGACATCGGTTTTATACTAAGTTTATAAACGCATAACATTAAGCTGCGATATCTATTTATAAATTATATATAACAATAATCACTTGCAGTTAAAGCTTAGTTAATTCATAAAGTTTGTATTAGTCCAAAGTCACCTGATTTAGCTCCTCTTTTGTAAAAACAACAATTAATTAATGTAAAAATGTACAAAACTATGGGTTAAATACAACCAAATGGCAAATTAAAGAACAAAAAATTATAACCATGTTATTTTGGGGTCATCAGATTCGATTATCGGTTTAAAAGTTAACTTAACAGTAATTTTCTATTAATTCAAATGCACCTAAGTACTTTTTTGACCAAAATTGATTTTAAGTGTGCCTTGACCTACATAAATTAAATTATATCAGCAAGTGTCCGTCTGACATTTTAGTAAATTTAAATAGGCTTCTTAGATATTTTAATTAGCTTTAAAAGTTTTATCGACTTTTTACAAAACTAATTTTTTTTTATCGCATAATTATAAGTTATGCTTATGCTGTTATTTAAATGGGGCATTTTTTAAAGAATTCAACAATACCAATAGTCGAACACTCCTGCTTTAAGAGCTTACCTACGTGATGCTTTTGTTTTTTGCTTGTAAAATCTTAACTACTGTAAAAAACAACACAAAAACAAAAATATCATACTAAAATGCTTTAAAAACTTTTCCCATTTAAGCAAGGTTGTAGGGCTAATCCTATTTTGACACATTGTACAATTTCACAAATACTACTACGAATATTTTAATATACATGTATGTTAAAAGCTTTTGGTAAAGTAAATTCAGGACTTGTTCTGAACTGCATACGGGCACAACGTGCTAGGAAGCAGGAATAATGTTAAACTGGTATTGTGCCCAGGGCACACTAATATACCGGGGAACGAGAGCAGATCGCCAAAATTGGCAGCGAAACAGCTTTCTTCGGACCAGAACCCGCAGTTAGCACATCCTATTAAACAGCCAAGCGGTGTCTAAATGACATTTTAATACAAGAGCATAATGCCCATTGGAAAAAAGTTGCAGGACAAGCCCACTCCAAGGCTGTCCTGTCAAAGGTCTCAAAAGAAAAGACAGAAGAAATGCTCAGGATGAGTAGAACAGACATCAGAGCAGCCACAGGACTCGTCGCAGGACACTGTGACCTAAACAAACACTTCTACATAATAGGACAATGAAGAAGAAATTCCTCTTCACGTAATATGCCAGTGTGAAGGATTCACACAATATCGGCGTAGACCACTAGAGATGGAAAAAGCCAACCAAGAAGAGTTAAGCAAAACACCCTTAAAGAAAATCCTGGAGTTTTTCAAAAACACAGGACTTCTTTAAGGGGCTATCACCAGAGGGTACAATAGACCGATAGGTCGCAGTACAGGAACCCAAAAGGGGACCACCTCCGCGGAAATGATATTGATGGCATGCTTTATCGTTGCGATCTAACTCCTAAGTTATTATACTAAAATAATTTTAATATAATATAATATATCTAAAGAACAGTGCACTAGAAAACTATAATGATGTGTTCTAATCGCTAAACGTAATTTAATTTTACTATAATGTTGTACCATAACTGCATTAAAGTCCATCTACAATATGGTCGAATGGTAACTTTAGCAATGCGTTTCTCGGAATACGTACAATTATAGGAAGTGAATTTAATAATCTGGTTTTAACCAAGCGCATTGTATTCAGAAATTCGAATATATTTACTTTTAAAGGTATTTTATTACTTCTTCGGCAAACTAACACGCATTCTCATGTGAATGCCTGTTAGTAGTTGCATGAATAAAGGAACACACTCACGCACATTCATCCCGCCTTATAGAGCGCTGATTACTATCGCGAGGTTAAAACTTGCGCCGAGCATAACCAACCTCGAACAAACAAAAACCGTAACCGATTTAAAATTTCAACCAAGATACACAGGTGCTCTGTCGGTAGGAAAAAAAAACAACCAAAACTAAAAAATCGCTCACTTTTGTTACACTGTATATAGGTAACTAAGTTGGTCCAGAGCAGGTGTGCAGACGATAATCTTGTTAAAGACTTTCCATCGGTGCAGTAATTTGCTGGTTGACTGGCGGCCAGACGCGTTCATTTGCCTAATGGCTGGTCTATTGTTTCTGGACAGCAGTCTAGCGCTTCTAGACGTAAGATATATGTCCACTGTCCCGAGATGTCCATGATAGTCGCGTTCACAGATGCTGGAGTGCGGATTTAAACTCGAGATTAATTAGTAGGTAATTTTTTACGGAACTCCTTTGTTCAATCTCGTGAGGTTATAAATATTTCCTAAAAGAACGTTTATGCATTTATAAATGCACTTCCTTTTAGTTGTGTTTATTTCTAGGTATAAGATTTAGTTCTTTCTTTGTATCCCAATTCATTATGTATATAAATTAACCTTTAAAATTCAAGGACGACTGAATATTCTCCAGTTCGAATTATAATATTTACGGCTGACTGTTCTTAAATCTGTGAATATTCATTATGACAGAGGATTAGTTTACGATATCATTTTCGCGAAATTATTAATGAGCTTTTTTTTAATATCATTATAATGATTTGTAGTGAGATAAAAAAAGAAAATAATAAATTTGCAACGCATGTCTCGTTTTGCAAAACCTAGTAGTTTATTTTTATTTTACAATTACAAACACTATGCGCCGTTATCAGGGCGGCTCGTCCATAGAGGCTGCAGGGCTACAGCCCCTCAGATATGAATACAATTTTCAGATATTCTTTCAAGTTGTTTACAATTTAACTAAAAAATATTATTTTGTCGTATAAGATACAATAACTAGAAAATTATTAAAGTCGTGGTTCTAAAATTACCTGGACATGTTTAGCTAACATAGTCAAAGCCTTTTTTGTCAATTTTAGCAAAAGACGCCCAAGCGTCGGTACCTCTTTTGCAATATATATCGCATATATGGATGATAACATTAATACCGTAAGACAACGCCCCATATAAGATACAATAACTAGAAAATTATTGAAGCCATAGTTCTAAAATTACCTGGGCATGTTTAGCTAACATAGTCGAAGCCGTTTTTGTCAATTTTAGCAAAAGACGCCCAAGCGTCGGTACCTCTTTTGCAATATATATCCCATATATGGATGATAACATTAATACCGTAAGACAACGCCCCATATAAGATACAATAACTAGAAAATTATTGAAGCCATAGTTCTAAAATTACCTGGGCATGTTTAGCTAACATAGTCGAAGCCGTTTTTGTCAATTTTAGCAAAAGACGCCCAAGCGTCGGTACCTCTTTTGCAATATATATCCCATATATGGATGTTAACATTAATACCGTAAGACAACGCCCCATATAAGATACAATAACTAGAAAATTATTGAAGCCATAGTTCTAAAATTACCTGGGCATGTTTAGCTAACATAGTCGAAGCCGTTTTTGTCAATTTTAGCAAAAGACGCCCAAGCGTCGGTACCTCTTTTGCAATATATATCCCATATATGGATGTTAACATTAATACCGTAAGACAACGCCCCATATAAGATACAATAACTAGAAAATTATTGAAGCCATAGTTCTAAAATTACCTGGGCATGTTTAGCTAACATAGTCGAAGCCGTTTTTGTCAATTTTAGCAAAAGACGCCCAAGCGTCGGTACCTCTTTTGCAATATATATCCCATATATGGATGTTAACATTAATACCGTAAGACAACGCCCCATATAAGATACAATAACTAGAAAATTATTGAAGCCATAGTTCTAAAATTACCTGGGCATGTTTAGCTAACATAGTCGAAGCCGTTTTTGTCAATTTTAGCAAAAGACGCCCAAGCGTCGGTACCTCTTTTGCAATATATATCCCATATATGGATGATAACATTAATACCGTAAGACAACGCTCCGTACAAGATACAATTACTAGAAAATTGTTAAAGTCATGGTTCTAAAATTACCTGGGCATGCTTAGCTAATACAGTCGAAGCCTATCTTAGAAAAATATATCTGGAAACACTCTCAGAAAGTATAGAGAAGAATTTCTGATTCACATGTACTTTATAAGACTGTTCATGTAAGTAATGGTTATTATTTTACATTGAAATTAATAATTTTCAAGTAACACAGTAAAAAACATCAAGCTATAGGTCTATCATAATTTTAAACATTAATTTAATAATATAAACAAGATTCATCACCTTCAAAAATTAATAAGCCTTTCGACTTGTTTCGATTAAATTTATGGTTGAACTTTACCACCACGTGTACAAAAAAGGCAGTAACCAACTAAATTATTAATAATTGGACGTTTAAAAAGGCAATCTACATTAAAACAAAACTAAGAGGTGGGTACAGAAGTTTCATTTTTTCTTGTTAATTTCTCATCTTTATATATTACGTTTAGGTATAGGAAATTATTACTAATTACCCAGTTATTACTTAATATTAAATTTATCATGAGTGTTTTTATTCGTATTAATGCGAATTATTTAAGTTAATTGAGTGCAGTTTAAAAAATAATCCACAGACAATATCAATCTTAGTAAATAAATCCTCATTTATATCTTTGATATAAGTTTATTGGTTCGAAGAATGTTATTATACTTAATCCCAGGACAGTAATAATGATTGTGGTTTTGTAGAACTTGCTAGGAATTTCATATCACCGTTTTATAAATGTTTTAAACAATGTTACACAATTATATTTTCAGCATGTAAACATTCTTGACTTTTCAAGTACCACCCTCTGACAGACTTTTTTTCTGTAATTAAAGGCTATAAAAACCGTAATCAAGCCGAATTTTCTAATTTAAAATAAATGACCACGAATGAATAGTTACTAATTTTTACTTTCGCCATACAAAGTGTAAAGAACGCAATGAAACTAAAGAGAACATATTTAACAAAAAAAAAAAAAAATTGAGCTATTTATTTAATGTCATCTAGCTATACTTTGGAACTTGTCATGCAATATAAAATCTAAAGCTGGAACCACACCAATAAAAATTTGCGTTGTGCGTTGTATTTGACACAAATTTGCTCGTGTGCGTCGCAATATTTGTTGGTGTGGACTGTGCGCAGCATAGAAATGCACGCAAATAATTTCGTGACGAACAACGCACGCTATCCATCGTGCTGTCGGTTTTTAGCCAACTTCAAAGAGATTTGCGCCGCACAGTCTTGTCAATGTGGACTTGATTTTGAGTGCATTGTTCTGCATAAACAAACGTGCACAAGTGGATTCGGCCGTTCAACGCACAAGATAACTATTTACGTGGTAAAATACTTAACCAGATTTAAATTTGCGTCGCAAATGTTTGTGTTGAATTTGAAATACAAAATACAACATACATTTTTATTGATGTGGATCCAGCTTAAGACATCGGTTAATACATTTTTGCGTTATTAATGACGTCACTTTCGGATAGCCAAGTAATACATTATGGTCTTATGGGAATGGGTAATCCTATTGTTTTACAATCCTTGATAAACACTTGCATGAAACGTCCTTTTGACAGACGTAATTTACATAAATGAGAATAATTATCACTCCTGGAGCGGTACTTTTGTACCCACGATCACACATACGAGGAAGCATACAATATATGGCCACATCAGTATATTAACATCAATGAATAAATGACTCGAAATACTTTACAACTGGTGTTATGTAGCTCACTTTTTCTACGAACACATAATAATACGATTATAACGGCTTTTTGGCTAATATACGCATGTAATAACGTTGTTTTGTCAATTTTGACATTTCTAGACGTTGCTTACCGTGCGTAAGGACTCACTTACTAGGCATGCAGGACGTGTTTGACGCCAGTCTACTTTGATCATTTCTTTAAAAAACTGTGCTTTTTGCTTACCGTGCGTAAGGATCTACTTACTATGCATGCAGGCTGTACAGTAAGAATTATTTGCATTAGTGGTCGTAGAAAAAGTTAATTTATTGTTACCATTTGAAGTTATAAAAAAAAAACTCTGTGTACAAAAACTTTAGTTACATCCCATTGAAAAACAACTTTTTGCTTAGAAAAAGAATAATTTAACGCATTTTCAGAATATTCTGCAAATTATTAATGCTAATTGTGTGACATAACTGTTAACATCAAACTGTAAATTGATTTTTCACATGTCCGATATCAGATAATCGCTTTAAATAAATTATATTAGTTAATTATAAACAAATTTTGCCGCTATGCAATTTGGTGGTTTATACATGTCGATACAATGTGCACTGATCAGTCGTTAGCGCACCGGCCTGCAGATACAATCTTCTGCAGGCGGCACTTAACAAGTCATTCTACACTCACGCTGCTTAACTTCAATTAAACGAATACACAACACAGAAACCGTGAACTAACTACATGTTGTTCATTTATATTCAAAATGCGAGATTTCATTACCGTATTTTTGTTTATACTTTATATCAGCAGTGATTTATCGCTTGCATATTTCATGGGACTGTGGTGCGCCGTCAATTTTTTATTGCGTTTTGTGTTTCCTTTCGCCAAAAGGTCATACGGTTTAAGATTTGAACTACAAATATTGGCAACAATGATGCATCAGCATGTAATCTTACTTGTGATAAAAGATTAAGTAATGTTTAACGGTAGCTATATTTATAATAATACACTGATTTTTTGCACACTAAGATCGTCAATATTATTAATAAAAATTTAAATGGTTCGTTTTATAATTTTAATACAAAATTTCTTTTATTTGTTTGATTCACATTACATTTTATTCTTTTTTAATTTATGAAAAATCAACGTTCATATTTTAGATATAACGGATTCAGCCCTAATAAAGAATATAAACTTATTCGATGGCAAATCTGCTTATACATAAATAAATATTTTTAAACATACGTTTCTCAAAAATTGCTTAATATTTCGAAAAAATGTAGCTCTCTAAACACCGAGTGTGGAAATAGATACCAAACTTATTTTAAACTAAAAATTTCAATAAACGAATAAAACTTACCCCCACTTTTTATTTAATTTTTAACATAAGCAAACCAAAATTCACTGGTGTATTATTTGCTTAAAACCAGGGCTAGAAACCGAAAAAAATTTTGGTTAACGGTTAACCGAAATCAAGAACTTTATTTTTATAATGGTTTTTGTTGAAAAACCGGTTTTTTCCGTAAAAAACCGGTTTTGAAAAAACCGGTTAATTTAACCGGTTTTTAACATTATTCAGATTTGGAATGCAAAGTATAAAAAGATATTATCTATTTATAATTTTATAATATATGTACAATCAAGCATTCAGTAATTACTTTTGGCAAACTAATCACATTTAATACAGATTTTGTATTTTTTCAAAATAATTTTTATTGAAAAGAGATGTTTAAAAAACCGGTTTTTTATTATTTTGGTTAAAGGTTACCGTTTTTTTTGCCTTTAAAAATAACGGTTTCGGTTTTGGTTAAAAATCACAATTTTGGACAAAAAATAAAGGTTAACCGGTTTTTTAAACCGGTTTAAAAAACCGGTTTCATGCCCTGCTTAAAACACGATTATCTAAATTGATGCACACTTCTAATGTATATTTCCAGTTTCGCCAGATATGCCTGTAACTTAGCTACATCAAACGGAACACCCTGTATATTTGAACATTATTGGAAAGAGGAAGCTATTTTTAATACAACTTATTCACTTCCTTATCCTCACCCTTAACTACCATAGGTGTAGAGTTGACTATCTTTTTCCAATTACTTCTATTTATTGCCTAGCGTCTCGCTTCAGTCCAGGTCAGTTTTCGTTTCTCCAATGCATCTTCCACTCCTGTATTCCACTTTCTCCTGGGTCTAACTTTCCTTCTCTTGCCGGCTATTTCCATCTCCCATATCTCCTTTACAACTCTTTTCTCGTCCATTCTCACCAAATGTCCGAACCATCTTAATTGTTGTCGTTTTTTGCATTACACTTGTGACTTTTAAGTCTTTCCTTATTACATCACTTCTAATTTTATTCAGTCTTGTCACTCCCGCGATTTTTCCAAGTACTTTCATCTCAGATGCCTCGAGTTTTTGTTTGAGTTTTATAATTATGACCCAGGTTTCGCTTTCATACATGAGTATAGGTAACAAGACTGATTCATATATTCGGATTTTTGTTTTTGTTGTTATTTCTTTGTTGTTAAAAAAGGCTTATACAAGGTGCTATAGAGCGCCATGGTTTTTTGTATCCTGCTTAGTATCTCCTCCTCAAGTCTTCCATCTGGTTGCGTATATGTTCCTAAGTATTTTAATCTGTTAGTTTCGTTTATTTCTTCTCCCCTTAGTTTTATCTTTATACCTTCTATCCCGTTTGCGATTTCTATCATCTCTGTCTCCTCAACAATGTTTGATAACTAATATACTGGGATTGTCGTAGGCTTTAGCGGCGGATGTCTCTTTGCAGGATTGATTTCCGGGCTGGAACCGCGTTGAAGATTTCTTCTTGACAACCGGTTGCTGTTTAGCACATTAAACGATAAACCCTGAAGATGTCACCAAAAAAGGAGGACGAAACGTCGGTTATCAAGAAGAAACCTTTAACGCGGTACCAACCCCTTCAAAATATACAGGATGTTAGAGTTTTTACGGTAATCTACAATAACAGAATAATAGAAATTGGTGAAAATATTATGTTCCCCCAGAAATGCTGCTTATAATGGGACCCGTAAGATCTCCTAAGAAGTTTTGTTTTCAAATTTAAATTACGACTTAATTATTTTACAAAGCTGTTAATTTTTTTAAAGTACATTAACACTAGTGTTTTTAAAAATCTTGATAGTTGTTCATAGGCAATGTTAATTACACAAAAAATGGATATCCGTGTTCTGAATAATATTCGTATTTAAAAGTTTCGGGTTTCAAACATTTGTCGCTAATGTTGTTTTTATTAAAATTAATGAGTACAGAAATATCTTGTATATAAATTCATGATCGATCGACTTGGCATCCAACAAAAACGTTGTTTATTTGATACACTTTAGTGGTAGCTGGGTAAGAGAACCCCGGTGAGCTAAACACGACAATTTTACTTTCGTCGCGGATATAACTTTATCTAAAATATAAGCAAAGGATCTTTGCCCTTTCTATAATAGCATCCAATTCGTAAACTCATTAACGTTTTACTTAATTCATTGCAATCAGGGTTAGATTGTATTATATGGGATTGCATGAAAACTTGCTTGATGTGTGCAAGAAAAGTTTATGAAACGTTCATAATAACGGTGATGTCATTTATTTATTGATTACGTAAACGACCTTTGACAGATAAACAATAGAATTTTGATGGAAGACGTTTTCTAACGTAATTCATAATATTTAGGTGTTTACTTTTTGAAAATTATATTAAAACTCAATCGGTCGACAGTGTCCGGCGAGGTGACAGGATATAGAGGGCGTTTTCCCTACCCCCCCAATAAACCCCCTCTGCTCGCTAAAAAACTCGATCAATACATAAAAATTTCATATTGGAAATGATTGAGGGCGGTGGCTTTCCTTCGCCTGGTGTTGCGTCGTGTTTTTATAAATATATCGCATCGACTTACAAGTACTTGAATCCTTATAATTACAATTCCCTACTTATATACTAATTAAAATTCGCTAATTAGCATATTTAATATTTATTGCTTGTGCGGAATGTCTTAATGTTGTCCACATTTCTAGTATTAAGCCAGTATTTGAACTGTTAATTTAAATTGGATGCCCCATTAAAAACATTTTTTTAATGTATTGGTAGCAAACCAGCAGTAATTTCTCAGTGGGTGCACTTTTGATTTAATGAAGTACTAATTAATGTAAAACCGAAGCTCTGAAACGCTCCAGGATTGCAGTATATAAATGCAATAATAAACATTGCTCTTAAATGCCGAGTCTTGCTGTAAAAAACGTTAATAACCAAATTATAAGGAAACAGAGCGTATTAAAATTATTTACTATTTTAAGGTGATTGTAATTTGCTTAACACATAAGATGCTTGCTATAATTAAATGTTATTTAGCAAGATATTGATGATTTTTTAAGTCACAGTTAAAATAAACTTTGCAAATTAGTACTTCATTACCGGGACGTTTTGCATCGGTCGCTATTTATAATGTCTCAATTTAACTGTGACTATTTTACTGATCTGTTCGATTTTTTATCAGTAATTTATTATAGCATGAGACAAATTTAACGTAATTACAAATAATCCTGAACGGAGAGTAAAATTATTAAATGTATCTTCATTTGCTTCTGTGTTTCATTTTTCCGGTGCTCTGTTGATTATTTTACTGCATTTTATCTTAAAATATTTACAAGTTATTTTAAAATAGATATATGTTAATTAATTACAGCAATTACAAATTTTTGTATTCCTCGTTAATTTTAATTTACTGTTGATTAAAGACGTTCTACAATCGCCATAAATAAATATTATTATGTGGTGGCTATACCCCCAGTGCGGTTGAGCCTCTTTCAAGCTTTATAGATGCTTTATATTGGGAGGGTCAGTCCCAGTCTATTAGCATGTACCAAGAATAGCTTTTCTCCATCCTGTCTTATCTTTTGCTTTTTCCTTCTAATTTCTAAACCCTGCCCTGCTTAGATCGTCTATCACTTCCTGCATCCATTTTGCCCCAGGTCTGCCACGTCTCCTCTTTCCTCCGGGGTCCCATTTTAACACTGAATTGGTTTGGGTATCCTCATCTGCTCTAAAGGCATATCCCAACCATCTCGCCCTGTGCTCTTATTTTTGTTGTTATGCCTGCTTCCTCCAATTCTTGTTTAATTTCTGCATTTGTTCTAATTCTGCATTCCGTATCCGTTACTCCAACTGGTCCAAGTACTGCCCTCATGATTTTCCTTTCGAATATCCTCAAACCATTCTCTTCTTGTTTTGTCATGGTCATTATTTCAGCGACTCATAGTAAAACAGGTCGAATTGTTGTATTGCAGATGTTTATTTTAGATCTCTTTGTAAGCATTTTACATTTCAGTAATTTTTTATTGGCATAAAAAGCTTTATTGGCGTTTGTAATTTTTTCTTCTATTCCCTATTTTCTTTCTCCCATTCCTGATATAATTCCCAAATATTAAAATGTTTCCACTTCCTCGAATTCTAGGTTTCCGATTTTGGCTCTTCTTATTACTACTTATTTACTTCCAAATTTCATGGATTTTGTTTTTGCCTGATTTAGTTTCAATCCCATTTTTCTCCTTGATCTATTATTTCTTTCGTCGTGCTTTCCATTGATTTCCTTGTTTTACTTATAATCACATCCGCATATGCAATGATTTGTCCCCCACCTGTTCGAAGGTTACCTGTATTCACTTTTTTTAGTACGTGCTCCAGTGCCAGGTCAAATAGAGTGGTTAATAGGGAGTCTCCTTGTTTTAGTCCTTTGTTAACTACCATCTCTTCTGTAGCTCCTTTCTGAGTTCTGATACAAATGGCAGTCCTTTTCAAATAAATGTTAATTAAGACTTGCTTATTTAAAATTCTTAGATAAATTACAAACTTGCTTTTTTATGGAAACCATAGTTGAGTGTGACCTCATAAGAAAGCCTTTTTTTCCCTTCTTTTAGTAATATAAGGTTTAATGTTAATGTATTTATTTTGACATTTAAGCTCAAAACAAATAAAGTTCATCAAAAAGTCCCTATGAATGTTTTCATTTTACAGAGCAATAAAAAATCTACAACTTTTCCTTAAAAATATTTTTGTACCATCAAGTTTTTAAAAAAATGCCCATTTTGATTTTTTGTTATTATCTCGTGTGCCATAAAGCTTTTTTAAAACATTAAAGCATCACTGAACAAGGCTCAGAAAGGGGAACAATTTGTCTAATTTAAACTTCTTTGTAGCTCTTACTGTTAACGAGATCCCAATAGTGGCCCTTCTATGTGGACCACCCTGTATATAGTATTAATTGTATACTGAACTACATCGGACGCACCTGCTTCCAATATAGATTAAATGATATAACATTTTATTTGTATTGCTGACACGCGATACGTATAATGCGTGTAAACAAATATAATATCCGTTCATTAAAGCATTAATATAAAGTTTTATAGTGAGACGTTAACATTACTTAAAAGTGCACTTGTACAAGTCTATTAAAATGCACTTGTCTCTGTAAACATAATCTTAAAGTCGTGTCGCCTAATAAAACGCATAGGTTATGGTCAGTTTCGGGTTGTGTTAAAACACGAACACTTATCATGAAATAGTGACTCAGTTGCCCCTGGCGGGTGGTTGTTAATTAGACCCCATAACACATGTATCCCCACGTCACACAAAAAAATAACCTCGATTGCGTGAAGACTGTGGTTGCTCGACCAGGGCGAACAGGCGCAGATAGTTTGTATTAAGAAGTAATTATTTCATACCTGCTCAATCGGAGTTCGACACGCACCTCTGGGATTCCTCGAGACCAAAAAATAAAATTGGATTAACTTTTATGACAACCACAATTTAACTATAACATTATTAAAATATTTTTTCTGCACGCACCATTTGTTTGAAGCGAAGGTGAAAAAGTTGACCAGAGGCGTCGAGAGACGTCGCTGAGCCTGGTGGAAAAATTTACATAGGCCCAAGTAATAGCTTATTTGAAAATTAATTTAAAAAAAAAACGAATTGTAAATCGTGAATATTTAATACACCATAATTAAAAAAGTATGTGGACTCCTGGGCTCTTAAATTAAGTAATTCCGAGCCCGGGACTCAGAGACCCCCCTGCCCCACCCTCTTATCTGCGCTGAAGTTGACGAACACAAAAATTTAATGTGCCGAAATAGAGAGATTTGGTTAAGTGAGCCAAAATGCAAACTACTTCGTAAACTAGGTACTGCCTAAGCTAAGCCAAATTTAATTTGGTATCTGACCGTTATCGTATTTTTCGGATTCGATGTAAATATTGAGGTTGTAATACGACTTCCGGTTCAACCGAAAACTGACTCAAACTTTGAAATTTTAAATAGAATACCCTGTATATTTATACATTATTGGATTTGTCTTAAAATTTGCTTCAAAAAATTTATGAATTCATATATGTGTAGGTCTAAAGGCAACCGTTTATTTTTATAATATCTACGATTTTATAAATTTTTGAGCTATACAGCACTTTCGAAAATTTTCAACTGAAAAAACTTTAAAAGGCAGTAGAAATTCGTTTAAATTTAGATTGACAATAAATTATTAACACTTAGCTCTATCTACATTTTAAAAATATTAGACAGGTCCTTTTTACGCTGTCAAGCTTTTAAAACTTTAAACATCGATAACTCATTTTTATACAACACCCTATATTATTTTACCCATTTTAAAGAAAATTTAATTGCCCTTTAAAAACATGAAGCCTGTTTTATACTTATAATTGATATTTTCTGAGATATCGCGATTTTATTGTTAACTTTTTTGGGAACGTAGTTTTTTTGAGGTAGGCTATGAAGGTAGACAGCAGTAATTTTGAAACAATTGAAAGAAAAAAACCAAAAATGTTATAATTTCATCTTTTCCTTACGAATTTTTTAAATTTTTTTATATTTAAGATGTAATTTTGTCATTCTTATGTTTAAATCGAGGTTTTGTTATGAACCTGTAAAAGAATTTTGTAGAATGGGCTATACTGTTCGATTTATAATTGTTGCCTTTTGACAAACAGCAGAGCTGCACCCATTTTTAATAGTAAATGGTGTTTTAGCAAACAATTAGTTAAAAATGAAATTTTGTTTGTGTATTTGTTAGCAACAAATGATGGAATTAAAACAATAATTTAAAAAATTGTCATTAAATTAGTTAATTAAGCCAATAGGCATTTGTCTTAAAAGCTGACAGATATACGCAATGATTTCTTGATTTATTAATGGAATTAATGTATTATTATAAACTAGTTAATTTAAAAATTACCTGTTTTTTTATCTTAAGTACTATAGCCATCCTGTACATTGAAAACAGAATCTACGTATAACGCTTGTTTGAGTTGAAATCTCAACTGATATTGCAAAAAAACTTTAAAATAGCTTTTGATCTTTCAACTTTTAAATTATAACATTAAACTTTTCTTTGTCTTCCATACTGGGGAGATGATAGCAAGTCAATAATCAATAGCATTCTTGTTGCTTATTTTAGTAACTTTATTTTTATTTACCCATTGTCACCGTCAATAACACTCTTGATTCGTTTTCTTATCTGCGAGATCCAAGCGAAGTCTGCGAGATGGCGAAACGTGACTCTGTGCTAATTCTTACTATTACAAATGCATGACAAATTAATTAGATACATTACTTAATGTACACTATTTTATTATACCATGTGATATTTTTTAAATAAGACCAACTTCATTTACTTTAAATGCAATAAAACGGCTAGTTATGTTAAATTTTATTGTATGTTGTGCATGATAAAAATCTAGTCTTTGAGACCAATGAGCAGTTTAATTCTAACCTAAATTAATAATGTTCAAACTTAGTCTAAGGTTTACTGAATAGTAGTCCTTAGTTTGCTAATATATAAGTGCACTAATTATGAACGTACACATTACCGCACAGCCTCTGCTTTTAAACGATTGCTTAAATTAACTTAAAAGGTTTAACCCTTTTAAGTCTTCTTACTAATCCTGCAGTGTCCAGGAGCTGGATCGCCTCGACGTTTACATGTTGATGGAGCCTTTCTTCGTGGCTCTTAGCAAACTTCTTAATGGTGTTGGTTACAATGCCCATGTTGAGGTCCCGAAGTATGCCACTATTTCTGCAATACCAAGGTGCATCAGCGATGTTCCTTGTGTTTTGTTCTGGAATCTCTCGATGATCTGAATGTTACTCTGTTTGGTGCATCCCCATAGCTGTATCCCATATGTCCATACAGGCTTTAAAATTTGCTTGTAAAGCAGAAGTTTATTATGTAGGGACAGAGAGGAATTCCTCCCGATTAGCCAGTACATTTATTTATATTTGATACCTATTTCTTTCCTTTTTTTCTTGACATGAGCCTTCTAGCGTGGCTTAGCGTCCAATGTAATACCTAAGTATTTTGCTGTGTTGGAGTATGGAATTTGTTTATTATTTAAGTTGATTGGTACATGTTCAATTCTCTTGTTGGTAAAATTGACATGTACTGACTTGGTTTCATTTAACTTTATACGCCATGTTTTTGTCCAGTTGTTGATCTGATTGGCAGGTGCTTGTAATTTCTCAAATGATTCTATATTGTTTCCTCCTACTGCTAAAATAGCCGTGTCGTCGGCAAAGGTCGCTATGGTATTGTTTTCTAACTTTGGAATATCACAAGTGTACAATAGGTGTAGGACCGGACCTAGTACCCTTCCTTGTGGAACTCCTGCTTTAATTTCTTTAAGTTCTGAATAAGATTCTTCTTGCTTTCTTCTGAAGTGTCTCTCTGAGATGTAGGACTGAAGAATTGTTTTGGGAGGAGCGATTTTTCTTGCAATTTAATCATTTTTGGTTCAAAAAATATCTACCAAAAAAATTTTATGCAGAATTTAATTTTTACTCGCACATCTTCACCTAAACATTGCCCAGTTTTATCACTTTATACAACTAAATTTAAAAAAAATCTTAATAAAAATTAGTACCTATCTTAAAGTTTTGACGTTTTTATGCTACGAATTGAAATAATTGAAACCAGCTACCAGCATTTTATTGTTACATACAAAACACTTTTGCAAACTCACCTGATATTATTTGTTTGTTACAGATGGTTACGGAGGGGATCAATGTTTGTTGTGTCCTTGTCTCAATTTTTAAAGTTACTTGAAGCAGACAGCAACTGGAAAGGAGAATCACTGCTCGACTTAGGAGCCGGCGATGGAGAAGTTACTGCTTGTTTAGCCCCCGCATTTAATAAAGTGTTTGTCACTGAAGTCTCCAATACAATGCAAGATTTATTACAACGACGTGGATATCAGTAAGTACAAATAATCCGCCTCTAAATAACTTTTACAACAAAAAATAAAAACGTAATTGGTTGGAAGAATATTAAACTTTGCACCATATGCTTTGTCCTAAACGAAAAAAGTTGGATAATTTGCAAATTATCACATAAGTCTTTCAAAGTATGGGACAGCTATCGCCGATAACCAAATAAATTTAAAAATATTTTAAGCCAAAGACTATACTTTCGAATATATAAATGTAAGCACGCATAAAGCAATAATGATAACGGCTATGAAAATACTATCGCTGTTTTTTTGTTGATCTTGACTTTTTAACCCTTTTTACTTAAATACACTGATATCTTGTACAAAGTAAAATTGTCTGAAGCAATTAGTTGAGTAAAATCTTGATTAACAGTCGTAAACCTTAATTGTACACGAGAGATACTCTAAGATTCTGATGCAATCTACTAAGTAACGCGTCTTAATTAACTCTGCACTTAGTTTTATGAGTTAAGTTTTACTACATAAGGGAAACTCAATTAACAATCTGACATCAAATGACTTTAATTACTTGAGATATAGCCGATAATATCCCGCCGTACGGAACCTTAAAAAGCAATTTAACACTATCGCGCATATACCACTCAAAACGGCGATGCAGCACTTAATTTGCCAATTCATAAATAAAGTCTGTTGCGGTAATTAAAGACTTAATAATAGCTGCGAACTGGATTACATAAAACAAAAGCAGGCAGAAATTATATGAACCTATGTAATTATCATTTAGTTAGTTAGTTTGTGTCTATTACTTATAATTTAATCCTGCGAACCGCTAAAAAAAAATTACTCTAGTTCAGATTCAGAGTTTATACAGGGTAGTCCACTTTTTAGTAGCAGGACTTTAACAGTCGATAAAAAAACATATTTTAAAGCGAATATTCCACATCAACATGGGTCCAAAAACGCTTCATTTTAAAGATACAGGGTGTTGAAATTTTCGTCAAAATTACGATAATGTTTAACCGTTTCCCAACCAGTGGATATATTTAAACCAAATTAGGTATACAGCACCACCTTACGGGTTACAACAATCGGTGAAAATTTCAAGTCCCACAAGCAACCAGTGGCGGAGTTGTGGGGGTTCAGTTTCAATAAATTTTATAAAAAACTAGTACGGGCCTTATTCCAAAATAAACTTTGAAGAATAATCAGATTCTTTCCTGGAAGAATCCTGTGTGTAAAAGTTGTATGTTTTAGGTTGCTATCTCTAGACGAATGGCAAGTAGACCGAAAATATGACATTATATCATGTCTAAATTTATTGGATCGTTGTGACTGTCCACTACAATTGCTAAACCAAATCCACAAATCCTTAAAACCAGAAGGTCGACTGTTAGTCGCTCTTGTTCTACCGTTTTCTCCTTATGTAGAAACAGGTAGGTATTATTTATTTTGCTAACAGTATATTCAAAATAGTTTAGTGTACGCCGATTTAAATATATTAGCCAGTCGAAACGCATTTAGCAATTTACCAGTAAAACTTTTGGAAAATGTTATTTCGCGCAGCGACTATAAATCAGTTTTTACAAATTTTGCGACAGTATAAGCCAAAAAAGTTTAAATTTAGTCAAAAAATGGTTTTTGCTACGATGTTCAATTATTATTCCTATAATTTATGGACGCAGCTTATCTACTTTAAGATTCTTTTGCTTGGTCTTTGCAAAATTGTTACATTTATTATTATTATACACCTGTTTTATAAGTATAATTTCAAACATTTTTGTCAAGAATGTTTTTGTTTAGCATTCGAATACTGTTGAGCAACGAACCAAATGTTTAAAATATTCAATATCAGGAAAATCTTATAATTAATATAACCACAAGAACTCAGTATGCTTAAAAAGTTAATATTGGGCTAGGATTTTTAAGAACAAAATTATTGGTCCATTTGAAATTAAAAGTAATTGCTAATTTATGTTCAGAAACATAAACCTTCATTAAATTTAAGTAAGCCAATAGATAGGACTTTGAAAATAGTTTTAGTTTTTCACTGTAACTCTAATTTTAGTTATAACTTTTAGTAGTAATAATCAAAAATGGTGCAATAATCTTCACAGCTAAGTAAATTGTATTATGTATTAATTATAATCAATTCACATGCACCATTATGACGTTTAGAAACATTTTCAGTAGATAACAGTTCTAAATTAATTGAAAATCCTTTTGCCTTCCATACACGTTCAAATTCATACAAAGAAATGTAATAAATAACTCGAAAACCTACAGCTAAAGCCCTCTCGTAGCTGTTCTTTTAACTTTCTCTGTTTGAAATGAACGTATGAACTTATAAAATGTACGGACAATGGGAGAAACGTTTTTATATAATGTGTTAAACAAAGATAAAGCATTGCAAGTACGCGATTTTAATTTTGAAACGTCAGAATTACTGAAAAAAATACACATCCGATAATAAATCTATCTCCTTTTAGCATAGCACGTATGCGATTTTTTTATTTAAACGTCAAACTTGGTCAAAAAAATACACATCCCATAATATATCTATCTCCTTTTACCTAATAAGTCTATGCCGTACAAAAGATGTACCGTAACGCGTATTTTAGCGGGAGTAACCAAATCACAACAAATGACGTCATAGATTTATTAAAAGTTCAATTTTAGCCCTAATAACAACATTTAGGGCAAAATTAAACAATACATGTCCATTCTACTCGAATAAGCGTTCAATAAATGCAAAATGCAAAACCCAAATTCACAGAAGTTTAGCTTTACCAAACACGCGGTATTTTTAAAATTAATTAACTGAATGTTAATTCATGTGCTCAAAATATTTTTATACTTTATGAGCTGTTAACAATCTTCATCTGTGTTTGTAATGTATTACACTTCTTTTAGGTGCTCCAGATCACAAGCCTAAGGAACTATTAAATGTTGGTGGTCCAACGTTTGAACAGCAAATTCAAAATTTAGTTCAAAATGTATTTCTTCCTGCAAAATTTCAAATAGTGTCATGGACAAGGGTTCCATATTTATGTGAAGGTGACCTTAGGCAATCGTACTACTGGTTAGATGATGCAGTATTTGTATTAAAACCTGTCGAGTAAAAATACCAAAATTTCCAATTATAATGTGTGTAAGTATTTATATGTAATATGTTGTGATATTTAAATTTAAAAATTAACGGTGGATTAATATTAAAAAGTTACTGCGGTTTTATTTGTTATTGTTAATTATATAATATGTATTACTTGATATGACTGTTGTACTTGTATAGTAACCTTTTGAATAAAAATGTAAATTTTACTCTACCAGTTAATTTTTGTTATTATACACAACACATGGCATGTACCATTTGTAAAAGTTATACTACTAGAAGAAGGACACTTTTCAAAGGAGGACAGGATTTACAAAAGAAGGACTGTCCTCCCTAAAGAAGGACGATTGGTCACCTTACCAAAAGTGTACTATGTAAGGAAATTTTAAGGACTTAAATGATATTTTGAAAATCATAGCAAACTACTTTAAACAAAAACAAGATTAAAAACAAAATCTTATATTCAACTTTCTCAATTTTGTTTATATTTATTTACTTTATGCTTTTGTTTATCATCTCTACATCAACGTTTTATCGAGGACTTTTAAATTTACTTAGCGCATATTTTTTTATATTCTGCATTGGCAATTATTAATTTTACAATTGAAATACACTTTCTCATACAATATTATTGCAACCAAGTCAGTTTAAATTTCAAAACCTTGACATTTTTAGTGTTTATTTGTTTAATAATTGCAAACAGCACTTTTTTACGAAATCCTGGCAAACTTTGATGATCGAATTTTTACAAAATTGGCCATTCCGTTACTTTTTGCCAAAAATATCGGGTGATCAACAATGACTGATGCCCGCTAACCTCAGACCGAAAATAGAATAACCAAGTTTTTGTTGGTATCGCAGTGTTAAACAAGGATATCAGTGGCGTAGTATTATTCTTGTGTATATTCTGTGGTATTATTGACGTTTTATGTGACGTTCAGGTTGATCTATCATTTCGTTTTAATTTGCATCTTTTCGTAAAAATCAGTTATCAGTTCTTCGTTTTCTGTGCGTTCAGGTTGTTCTGTCATTTCGTGTGTGAACAATATTTACATAATGTATGCATATTAATAAAGGAACTGATTTAAGGTAACTTCACATAATTGTTTTTATGAAGCTAATTCTTTTAAACAAAAAGATTTGCAAATCTTTTTGTCAGTAAAAACTGTAGCTGTCATATTTAAATGGAGAATATTATTACCTGTTCTGTCAATACAAACTTTTTTCCTACGCCACTGGTTTTCCCCTATGGGTTACCATCCGTTCGAAAAAGTTCCCAACACCCTTGGCATCAATCATTTTCGATCACCGGATACTTAAAATCATCGTTGATAATATTTAACGAACAGAATGTACATTTTATACCAAAATTAATGAATAAAATTTCAATAAAAAAATTTGTAGAGGAGCATAATTACAATTTATTATCTACCAGATACATGCTGGTTTACCATGATATCTACACTTGCAATATTTTTAATTGATTTTCTAATGGCCAGATTTAATCGTCTTTGGATCCACGGGCTGATCTTCTTTTTCATGTGGCCAGAAAGTGGGGCGGTTGATTGGATCCAAAGCATCCTCAGGATAAGCGTCACGGTAATCTTCCATCGTCATTTGATCATATGGAATTAATGAATTTAGATGGTTCAGCTGCTTCGTGTAACTAAAACAAAATCGAATAAAGTTAAACTGTATTGTTTGATAAATTATTAAAATCATTTTTACAGCTAATGAAAGAAAATGTATTTAGAGTTTCGATAATGATTCCAGATTAGTAAAAGAGCTAATACTATCTCTAATTATTTAAAAGAAATACCATTCTCACTTTCCAATGTGCAGTACACAAAAAGTATTGTGATCATGATTTCCGAGAACCCCATGATCCAGAAAAGATATCAAATGACGTTTAAACTTGAAAAGTTTAATGTTTGCTCCCACATTTGTATACCACCACTTTTGAGCTTTATTGTATGCAACTTCTTACTAATTTAACTAAATATTCGTCTTATTTTACAAGAAGTAAAACAAATTGTGGTTGTTATTACATGAAATTTGAAAACCGCACAAAATTCTGCACATTTTCAATTATCCGAACCAGTTTATAGTTTTAATATTTCATACTTCTAATAATCACATATTCATTGAATATTGCTTGGCAAATATAGAAAATTAACATGCTATTGATTAGCTCAACAGCAATAGTTCCAAAAGTTATCTACCGATAAATAATTAATAACCTTCCAAGCAAAATTTTTTTTATTAAATAAAAAGTATCGAGATGAATAAATTAAAACAAATCGTAACTAAATGAATGTAAGTTATATACATATTTTAGAAGAAATATAGGGGATTTCCCTCAAAAGATAATAGGACCCATCTATGCAAATAAAATAAGAAAATATCACCCGCAATACCACCTTCCCTACACTAAAATAAGTATACCAATTTAAACTTTTATACGTACTCTGCGACTCTTTTTACCGATTCACGCTTGAAAGCTTCAATATCGGCTTTAATTTCTATCTCTTGAGCATCAATTTGACCGCTGAGAGTATCTTTTGGGTACGGAATTTCGATAGCTTTATACTGTTTTTCAAAGCTGTCTACCATAGCTGCATCTGGTATTTTAGCTTTATAGTGGGCCCAGTCAATTTGGGGTGGATTCTCGGGATACTGTTGAACACTGCAAATTATAAAATCTAATTAGTTTTGACAACTGATTACATAAATTTAATATGCCCAATAATACCATCGGAGATATTCATCTGATTTCATCTTGAATAAACCAAATTGAGGTTTTTGATGCTTGGGGACTCTTTCAGCAAGAGCAGTCCAGTTTATGGCACTTTTACCTAGTCTCGTTACTCCTTTCGCAGCCATGACGTTATTAGTTCTACACTTTGGTTATGTAAGATCACTGTAAGATATTGGATTGTACAGCAACGTAAATAATACGAAAACCACTAGAGCAATAATATTATTTTGTTGGTAATTCGTTTTACCCAGAAGCACCAACAGCACAAAAAGCACTAAAAACTTCTAAAATAATATGTGGTTGGTAGTAAAAACTGCACAACAGTATCAGCTGTCAAAGTAATAAGAAGAAGTAACGTGCAACTCTCAAAACAACTTCATAGGCAACTCCATATTAAGTGTAAAATGGCCGTCAGGCCCAAGTAGGTTGACAATGCGTCGCGATAAATAATGGTTTCTTAAATTAAAATGAATGAGTGAATTATCAGTCTTAAATTAAATAATAGTATTAAAGACAATTAAACAAATTACAGTGATAAAGTTCATTGATCTCATTAATAATAAGGTCAGTATTGTGTATACCTACACATTACAATGTTTTGATATCTTACTAAAAATATAATCTTACACAAAAATAAGATGCCTTTATTTGACAAAAATATAATTTAAATAACTAACAAAACATTTTATCATTTAATTTCTTACAATTAACTACTAACTTAAAATCATTTCATACTATTTTGTGCTATTAAAAACTGTGGTCATTGCACTACTAATGATTTGATTACAGAAAAATGTATTAAATAATTTAATATTCGTATCACGTGTAATTTTTGTAAAACAACTGTGCATATCAAGTATTTTATGTTTTAAAATATGCAGTTAGTTTAATTCGATGTTTATATTTTTAAAAAACGGCAATATTTATTTAATTTAGTAAAAATGAGTTTTGAAGTTTATTATATATTTAATTAAAACTTGACTTCTTTGATTCTTGTACATTTTATTTTGCCCTGTATAACTGCCATGTTTATTTCTCACTTTAAAACTTACCAATGACTCATAGTAATTTATTAAAACATAATTTAAGAACCCTTTAATTTGGTAATAATTGAATTTTATTTTGTAGTAGCACTTGCCCAACGTAATGTTTAGGATATTTTTGCACAATTTTCAACACATCGCAAAATTTTTTTTTATAATGAAATTTTAAATATGGTATTTAAATAAGTTAAAAGTTAAAACTGAGTAAGCTCATAGGCAAATTCAACGAATTAAATTCAAGCACAAAATACATGAATTAATTTTAGCCAGGCACATGCTATCTACTAGAATGGTGGGAGGACAAGATAGATTTGGAAAAATAGGTTGAACAAGATATATTTAAGCCCTTATAATTAATAATTCTTTAAAACGGGTAGTACATACAAACAAAAAATCGACCCCTTATGTAGCTTTTATTTTTTACAAAGCAGTTTCATCCCTTATCGATTATTTCATATTAAATATTACTAATAAAGAATCGTAAAGTTGTCGTAAGTTTACTTTGTTACCTATGGTTAATGGTTGATTGTTAAAATAGACGTTTCCGGTGTTTAAGTACGTATATAATGAATCTTTTTAGCATTGTAGTAAAACTTTGATGTATAAATACATAAGTATGTGCTGTGCGTAAGTAACCACCGCATTTGTTGGCGTGATTTCAAAATCCAAATGTATTCACTTACTACTTGCACACCTTGGGATTACTTTTAGAACTTGCAAATTCATTTATAGATCATAATTCTTCGGTAAAAAGAATACTTAATCCCCAGGTGTTTACGATACTAAATTTTGTGTAAACGGTTTGATATATTTTTTTGGTAATTATTGATATTTGGTAGCTTTTGGCACCCTAAAGTATACATACTCCTAACTCAGCGTTTTCCAAAGTGGGCCCCGCGGACAAATTCATGGGGTTCTTCGTCCTTGTTGGTATAATCGCTTTGCTTGGTGACTTTCTTTAAGAATCAGAATTAGATTCAGAGATTTAAAAAAAAAAATGTAATGATATTAGAAATCATATCTGCATCTTATCAGAATCGAACTGAGTATTTTCCAAACTTAAAATAACAATGACAATTATTGGGTACAAAATTCATTCGGAATAAAAGAAAAGCCAACAGAATTTGTGATAGTGGAATATGAAAATTTAATTGAAATTAGTTCGGATGCTTAGTTAAAGGCCAAGATCGTAGATGTTTCAGTAACAACTTTCTTGTGCGATATTTTATTTAGTCATAAGTCTTTCTACTGTTACGTGTAGGACTCTTAAGCTGTGTTGTGCAGACTTTTTTCCATGTGCTTCTGTCTTGTGCTAGATTTTTTTATGTGTTTTCATTCGAGGTTTCTGCCCGTTGCTGCTTTTTTAACTTCGCCTTGCCAGGTTTTTCTCTTTTGTTTTTTCCCTGTGATCTTGCTTCATAGCCTTTTCTGGTTAACCTTTCTTCTTTCATCCTATAAATGTGACCCAACCATCCCAGCTGCCTTTCTTGTATTTTTGTTTCAACAGATTTTTTCTTTAATTGTTCTCTATCTGTTTCGTATTAAGTACTTTCTTACTTAAAGTACTAATTAAGTAATTTTCAAGTTCACAAGGACCGGATGTAAATTGTACCTACTACCTACTACCTATACCAAACTTAAGAGCTAAATTGTACAAGAGGCGTTCTAAATGTTTTATTTGGTTGTTGTTTATTACGATGATGTTCAAAAAATAGTACTAAATTGTCGTTTTATCGCTACAGTTTTGTTGCTAAATGGCCTTTATTTGAAGTTATTTATAATTTCCCTGTTAAGTCATGTTTTTATTAGTCATAAAGTTGTAAGATAATAAAAATTCTTAGCAAACGGTGCATTTTTTATATTTGTTAATAAACGATAACAGTATCATTTTAAACTGCACACTTATATGTACAAATAAATTTGCTATGAGTATTACACCACTCCTATCTAAAATCAGATTGACTCACCCCTATTATTACAGTTTTAATTTATTTCTAAATCAGCCATGTAACGAGGGTTGCTTGCTTGCCAAACTTTCAATATACGACGTTTGTGCACTGTTTCATGCCTCGTATATACAGGGTGAGCAACCAAAACTAACGCAATAAATGAATGAATAATACGTTGTAACTTTGTTACAAATTTTTTGTGCGATATATCCTATTGTGGGCTAAAATAAGAGAAATGCTTGTGCATTTAAAAGGCAAATAAATTAGCGGTTAGCTAAAGGCCAAGTTCGTAGATGTTCCAGTAACAACTTTCTTGTGCGATATTTTATTTAGTCACAAGTCTTTCTACTGTTAGGTGTAGGACTCTTAAGCTGTGTTGTGCAGATTTTTTTCCATGCTCTTCTGTCTTGTGCTAGATTTTTTTATGGCTTTCGATTTGATATCCGTTGCTGCTTTTTTTAACTTTGTCTTGTCAGGTTTTTCTCGGTGAACCTCTTTTGTTGTTTCCCTGTGATCTTATTTCATAGGCTTTTCTGGTTGACCTTTCTTCTTTCATCCTATAAATGTGACCCAACCATCCCAGCTGTCTTTCTTGTATTTTTGTTTTTACTGATTCTATCTTTAATTGTTCTGTATATGTTTCGTTTCTGATTCTATCTTTTTTGGTTTTTCTTTGGATTTTTCTTAGAAACCGCATATCTGCTGCCTTCACTCGGCTAATAATTTTTTTTATGAGTGTTCACGTTTCACTTCCGTATAAAAGTGCCGGAGTTACTGCCTTTTTGACCACTTCCACATTTGTTGGTTTTGGGACTTCTCTATTTTCAAAAAATGTTTTTCTTAAGCTATTAAATATTCTTCCCACATTTCCTGTGCTTTCGCTTATTTCCTCCATTTTTCTCTATGTTCACTCCTAAATATTAAAAGCTTTCTATCTGTTTCAACCTAAGCCCATTTAAAGTGATTTTATGCCCTCTGTTGTAACGATCAAAGTGTTAATTTTTTCGGTATTTATTTTCATATTGATTTTTACCAATTCCAGGTTTAGAGTTTCTAGATTAAGTTGCACTTTTTTTTTTGTTTCCGCGACTAAGACCATGTCGTTTGCGAGCATTAGCTCCGTTATGTATTATTGTTTTTATCAAGTTTAATCAAAGTGGCCATGAAAAAAAAAACAAAACATTACATAAATAAACTAGCTGTACTGAATTAAACACATACAAACATTGATAACTTAATAATTCAAGATATTTTTTACATTTCATAATAATTTATGAGTTTTCACTTACTATTTCTATTATATCTTAATTATTACATGTGATGAAGGTGTAGCCCTCTCTCCATGAGCTTCTATCATAATATTTATATTCATAGCAAATTAAATCGTTACCTGACTTTATTTTAGCAGTTACGATGCCGCAAGACATTTGAAATTGTGCCGATGGCAATGTCTGGCTGTTGTAGTATTTAGGAAATTAATGTTGTATACCCCTCACTAATTAAACGATCGATACTTCAATCGTCAAGGGGGCGATTATATAACGCAAGGGCTAGAAAATGAATCTTAATCTATCTAGATTCAGCAAAAACATTACATGTTCAAGTGGTACATTCTAAGCAGTATGAAAACATGTTTTACTGTTTTTTTTTGTCAAATACAGCAATGTTTTAGTCGAAATAATTTTGATACTTGAAAGTAATATCGGATCTCTCCGAAGTTTTATATTGTTTTTTTTTTTGTTATCGGGACGGCATGCATCAGTTTTATTTGCAACCACGATTTTATTCACAATATAAAATGGAAAATATTCGTAATCTTGCAGTTATTGAACTTGCGTGGAGTAACTGGTTGTACTACGTATTTAAATGGTAATCATTATTTGCTAACATGGATAACTAATTATTTCTTAAGTGTTGTTTCCATAAAATTGTAATTTTTTGTGTATACTCTAGCCAAATCTTAAGTATCGATTATGGAAAAGTTTTGCATTGTTATTAGGTTGATGCTTATCCATGGTGTAAACATTTTTTTTATCAAACACGCGGTATTAATTGTGTTTTAAATACAATTTCGTAGAAACATCTGGTTTGGAATCTGCCTCTTTTATCTATTCCCGTTTAATGTAACGGGATATTATTTAAATCTCCGTTTTCACCGATCACATCGAGACATATTGATTTAACGGCATATTTGAAAAATTGGGACGTTTCTCATTCTTATCTAACTGGAATAACTTCATCTCCACCCACTCTTTCATCATTATCAACGTTTTGCCCTATATTCATGAACACGGGTCGCATAGTATTCCTAACTCGGCCATAAAACAAAAAACGATGCAATTACTAAATAATAATTTCTTAGCGGTACGTGATGATGTTTTTAAAATATTCCCCGTTCAGAACTAGTTCCATGAACCCTAACAAAAACAGGCTTGAGGAAACAAATTTCACATGAAATTGCGAGAATTGATTAACTGTTGATTATGATTTCATTCCATAACATTGCGGAAAATTTAAAATGCATTTTATAAATTAGAGAGTGCTAGTTTTCGCTTTCTCATCTAAGTATTATTGCATTCTTTGGTACAAATAGCGTTTAATTCTTAATTAAATTGTTTAGTTCAGGAGTTTTATACATCGTCTAGTTTATAGGCCGTTAAAATGCAAATTATTTTAAACGAAACAAAATAATATAAAAGCCATTATTTAAACGTTTTTAATTCACTTGTTATTATCAGTGGCACATTTCATATAATTAATCGTTTTAAACAGAATGGAAAGTGATTTGTATTGTTTATTGAGAAGCAGTTATGAAAGTATTTTTAAATTAAATTATTTTTTTGTTGTAACTGTATGATATAATGCGCATTGTTCTACACATCTTTTCTGACAGCATTGTGTACATAAATAGCATGTCTTGTGTTATACACATTGTTTTTTTCTAATTAAAATTGTGTGCCGAATATGCGAATCACAAATAGGAATTTGAAAATACCGCAGAAAATTACGATTTAAGGTTTTGGAAAATATTGCCAGTGTTTTCCTCATAGGAAATTATGTCTTGTGTTTCTTCGTGTATCTAATTAAAGAAACAATTGGCACCAATTAATATTATACAAATTTGAGTAACACATGATTTTTAGTAATTGTTGGCCCTTTTCGTGTATTATTTTTTTTAATTGAGCATCTCTTTGTTTTCTGGGTAGGTAGGTATCTTAAAGGCTCTTAGAACTTCATGTGAATTTATAATATTTTTGCCATAAAAAGTGACATAACTGAAGTATTACTGTATAATGTATACATAATTTTTGTATTTTTAATAAACTATTATACAACCGTATTTCTACTTGCGTTTTGAGTTGAACATTTGAAGTATTAGTAACATATAAATACGTATTTACAAAACATTATTACGTTGTATGCAAAGCGAAATAAATTTGTAATTATTCAATCCCAATGTTGAAAAACTAACCTTTTTTTTTATCAAGAATGAAATTGATAGTAGGTACGTCTAGAGCAGTGGTTCTTAACTCCTTAAATTCTCAAAATGTTGTCCTGCGCCCCCCAGTAAAACTAAAAATCTGCATTAAGCAATGCAACACAGTAAATTGGTTACAGTTCTGGCCATAGAGTGGAAAACCCCATTTGCAGAACTTAGTCTTGCACCCCTGGTTAAGAGCCACTGATGTAGATTTCCCGGGAATCTGGAAATTTAAAAATTAATCTTACCGGCAATCCCGGGTAATTTAAAAGAATTGAATTAGGAAAAAAAATTGGAAAATTTTTGAGAAAAAGGTAAATATTTTTTCAAAAATATTCAATTTAATTTTAGGAAAAAAAACAGTAAATTATAATCATCAACCGAACCAAAAGGTAACTTTAAGTAGTTATATAAACAAATGCAGAAAACATGGGTTATGTTATACTATACAACTTATAACTGTTTTAGAATTTTACATTAATTTCAAATATCAGTGAAGGTGATCTCGTCTTTTTTCTCAGATTTTAACTGACGAGAACCACTAAACAATTTTTGAATGAAATAACCTAGCACATTTACCTTGCAAATGAGATTTGGCGCGGTTGTATTGATGTTTTTAAATTTATATCTGCTTTTAGATAACTGTTTTCCTGGTTTTTAAATTTTTACCTGTTTCTAGATAATAAATTGATTGTTACTGATTTATCGTATCAATAAATTTTATCTCGTGTCAAAAGTAAGTGTTATTCGAAGTTATAGTGAACGATTTTAATTGTATCAAACAATTACCAACAAACGTATGATGGTATTATTAAACACAGAAATTTACATAAAACTAGCTTTAACTTGCCTTCCTTGCGAAACTGATATAAAGATTACGCATACCGTAGCTTCCATGTTTAATAATATGTCTTCTTTGGCAATGAAATACATAACAATGTAGATTCACAGGGTATTGTAATATCTCATTAAAGAACAAAAAACAAATAAACAAACTTACAAGGTCTGTTTTCCATATTCTGTCTGGTAGATTGAAGATCAGTTTAATATTAAGTAGGCGTGTAAGTGGACATTAAAATATTGAAAGAAGTAGAACTTCATTTGTTTAATGGTGTCGTGTTTTGTTTATTTGTATTAATATTAACTTGAACCAAGTCTTTATTGTTACATAGTACCAAAAATTATCAAAAAAGAACGGAAAATGAATTCACGAAGAAGCAAACTCATAAAATGTATAATAAAAGCGATGCACGAAAAAACGGTTAATATTGTAAGAACCCAAAATGAAGAATCGGTAGAGTTTGAAACAAAAGAGGGCTTAAAACAAGGATACGTGCTCTGTCCATTATTATTCTGAGTAGTTATATATGGATTAATTAAAGAAGTAAAACAAAAAATGAGACCGTTTCACCTAGGAAACTGGAAAATGGAAAAAATAAACATAACTGAGCCAATGTTCGCAGACGAAATGGTCTTAGTCGCTGAAACAGAAAAGAACATGCAACATAATCTAGACACTCTAAACCAGGAATTGGTAAAAATCAAAATGAAAATAAATACAGAAAAAACTAAAACCATGATCGTTACAACAGAGAACAAAGGGCATAACATTACTTTAAATGGGCTTAGATTGGAACAGATAGATGAGTGAATACAGCGGAAATGAGATTTCTAAGAAAAATCCAAGGAAAAACCAAAACAGGTAGATTCAGATTGAAACATATAGAGAACAATTAAAGATAAGATCAATTGAAACAAAAATACAAGAAAGACAGCTGGGATGGTTGGGTCACATTTATAGGATGAAAGAATAAAGGCAACCAAAAAAGCCTATGAAGCAAGATCACAGAGAAAAAACAAAAGAGATAGACCGAGAAAACCTGGCAAAGCGAAGTTAAAAAAGCAGCAGTGGATAGAAACATCAAATGGAAAGACATAAAAAATGTAGCACAAGACAGAAAAACATGGAAAAAAGTCAGCACAACACAACTCAACAGTCCTAATAGTAGAGGGACTCATGGCTAAATGAATAATAATAAAGTGTATAAAATATTATATTCTAACGTTCTTTTTTGACATGATGCGTCTAGGGAAAAAACGATGAATTTTCGTTCTAGTTTTCAAAACCAACATTTAAAGGTTTCGACACTCCTAATTTGGATTTTTACAAAGAATTTCACCTTATTGAAAGTTTTTGATTAAATAATGGTATTATTAAACTGTATGAAAGTTGTGCCTGTGTTAATAACCATTTGAATTTTATTTTAAGCTGTTTTCCCTTTGTGCTAAGAACTACTTCCCCCATTATATTTACATAATGTATTTCAAAAATTTGGGATCTGCAGCTTAACTGCTTAATAATATCTTTAACAGACCCAGTGATCCTTAATTGCAAAATTTCTCACTCTCATAATTTCATCTCTGTACTTTGTTATGGTGGAAATTTTATAATGTAATAAAATACTGCAGTTAAATAAATTTCATACTGCATTGTTTACTTGTACATCACCGCATTACCGCTGCAATGCAGTCACTATAATAATATAGTAAGCAATCAAGTATTTCCGATTTAAAAAACATATTGATCGCTTGATTTATATTAAGATTTCAAGTACCTACCTAATATGTACTTACTACTAAAATTAGCACACACACAAAAATATACTTTTAAAATCATTTTTGAATATCTAGCAGTTTTTTTAAAATCGATTACTGAAGTTAGAAAGGCTTGTTTGCTTAAAAAAAAACAAATACAACTATACAACACCAATTTAAAGACGAAACGTTGAAGGTAGAAAGTAAAACTATACGATTTAACGACTAAAAACAAAACAAGTAATTTGCAAAATAGTTAAGTGCCACTGATGAGTAATACTTAATTCTATGTTGTGGTGACTGGCCACTATTATTTATAATTATCTTTCCCTAGCTTTGTGTACTTTGCATTTAAGTAAAAAAAAACGCATATATTACCTATACGTATAATTTTGTGAAACGTATAATAATTATACAGACAAAGTTTATTAACCGATCAATATGATGCTTAATTTTACTCATTTTATAGAATTTTTAGCATTAATAATAACCCGAATGACAGCAGAACTATGCAATTAAAAATTCCATACAGCCTGTAAGATGGCATTAAAACAGAATACGTCGTGCGAAGTTTATTACACTCATCATATTCCCTTTTTGTTTTGTGTAGTAAAGTTCTTTTAAGTCTTGATAATTAGTTTTAAAATTGCGCTTCTAAGCAGGGATGGGTATCAGCTATTTCAACAAACGTCCTTGATAACACTTCCGGCCAGGATGATTACACATAATTATGGTGACACATTAATGATGTGGATATAATTGGGATGCCATTTGTACGTTCTAGCTGAATACATATTGTTTAGAATTTTTTTGCAACAAGTCAGTGAGTTGGTTTAGCGGTTGTCGAAATTACTGGCGGTTTTAAAAATTAAATAATCCATACATATTTATTTACCGCGGCATTTCGCTATCACTTGATTAAAAATTGTTATCGGTACTTTTTTGCATATATCGCATTAGAGTTTAACTTAAATTGCGTAACGTAGGCGTCACCGCCACCCAGTATTTTAAGGTATATGTGCTTGCTTATTCATATGATGCAAATAGTTGATTCAGCTTACAGTGGTTGGAATTAAGTCCATCAAGCAAAAACTGACTATAGGTGCCTTATATTGCCCACCAAGATATAACCTTAAGAAATTAGATTATAAAAACTTCCTGCGGCATATGGGCGACAGATTCATTTTGGGAGGCGACCTCAATGCGAAACACGTTGATTGGGGATCCAGGCTTACAACAACGAAGGGAAAAGAATTGAGAGAAGCCATTAGGGAAATGGGCTGTACCTATCACTCCACAGGTAAGCCAACCTACTGGCCCACAGATCTAAACAAAATTCCAGATCTTCTCGACTTCTTTATATCAAAAAGAGTTTCCCCAAACTTTATTGATATTGCAGAAAACTTTGACTTAGACTCTGATCACTCCGCAATAATTTTAACTCTGAGTGAAAAAATCATAAAAAAGGAGAACAGACCAACATTGGCAAACAAAACTACAGACTGGATGAACTTCAAAACAGAACTAGCAAATAAGATCAATTTAAATATACAACTGCAAACTTTGGAGCAACTAGAAACAGAAGTGGAAAAGTTCAACAGTGTTATACAACAAGCGGCATGGAACAGCACCAAAGAGTACACTCACAGATCAATAGCGAACAATTACCCCAAGGAGATCAAAGAACTGGTTAAGGAAAAAAGACGAGCAAGACGAAGATATCAACAAACAAGAGATCCCGCCGACAAAAATATACTTAATAACAAAACCCAACAACTCAAAAGGAAAATCCAAAAATTGAAAGAAGAGTCAATTAATAAGTTCTTGGAAAATCTAACAGCCGATAAAAAAACGGAATACTCATTATGGAAAGCAACGAGAAAACTTAAAAGGCCGATTACTCTATCTCCACCAATAAGAAAGCCAGATGGCACCTGGGCAAGAGAGAATAAGCAGAAAGCCGAAACTTTTGCCGATCACCTTGCCGAAATATTCAAATGTAACGACATCCACCCTGATGCCTATATACACGAAACTGAAAACGTTGAAGACACAGAAATTGAACTAGTAACTCCCAAAGAAGTGGCCAAAGAAATTAAGACCAACATAAATCCCAACAAAGCTCCAGGGTTTGATCTTATCACCGGTGAAATTTTGAAACAACTCCCAAAGAAAGGCATAGTCATGCTGACGTATTTAATAAATGCAGCGTTTAGACTTCGACACGTTCCTAGTTCCTGGAAAGTAGCAGAAGTTATCATGATACAAAAGCCAGGCAAACCACCAAATGAAGCCAAATCGTACCGGCCTATATCACTCTTACCGATCATCTCCAAGTTATTCGAGAAACTGTTTCTAAAGAGACTACAACCCGTAATAGAAAGGAAAAAGCTAATACCAAACCATCAATTCGGCTTTAGACACAGACACTCTACGATAGACCAAGTGCACAGGATAACGGACGTAATAGAAAAGGCACTAGAAGAAAAATTAATCTGCTCTACCATCTTTCTTGATGTGGCTCAAGCCTTCGATAGGGTTTCTCATGAAGGACTGATACTGAAACTTAACAGAATACTACCAAAACATCATGTAGAACTGTTAATGTCGTACATATCAGGTAGATTGTTTAGAATAAAACAAGAAAATGAATATTCTGCACTGAAAGAAGTGAAAGCAGGAGTCCCTCAAGGCAGCGTCCTGGGCCCAGTCCTCTACTTACTGTACACACATGATTTGCCGCAACTGCAAAACATTACAACAGCCACATTTGCAGATGATACTGCAATCATGGCAGTAGGTAAAGATACAGAAGAGGCAGCGATAAAACTGCAGAATGCATGTAATAGAATCAGCAATTGGATGAGCGAGTGGAGTATAAAACTGAATGATCAAAAATCTTCTCACATATATTTTACGAATAAAAAAATTACACAAATTCCAATAACGATTAATGGGAACGTCGTCCCGAATAAAACGACAGCCAAGTATTTAGGCATGACTCTCGACACGCGACTGAGGTGGAAGCCACATATAAAAATAAAAAAAGAAGAGCTAAGTATAAAATACAGAAAACTGTATTGGCTTCTAGGACGAAGATCCCAATTATCGATGTATAATAAAATTATTATCTATAACCAGATACTAAAACCTGTCTGGGTTTATGGCATACAGTTGTGGGGATGTGCCAAACAGTGCAACATCAAGAAAGTACAGGTATTCCAAAATAAAGTTCTTCGTAACGCAGTTGACGCGCCATGGTACGTAAGAAACAAGGACATTCATCGTGATCTCTGTATCCCAGAGGTATCTAGTGAAATCAAACGATTTGCAAAAAAACACGCAACCCGACTGCAAAACCATATAAACCCAGAGGCACTACAACTGCTAGACAACCATGGGTTGGTCAGAAGATTAAAAAGACAAAAACCATTTGAACTTGTATAGTGTAGGATAGTTTATTAGTGAAACAGAGTGCCATCTTCAGGACACCGATGGGTGAACTCTAGTATTAAGTAATCATTTCATCCTCATCAATTTCATTTTATTACATTTCCATTTTATTATATAGAAAAATTAATGGTTGGCCCAGCCGGACCAGTATTAATCACTTACAAAAAAAAAAAAAAAAAAAAAAATTAAATTTTATTGAAAGTATTACTTAACTTGCACTTTGTAGATTGTTTTAGCATTTTCAAAAATATGTGTATAAAAAATAGCTATTTTAATTTCTTTTAAAAAAGCTTAAAATCACATAAACATTTTATACAGGGTGATTGAAATTTGAGCATGGGGATCTCGCTTATTATAGTAGCTAGAGACAGGTTTAAATTTGGCAAAGTTGCTAAATTTCGTGCTCAATAATATTCCAAAGAGAAATTGGAAATATCTCAAACGGTATCCGAGAAAATTAGGAAAACCCGGAAAATACGATTTTTGAAAATCTCCTTTAACTCGTTTAGAGTACAAAATATTTTAAATGTGTAAAAACGTTGCTCAAGCAACTTTTTAAGCCGAATCGGATGGGGGTCACAAATTTTTCCTAGATCGATTCGTTTTTGTTTTATGACGACCAGCTTTATTTTTTTTTATGGGCGCAATTTTTGCTATTTACATAATCAAGTAGCATTTATTTTTCTGAATTCACTGATGTATCACACATGGTATTTTACTTCTTTATTCATTGTCAAATTTAAAAAAATAACCATTATAAATCAGGTAGGCCGGTCGTTGTAGTTTATGTTGTTTCCATGACAATTGACAACCAATAAACAAACCAAAAGTCTTAAGAGTATATTTTTGGCAAATGTCCCAAATTTTCCTAGGTTTCTGTCCAACGTACAAAAATATGTGTGCGAGGGTTGTCTTCTTTCTGGATATGTTTCTGCATATCGTTGACTTGACTATATAGAATAAAAAATTCGTAGCATATCGCGTTTTTCTTCGTTATTAAAGTTCATTTTTACGAATTTATTAACGTGACAAGTAATAGACGTTCAAATAAGTTTTTTTTTACTCCCCGGGTTACGTAGAACGTTTGCGCTCGAAAAAGTTTGTGTAGAAATTTTTGGTATGAGTTTGAGTACATCTTTTTACCTATATTAGTACAGTTTAAACTGCAAATGTATGATTTACTGGACAAGACAATTTTTAATCAAAGCTCATGTAGCAATATTCATTTTGAATTAATAATGCATTTGTAAGTGTTCATTGATTAATAACTATGATTATTATTTCAATTGGTCTAAGAGGTAGCTGTTACTGGTTTATCCAACATATGGTTAACGATATTGTGAATGACAATAACAAAGTATTTGGGTCATCGTTGAGTTAACACTTCTTACATATTATGGAAGTTTCATGGCACTTTTTCTTAATTTATTTATTAGTTTAAAATGCGCAAACTATTGCTAAAGCACAAAAGAAGAAATATATTCTTGTTTAGTCAACGTAGCCTTTGAAAGCCCTTTTTTTTACGTATTCACTTAGTATAATTTGTGCTATCGGTTGTTCTTGTTTTGTACAGACTGATCATATATGTAGATTTCACGAAGAATTTTTTTACTGTTTTATATTACATACTACAGAGGTGTGTTCCTGACAATTCTGCATTTAAATTAATCTTCATTTAAACTAGGCTCTTAAAAACATGTTTATATCACTTTACTGGGTCACTATGAACACGACACGTTTTAAGTTTTTATCATCTTGTACATGGTATCATTGCAATAATCTAAATTTATAAGTACAAAGTTTCGGCAATGCAAATATGTAACTTCCTGTATAGTATGAATTCTCCGTGTTCTGTACTTTTTGTACCTGTGCATTAGCGTGACGTTTGATTAAACCATATCTATTGATAACACTAATGTTACACTAATATGGTATTTAATCAGTTAATGTTTTGTTGTCGAATTGTTCGGTAACAAAAATTTTGAACAGTTGAAGATGTTGTTTTAAATGCGAGTGTAATAAATACATACAATTCTGTTCGATGATAAGTTAGAAACACTACCAACTTGTAGTCTAGGTGTACAAAGTTTCACATTTTAAAATATTTGGTGAGTTTTTGTAATTTAATTTTTTTTTTCATTGCATGGTAATTTTTTGGATTGTAATGTACAAAATTCCGACCATCCCTGAATACGTTTTAATTCATTACTTTGTATTAAATATTCCGTTTTGTTAATCTAATATTGGAATTTTGATATCTTTTATCATACCGCCTTACTGATAAGATATGTTTGTTTGTTTAACGCGTTTTACTAGAAATCTATTTCAAACTAGTTGCATATTCTTTTTATTTATTTAAAGTATCACGGCTACTGTTTCGTTGAGTACCATTAGTTTTTTTTTAAGTAACACATAAGTGTGGTTTGTGATGGGTTCAAACTTAAATATGCGCATATTAATTTTTAAACCTTTGATGTAAATCTACCGTATTAGTGCCACAGCTAACGCTTGCTATAGTTAGTCGAATGTGTACCGTTAGATGCTTTTCTAAGGTCAAAGTAGTTTGTGTTAAATGGAAATTATTTCTTATAGGGCACGAGTGGCCATACTATCAATGACTTTTATACCTGTCATGTACATATGTTACGTATGTAGTATAACAGCAATTAAAACTGTTAATTGTGGTTTTACGAGATAAATAAATATTGCAAAATTTTTCACTTCACGCATTTGTGAATATTAATATTACCTGTATAACATTTAATTTTCTGAATAATTTAAACTTTATGTACACTCTTTACTACATGAAACTGTTAACACCTTGCATTAGGTTTTTCAAACCTAAATTTATATGACCAGGGCCGGCCTTAAGCACATTCCACCTATTCCCTCGCCTAGGGCCCCGCGCTCAAAAAATAAAATTACAATGCTTATTAATAGCATAGAAAAAAAAGCAATTCTCTATCACATCACTTAAAAAAAGTTATTGTTCAATAGTGAAATACTAAACTTAATAAATAAACTATACCACAGTAATATAATAGATTATTTATCAAATATTATCATCAAATCAATTAACAAAAGCTTTCGTGAAATAATTCCAGTTGAAACGTTTACGGAAACGCAAAAAGTGAAGCAGAACCTTTGGCTACTTAAATGAAAGATTACAAATTCTTGGTATCTTTAGTTTTCTGGCATGATTTGCTTTTCCAAGTAAACGTAGTAAGCAAAGAATTACAAAGTGAAATCTCAGATCTGCCTTTGGGAATACTTACTTTTGCAAAATTGCGCAAATGGCTAGAAGTGTACCGAGACAGAGGTTTTAAAGATGTATTAATCGGTGCAAATGATCTTGCAAAAGATTTAGATGTTGTTCCACAATTCCAGTTGAAACGTTTATGCAAACGCAAAAGGCAATTTGTATACGAGTCCTCAGACGACCCTGTTGTTGATGCAAAGGAAACATGCAAAATAAACTGTTTTAATAATAATAATAATAAAAATCTTTATTGTCCACAAACAAAAAATGCCATGAGACAGAAAGCTGCTGATCAAAGCAGCAGAACATTGAATAATACATTATAGACAACAAAAAAAGAACAAATAACAAAATCAAGTGTTTGATAAAACACTGCAGTCTCGTCAACCTCGATTTAAACAATTAAAAGAAACCATAGATTTATTTAGTTTTTTTATGAACATTTTACAATCAATCCAAAGACACTATATTAAAATGTGCTGCTGATTTACAAATCGCTTTAAAATACGGCGAATCGGTGGACTTAAATGTATTCATGTTGGCGGAAGAAATAGAAGCTTTAAAAGTAACTATTCCACAAAGTTGTTGCAATCCTTTACAAATACTTAAATATTTGGCTTGTAATAATCGTCCAACCTCGTTTCCAAATTTATTTATTGCACTAAGGATCTTCCTTAGTATACTGGTAACAGTCTCTGCGGGCCAAAGAAGTTTTTCAAGATTAAAATTAATTAAAACGTATTTACGATCCACTATTTCTAAAGAACGTTTAAATTCACTCGCAATTATGTCAATTGAAAGTGAAGTCATGAGGGAGATGGACTTCGACAACCTATTAAAAGATTAAAAGATTTAGAAAGATTAATTTTAATTAAGTTTCTATTTCGTTTAAAAAAATGAGCCGTTTTGCTTTCCTTCGTTCATAGTCAATTTGTCAAATTTTATGAATATTATTTTAGCTTGTTTGTTCAAAATTTTATTAAAAAAATAATTATTTGTATGATAATGTATAAATAATTTTTTGTGAGGAGGGGGCTCCGCAGCTTGTCCTTGTGTCGGGCCCCGCGCTTACTAGGGCCGGCCCTGTTTAAGACTGTTTATTATCAGTTTTTAATCATGATTAATGTGACATTTTCAAGTAGGAGCTCATTTGCTCTTTTTCTGCAATGAACGGACTATTTTTGGAAAATTAAAAATCATTTTGTGTGCATTGTACAAGTGTTTCTCAAGTCGAGAGTCAGCCAGCACCAACCTATTTCTGTAAAATTTCGCATACAGTGAAATTCTTCAAAAGTATCGGCACTGATATGAAATAACTTTTAGACTTTTGTTGTGAATCGTTATCAAACAAAAAAGTAACGCGAACTTTCGTATTGAAGTTCAAATTTTGACAACTTTGTAACTGCGGTGCAATAACTTAGGAGCGCTCTTTAAAGGAAGGGGACTGAATGATTACCCGGACTTTTTTTATACCCGGGAAACGGGAAATTTTAAATAATCTTTCCGGGAATCCCAGGAAATTTTAAAATTTTACAAATTTCAAGATAATTAAACTAATATTTTTGCAAAAACTTTAGTTGCAATTAATAAAAGTCAATTATAATCCACAAATAGTAAAATTAACGTAAAAGTATTTCATTTACTATTTCTTTAAAAATTGTATTTTAGAAAGGAGAGAAAAAGGGAAATAATAAATCCTGCTATTTTATGATTATGTGAATATTGGACTTAATGTCGGCTTAAAAAAATATTCACTTGTTCTATTTTAAAATCATATGTTAATTACTTAAGCGCTTAGTTTAAACATTTCGCTTGGATTATTTGGTAATCTGTTGGAACAATACCACAATCGCGGCAAGTCATATGACGTCACAGTTTCACGTTGTTTAACGCATACTGATGTACTTATAAATGTATTATAATTGTTACAGATGAACGTGTTTACCGACTGGCACCACTAATCCTGAGCAGGACATCATGGGCAACAAGTGTTGCTCCAGGCGGCAGGATGTCGAGATTTTTCCAACGGGCTCCAACAAAGGGCCCCTCATCGACGGTACGTTTTACCATCTTATTGTGCTACATCGCAAAATTTATTAGAATTTAACAAATTTTGCTACTTAAAAAAAGCCTTTAATGTATGTATCGCCTCATACAGGGTGTGTACAAATCGGTGGTAAGGTAGCGTTGTCCTTGCATAGTTTTACGTTTAAATCTTATTACAACAATGTTGACCGAAGGATAGTAATCGTAAGATAATTAAAGTATTAAATTATTAAAAATAAAAATTCATTTTCACACAACTTTATTAGTGTTAAATTAATTGGTAGTCTTAATAAAAAAAAACTCTTGCAAAATTATTGTTCTGTAATTCAAAAAACTTAACAGAAAAATGTAACATTTGTTTGTTCTTTCATTGCAAAATTATGTAATTTTTGGCATTACTTAATTTTACAATTGAATTACAGAAAACTCAAGTATCTCACAAAAATTCTTATTAATAACTGGTAGTTTGTCGTCTAATTGTGTACCATAGAGTTTACTTTTGATTGTTTCAAAATGGGCTGTCCTACTTTGCGATAATTTTTGGTTGAAATTTTGAAAGCAAAGTTTTATAAATGTAATAGAAGTTTTAAGCAGGGATGGAAAACGTAACGTAACGATACCCGATAACGTTATAATAACGATTCAACTATAATTTTTTATACAATAACGTAACGATATTTTTATAACGTTATAATAACCGATAACGTTTCGTTAAAAGTTATTTTGTATCGTTATTCTCTATAAGTTAAATTTTTATATGGCCATCTTTTTATTTTCTGAAGATATATTTTATTTGGATTTTAGAAATTAAAATGAAAATAAAATATCTCAACCTCAACGTAATTTTGTAGGTACTATTTTTTAAATTTACATTTACAGATCCCAAAAATAATTTCAGTGTTACAATTAAAAATTATTTTTATACAGCATGTTTCTTAAATAATGTAAAAAAATTCGGGAGGTGATACTTAATCGAAAATTAGGAGGGGTCTCTCATATTTTTTTTCTTAGGGTCTCCTTTCGGAGTTACACCCCCCTAAAAGGGATCGGTAAAATTGGATTTTTATTTTATTTCCCAAATTTGGATAAATGTGGGAGATTTATACTTAATAAAAGGTTTCCCATAGTAATATTTTTAATCATCTCCCACCTTCACAGGGGGCTGAAAAGTGCGACCCCTGTTGGTTTTTTTATCAGAACTTTTTGGTGGGTTGAAATCTAACAATTTTAAATTTTCTTTAAAAACTTGATTTATTTAGAAGTTTTTTTTATTGTTTAACTGTTCTCGTTAAACCTACAGTTTTTGAATAAAAAATTAAATAGGTAAACATGAACCATCAAATATTCCAATATAAAACGATATTGGATAGAAGTGACGGGTGTAAAAGGCTATATTACATTACACAATTTCTTGTACAATTTCTTGTTCAAGAAATTTTATACTAGATTGTACAGCTGTTGCCAAGTTACAACACGTCTTATGTCGTAAATTGACATACGCGAAGTGTCAGTTTACGACATAAGACGTGTTGTAACTTAGCAACAGCTGTACAATCTAGTATAAAATTTTTTGAACAAGAAATTGTATAATGTAATGGTGCCTGTACACCTGAGAGTAAAGTACTCTCGAGAGTAGCGTCGCCAAGGATACAGCCAATCGCGAGTTACTCTCAGGGGCTGTATCCTTGGCGACGCTACTCTCGAGAGTACTTTACTCTCAGGTGTACAGGCACCATAATACAGCTAATTCATTTTGACGCTTACGCGGCGACAACGCTAAAACGCCCGTCAATTCTACTCAATATGAACATAAACATCATATTCACTCATTTAATTTTTTACTCAAAACTGTAAGATTTACGAGAAAAACTAAAGGATAAAAAAAGGTTCTAAATAAATCAAAGTAACAAAAAAAAAAATTTGCAAAATTTAAACTTACCAAAAAGTTCTGATTTAAAAATCAACAGGGGTCGCACTTATCAGCCACCTATGAAGGTGGAAGATGATTGAAAATAATACTATGGGAAACGTTTTAATAAGTATAAAACATCTACCAAATATCATTCTCCTACATTTATCTAAATTTGAGAAATAAAATAAAAACCTAATTTTACCGCTCCCCTTTAGGGGGGTGTAACTCCGAAAGGAGACGTCTAAGAAAAAATTGTTATATAAAAGACCCCACTTTATTTTCAATAAGGAATCACCTTCCGAATTTTTTCGCATTATTTAAGAAACACCCTGTATATCATAATTTATGTAACGTTATATAACGTTATATAACATAACAATTCATTTTTTTAACGTTATTTATAACGTTATGTAACGAAAACAAATAATAAATAACGTTATACAATAACGTAACGATTTAAAAAGTTATTCCATCCCTGGTTTTAAGTGACAAGCTGAACCAAGCTTATATTTATCTATGTAATGAACCGAAGAAATAGAACAAGCATGTTTGTTTTATGGCTGGTATAGTATTATTCAAAGCCTCCAATTAAAATCTGTGATAATTAAATAACATAATTGAAGGCCGAATCAACGCAGTGTTTGTAAATACATTTATTGATAGTAGTGTTTTCTAGAAGGTTTATTACAACCATTAATAATGGTTATAACTATTAGAATCAAATATACTAACAAAATTTTTAATCGTCTGTAATTAGTACTAAATTGGAGATATATTACTATAAACGTTGCCATTTCCTCTCATCCTTGATCGTAATACGTAACTTTTTATGTAATCCCATCCGCATATAAACACGCCAGATAAAAGTTTTTACATGATACTGGTTTAGATTTTTTAAAACTTCTTCATTTAGAGTAGTTAATTGTGCCAGTAGTGTAAAACTAAATTGTACCTAAAAACCCGTTTGTGTTTTATAGTTCGCATGATATAAATTTTTATCGCCAAGTTGCTTATTCGTCATTTCCTTCCTTATTGTTACAGCAAACTGAAAAAAATTGGAACCGGGTTTAGACTGACAAAAACGGGCAAAACTTTGTCCAAATACTGTAAAAATTAAATAGAACAACGTATACATTATTATAACACTTGTTAGTTGCAATTCTGTAGAAGACGCATTTTGTATAACAATTTCTCTTACTGCTTTCTAGACAGCTTAGTTGGCAAGGTTATAGACTAGACTAGACGCTTTACTTTTACCGTCTTTGTTGGTTGCCTATCTTTTTTGTTCAGTTTATTAGTTTCATGTAAATGAAAACAATTTTTAACATCTATTGTCATTTGTCATAACTTAACATTGTTGATCGATTAAGCTTGCTACCTTTAAATGTTTTCTTACCATTGAATAAAAATATAAAAAGTAATTATATAAAAGTAACACAGTACATATAAATAAAAAAGGCCACAAATTTAATTCAGCAATATTGAAAAGCTAAGGTTTTATAAACACAGTAATTTTTAAACAATTAAAAATTTTAAGTATTAAAAAATTTAAAAAAAAATTGTCCCAATTTCTCTAATTTGTATAAAAAAAGTTTTTTTAATTGCACCATACTTTTTATCGTATCGTTTAAAGCCCTTAAATTCCTTATTTCTGAATATATAAGTTAATTATCCCTAGGGAGAAACTTTTTTATGAAATAAGCAAACAGATTAATCAAAAACCTGTGACAAACATATTTCAACGACAGAAATTAATATCTGTATTGCATTTCCGTTCTTGACAGTAATTTGAAGGCTACTTATCACTTTTTACTACTTTTTTATCACTTGAAAATATTTTTAGAATATGCACTTTGGTTCGTCGAATGTTTGCTTATAATAAAGATACCTAATTATGTTATCACATGATAGAGAACTTTAAGGCTTCTAAATAATGTGTCATTTAAAAATACTAAAAATTAATTTTTAATACCGAATATGTTTTAAAAAGATTTTATTTATGTTAAGTCAAATACTTGAAAAAGGCTTGCCACTCGTTAAATATTCAGTAGTTAACACCAACGTTTTATTAGTGAAAATTAAGTAATTACAGAGCTAGGATTTTTTTGGGCATTATGTAATTATCAATAATAAAAATGCAAAGTAAAATATGTCAATGATGGACTTAATCCTAAGCGTCATGTAACAATAACAGACCCTATTAAGTTATTTAAATTTTTTTCAGGCAAAATCATTGGAGGCTTAGAAGCAAGAGGGATATCGGATACATACAGAAATCATGGAGACATCATCCGTCCAAATCCAACTCCGACCAGGCCTTTGCTTACGAGAGGACGGGTCGTTGTTGCACTTTACAATTATACTGCACGCGATGTCAGTGACGTGTCTTTTCGAAAAGGTGATAGAATGGAAGTCGTCGACGATTCTGATGGCGACTGGTGGACTGTTGTACATTTAACTTCGAGACAGGAAGGTCTGATACCGGGAAATTTTGTGGCTTCTGAACTTAGTGTCGAAAGTGAAGAGTAAGTTTTTGAATTTACTTTGAATTACTTAGGTATGTCTCGAAACTGGGAAGCCACCGGATGCATTTAGCTTGTTGAGTTGGAGTTCATAAATGTACAGCGTGTTTCGTAAAAATGTGAAAAAATTCGGGAGGTGATAAAAGTTAAAGAATAAAAAAAGTCTCTAAATGAATCAAGCTTTCAAAAAAAATATTTTAAGTTGCTAAATTTTAACCCACCAAAAAGTTTTGATAAAAAAACAACAGGGGTAGCAGTTTTCAATCCCCTGTGAAGGTGGAAAATGATTGAAAATGTTACTATGGGAAACCTTTTAATAAGTATAAAACAACATCTACCAAATAACATTCTCCTACATTTATCCAAATTTGAGAAATAAAATAAAAACCTAATTTTACTGCTCCCCTTGGGGGTAACTCCGAAAGGAGACGTCTAAGGACAAAATTGAAAATTGTATATGAAAGACACCCCTTTGTTTTCGATAAGGAATCACCTCCTGAATTTTTTCGTAATATTTAAGAAACACCCTGTATAATGTTTGACGTGGTCCATTTTTGTAATAAAGAAGTTAAGGAGTTAGTGTAAAATATAAACTGAATCATCCCGGTATTTTACAATATATTACATTGATACACAGTAAATAAACTTTTTTGCGTTTACGAATAATTATTTATAACTAAACAAAATTATTATTGTTGCTACAAAAGCAGGTTTTTGTCAGAACAAAACCTGGTGCATATAAACCAGGGATGGAATAACGTTTTAAATCGTTACGTTATTGTATAACGTTGTTTATTATTTGTTTTCATTACATAACGTTATAAATAACATTAAAAAAATGAATTGTTATGTTATATAACGCTACATACATTATGATATACAGGGTGGTGCTTTTTTCGATGCTCACCATTGCTATCTTGGAAACGGTAAGAGATACAAGGTCGGTTAGATCAGAGAAAAGTTGCACATTTTTATGGCGATTAAGAATCTGAAAATAAATCCTGGATATTTTGATTCGTTTTTGATTTATTACAAAAAAACTAAAAAATGTGATTTTAGAAAAATATTATTATCTTCCCTACCACTGACACTATTTAATTTAAACTTGGTAGGTAACTGTATGTTTTTGACCGTCCTGATTTTGATGACGTCAACAGAAATTTTCTAAGCCTTCTAGATTTTAAGTTGCGATAGTCAACTTTTTTATTTCTTATGACCGCCATATTGGATTTTTACACCATCAGACAGACAAAAAAATTAGCTTTTTAGATTGGTAACCAAGATACCTTTTTTCTTTAAAAAAACTTGTTTAGTTATATGTGTAAATTGTATGTAAATAAATAAAAAAACTAACGAATGACGTCCGGCGAACGGCAACCGTTGAACGACGGCCGACGGAAGACGAACGACGACCGATGAACGAAGACCGCCGAACGAAGAACGACGAACGACGACTGATGAGCGTCGAACGGCGAACGTCGAGCGACGAACGACGACCGAAGAACGACGGACGACGACCGAAGAACGACGACCGACGACCAACGAACGAAGAACGACGAGCGTCGAACGACGACCGTCGAGCGGCGAACGACGACCGAAGAACGACGACCGTCGGACGACGAACGACGGAAGACGAACGACGACCGAAGAACGCCGACCGAAGAACGACGAGCGCCGAACGTCGAGCGGCGAACGACGACCGAAGAACGACGGACGACGACCGAAGAACGACGAACGACGACCGACGAGCGTCGAACGACGACCGTCGAACGTCGAGCGACGAACGACGGACGACGACCGAAGAACGACGACCAACGAACGAAGAACGACGAGCGTCGAGCGGCGAACGACGACCGTCGGACGACGAACTACGACCGAAAAACGACGACCGTTGGACGCAGAACGACGAACAACAGCCGACGAACGACGACCGAAGAACGACGACGGTCTGACGATGACCGACGACCGAAGAACGACGAGCGTCGAACGTCGAGCGGCGAACGACGACCGTCGGACGACGAACTACGACCGTTGGACGCCGACCGAAGAACGACGAACAACGGCCGATGACCGACGACCGAAGAACGACGACCAACGAACGACGACCGACGAGCGTCGAACGACGAGCGGCGAACGACGAGCGGCGAACGACGACCGTCGGACGACGAACGACGACCGTTGGACGCCGAACGACGACCGAAGAACGACGGCCGACGAACGACGACCGAAGAACGACGACCGTCTGGCGACGGTCTGACGATGACCGACGACCGAAGAACGACGAACGACGACCGAAGAACGACGACCGTCGAGCGGCGAACGACGACCGTTGGACGCCGAACGACGACCGAAGAACGTCGAACGACGAACGATGACCGAAGAATGACGAACGACGAAGGACGACCGACGAACGAACAAACAAACAAATATCGAAGGGCAAAAACTTGAAAAAATAAAGAAGTGGCTGTGGAGCTGCTACTGGCAGCTACTTCAGTTTTTTTTTATGCGCTCACCTTACTCAAAATTCTGGTCGTTTTAGTAGCTATAACGCGAGTCGCTTCATGATGGTCGTCCATGACCCGGAACAACTTATTCCACAGATCGTCCATCGACCTGTTCCCTGCACCCTTGAGGAAATCCTGTAGGGCGATACAACAGGCCTGCCTCACCCTGTACTGGCTCGAGTTCAAATTCGCCAACAAATCGGCCAGAATTTCTTCGTGGTACTGCTCCAACTGCAACCAAAACTGTATCACACACAGACAGAAGCACGGCCGTGAGGTTTTACCATCTTCTGTGGCTCCTGGACGAGCACGTGCCATATATTCTGCATCGAGGCTTGGAGATTCGGAGTCGGGTCGTACTGATAACGGTACAGCTTCGGGATAATTTTCGGCAGGTGCGGCTTCAAGTGTTCGCCGCATTTTTCGGCGATACTCGAGAAATTGAACGCTGCGCCCTTCTTAGAGTTCCAGATGGCGTTGTGGTTCGCCAGGTGCATGAACTGATAGATCAGATCCGGCTTATTGAGATCGGACGCGAGAGAGCACAGTTCCTTGTACATCGATAAATTACCGCTGAAAATTAACAGTTTAAAGCGATCGAAAAAAAATAATTTTTGAACGTACCCCGTGGGGGCTGCCCCTAACTGTCCCTCTTCGAAGAGTTTCGTATCACTGGTAACCTTGTTGAAATTTTAAAATTTGAGTAAATAATTCATAAAATCGAGAATGCTCTGAAAAACAATTGAAACTATGATATAAATAAAAGCTACAGAACATTTTATTGGTCTAATGATAACGAAATTAAGATTGTTTGAAACATATTTAGAAGATATGTTAGGCGAATTGCGATTATTAACAATTCAAAATCATCAGTAGTTTCAGCAAGAAGGAGCTGGTCCTCACAACGCCCGCATTGTAAAAGGATATTAATTTAGATGTACGCTTTCAAAATTTATGACTTGGTACGTTTGGTCCTGTTCATTGGCCTCCGCGATCGCCATGTTTAACGCCTATGGTTTACTTTTACATTGATGTTGTTTATGCAACCCTGACGGAAAATATTGAACTTCTTCGCCGTAAAATCAAAAATGCTTTCGACTCTATTTCGCGACAAACTATCCTAAAGGCAATGGACAAAATAAATTTAAGAACTAACCACTACATCATACATAACGGCGAGCACTTTAAACAATTTAAATAATTATTTATCTGGTGTTTTAAAATTATGGTCATTTAGTTATTTTATTAGACCTATAAAATGCTGTGTCACTTTTATTTATATTATAATTTCAATTGTTTTTCAGAACATTCGCGATTTTATAGATTATTTATACAAATTTTCAAATTTCAACAAGTTTTTTGAAAGAAAAAGAGTATGTTGGTTACAAATCTGGAAAGCTAATTTTTTTGTTTGTCTGATGGTGTAAAAATCTAATATGGCGGCCTTAAGAAATAAAAAAGTTGACTATCGCAACTTGAAATCTAGAAGGCTTAGAAAATTTCTGTTGACGTCATCAAAACCAGGACGGTCAAAAACATACAGTTATCAAGTTTAAATGAAATAGCGTCAATGGTAGGGAAGATAATAATATTTTTCTAAAATCACATTTTTCTTTTTTTTTTGTAATAAATCAAAAACGAATCAAAATATCCAGTATTTCATTTCAGATTCTCAATCGCCATAAAAATGTGCAACTTTTCTCTGATCTAACCGACCTTGTATCTCTTACCGTTTCCAAGATAGCAATGGTGAGCATCGAAAAAAGCACCACCCTGTATAACGTTATAAAAATAATTTTTATTTGTAACTCTGAAATTATTTTTGGGATCTGTAAATGTAAATGTAAATTTAAAAAATAGTACAAAATTACGTTGAGATATTTTATTTTCATTTTAATTTCTAAAACTCAAACAAAATATTACATCTGCTGAAAATAAAAAGAACGCCATATAAAAATTTAATTTATAGAGAATAACGATACAAAATAACTTTTAATGAAACGTTATATAACGTTACTAAAATATCGTTACGTTATTGTATAAAAAATTGTAGTTGAATCGTTATTATAACGTTATCGGGTATCGTTACATTACGTTTTCCATCCCTGATTTAAACATTAATGTTTTTCTCCTTTCGTGTGTGCTGTGGCCTCTCAAATAGCGGCTTTAAAACTTGTTCAGATAATATTTTAGGCCTGTATGCGAATTAAAAAAAACAATTTATTTGTGTTTATTTGTTTCTATTGTGGAGAACATTGTAAAATTGTTTACCAATAATAAAAATCTTACAAAATGTTGGTGAATACTGGAAAAGACTTTTAAAAATGTTTAATCAATAAATGTTTTATGCAGTTGTTGATAATAAATAACATATTTTCAGCTGGTTTTTTGAAAACGTATCACGGAAGGAAGCAGATAAGATGTTGCTCGCCGAGGAAAATCCCCGAGGCACATTTTTAGTTAGACCATCTGAACATAATCCACATGGGTATTCCCTATCTGTAAAGGACTGGGAAGAACAACGAGGATATCACGTAAAACATTATAAAATTAAACCTTTAGATAATGGAGGATATTACATTTCAACTAATAAAACATTCCAGACGTTATCAGAACTAGTTCAGGCTTACTCAAGTGAGTAAATTAATAGCTTTTAATTTTTTATTAAAAGCATTTTTGTGCAGTAGTAGAAGTGAGAATAAAAATTTTACATAGTTTTGTTTTAAATCAACAAAAATTAAACTAGCAGGCTGGGATATAATACACAACAAATTCTTCCAATCACTTTTTTTTTTAATTGATACCAACTTAAAAGTAGAGTATTTGAAATTTTTACCTCGTAACATAACTTTTCACATAAATTAGTGTTAGTATGTAAAGGAAGATTTTATACAGGGTGATTGGTTGGGACTGTGCATTAGAAATATATGAAGGTATATTTTTTATTGAATTTTTGGAGTGAAACGTTATTTTAGAGGGACTTTTGCTAGCATTTCCTATACCTATGCAGTCGTTTTTTTAAATTTTTGGACTTTTTTGAAAATTTTTTGATTTACATTGTGATGCTTAATATTATCTACCACCGCCATTTTTGAAGTGAAAACGCTCAAATTGAGCCTATACATACAAGAAATCTTGGAGTTTATACTGGAATTTTTGCAATCGATGCATTACTTATAGGGTGTCCAAAATTTTTTTTTTTTTTTAAATACAAGTTCAGACCACTAAAACTCGTTTTTTTTTCAAATACAATGCCCAAACTTTTTTTTTCATTTTCTAATGCAAAATTACATTCTGCATCAATCTGTATTAGCATTTCCCATACCCTTCTGCAATAATTTTCAAGTTATTAAGAATTTTTGATAAAGTTAAGAGAAAATTGTAACATTTTTAAATAGTAGGCCTTGGAAATGACAACAAATGCCAATAATAATAACTGTAAACCACTTTTATCACGTTTGTTTGAAGTAACCATGGATATGGAAAATCGAGAGTATTCAAACTGATATTTTAAACTTATTTTATATTCATGGAGAATGTAACAAGATTATTGAAAGAACTTGCCGTGTGTTCAGTGAGAGGTATCATCATTTGACTGTAATGACCAGACAGAAATTTCAACGAATAAAATCAAATTTTTTGCAGTTGGAAGAATGAAATCTCCTAGTATTCATTAAACCGATCATATGCCATTATGGCCATAACCAGAATTTCATTTCTCATTCTCCATATTTCTAAAACACTGTCCCAATCAATCACCCTTTATAGGGAAGGACAGCTGTGCTGTAAATTATTGCAATATAACTTTTTTGTTTTCGAAATTTCATATAAAGCAGGTGATATTAAATTAATGTGATCCTCATTTGTTTTAGGAAACGCGCTTGGCTTATGCCATGTTCTGTCAAAACCATGCCCGAAGCCTCAACCTCAGATGTGGGATTTGATACCAGCATTCCGTGATAAATGGGAAATACCCAGAGATGAAGTTCAGCTCATTAGAAAACTTGGACGTGGTAACTTTGGTGAAGTGTATTACGGCAAATGGAGAGATCGCATAGACGTAGCAGTGAAAACATTGCGAGAAGGCACCATGTCGACGCAAGCCTTCCTACAAGAAGCGGCCATCATGAAGAAATTCCGACACAAACGTTTGGTTGCACTATACGCAGTTTGCAGTAAAGAAGAACCCATTTACATAGTACAAGAATTCATGTCCAAGGGCAGTTTGCTAGATTTTCTACGAAGAGACGAAGGCACGGAATTAGAATTCGAAGATCTTATATACGTCGCGTTTCAAGTCGCATCGGGCATGGAATATTTAGAATCTAAACTGTTAATACATAGGGACTTGGCTGCAAGAAACGTATTAATAGGTGAAAATAATATAGCAAAAATATGTGATTTCGGTTTAGCAAGAGTTATAGAAGATAATGAGTACTGCCCCAAACAAGGATCGCGGTTTCCCGTCAAGTGGACGGCTCCAGAGGCGATAATTTATGGCAAATTTTCCATCAAATCCGACGTTTGGTCTTACGGAATACTACTTATGGAATTATTTACTTACGGTCAAGTTCCATATCCTGGCATGCACGGTCGTGACGTGATAGAGCAAGTAGAAAAAGGCTACCGCATGCCGCCGCCGTCCGCGACTTATTTACCTGCGGAAATTTACCAAATTATGCTTAACTGTTGGGATGCCAAATCAGAAAATAGGCCTACGTTTGAATATCTAACACATTACTTCGAAGGTTTCAGCGTCACATCAGAAATACCATACAGGGAAGTGCCCGACTAAAGTAATACGAAAGTGTCGTCCTGCTAATTTATTTACCACGTTAAACGAGTTTTTTAAGCAGTGGAACTATTAAAAACAGTTTGCCATAGGAATATATCCATGACGAAAACTTGCCAAGCTACTGATGAAACAGTACTTTTATTTCATTTTTTTACGTAAGCAGAAGTATTAAGCTAAGGTGACCATTTTTTCTGCCGAACTTTCGGGGACACTAACTAAACTGGCATTACAAAAAAAAATCCTCAACTGACTTTCGCAAAATCTATATTCCGTTTCCCGTACACCACAAACCACTACTTTCATTTTAATAAACAACATTCAAATTAAAGCGCGGGATTTAAAACCCACGCATTTTTGCACATTTCAAAGAGAGGATATGTCCAGGAGAAAGGACATATACAGTGTGTCCAAAAAGTGACGTAACGGATCAATATCTCGTCTGTAACAATTTCACAAGAAAAAGTTTTATACAAAAGTTGTTTGTGGTAATTTACTACATGACCTTTAATTATTTTCAACTATACAGGGTGTTCCATTTTCGCGCTATATCGAAAACAAAGATTTTTTTAAATGGAACACCCTCCACCCTGTATATTTTTAGGTCTTCGAATGTAATTTTTTAACCTCTACATGAATGTCTTTTCATTTTTTGATTTTATGACAGTGTTAGCAACTTATTAATTTTTTTCCGAAAAATCTGACATAAGCAGGCTTAACTTTAAAAAATCGTAGCGACCTCGTTTATTGGAGTTAAGAAATAAGTTTTAACAATAATGTTGGTCCGGTTAGGGAGCAACATTTTAATAATAAAAAAATTTAATTTATTGATACAGGGTGTTTACAAACAAATGCCAAACTTCAAAGTGACATAACTCATTCTTTTCAAATGTAAACACCCTTGTTTTATTATGCTATTCGATAGCATTTTTTCTCCCCTTCAATTTTTATGTAGGGTGTCCTATGTCTAAACCCCGTAGTTGTTGAGATATTCAATATTTTTCAAAAAAGTAGCCATTTAATTGCATTTTTATGCACCGAAGTAGGCCGTGCTTATGCAAAACAAGTGCCAAAATGTAAGCAAGTGTCAACTTAACAATTGAATAAGTTTAGAATTTAAGCGGATATTAATTACGTAATAAAATTAATTGTTTTTATTTAAAAACTATGAAAAGTAGTAAACTGAAAATAGATAAAAGATAAACACATGTAATATGTCCTGCAATACACTGATATATGGGTGGAACCATATGTATGTTACAAATAGGACATTTTATACGTTCTTTGTTAATAATATATTCTTCCATAATCTTAGGGGGTATTTTAAGATCAACACGACACACAATTTTATCAGGATTTTCTAAATTTTGAACATTTATTGTAGTCGTTTATCTTTTATGTATTTTTGTTACTTTTCATAGTTTTTGAATAAAAACAATTATAGTTGAAATGACAGACAATTTTTTAATTTGGTACTTGTGCTGTTTAAAAAAAAGTTAAATAAATTTTGTGTGCCATCTTATGTAATTTTTTATTTACATGTAATGTTTGCCAACATTATTCCTACAAATATTAGCAAGTCAAGGTTTTTATGTAAAACAGGATTGGGAGACGTGAAAGATAGTAATTGGTAAAATACGATTTTTCCTATGAGTTGTTTGTAAAAATGGATATAGCAAGTGATATCTCATAGTTTTTGAATAAAAACAAATAATTTTATTACGTAATTAATATCCGCTTAAATTCTAAACTTATTCAATTGTTAAGTTGACACTTGCTTACATTTTGGCACTTGTTTTGCATAAGCACGGCCTACTTCGGTGCATAAAAATGCAATTAAATGGCTACTTTTTTGAAAAATATTGAATATCTCAACAACTACGGGGTTTAGACATAGGACACCCTTCATAAAAATTGAAGGGGAGAAAAAATGCTATCGAATAGCATAATAAAACAAGGGTGTTTACATTTGAAAAGAATGAGTTATGTCACTTTGAAGTTTGGAAAGTTTGGCATTTTTTTGTAAACACCCTGTATCAATAAATTTAAATTTTTTATTATTAAAAAGTTGCTCCCTAACCGGACCAACATTATTGTTAAAACTTATTTCTTAACTTCAATAAACGAGGTCGCCACGATTTTTTAAAGTTAAGCCTGCTTATGTCAGATTTTTCGGAAAAAAATTAATAAGTTGCTAACACTGTTACAAAATCAAAAAATGAAAAGACATTCATGTAGAGGTTAAAAAATTACATTCGAAGACCTAAAAATATACAGGGTGGAGGGTGTTCGAACAACTTTTGTATGAAACTTTTTTTTGTGAAATTGTTACAAGACGAGATATTGATCCGTTACGTTACTTTTTGGACACACTGTATGACAATCCTAAGTAACCTTACCTAACATAACCTAATTACGTAAACTTCTCCCCACTTCAGTTTTCGTGACCAATAAGCGGTTACGCTGTTACAGTGTTGTCAGACTAACAGATTTTCATAATTTGGCAACAGTGAAAGCACCATACATTCGTTATTTTAAATGTGTAAAGGAAAATTATGAAAATCGGGGACAAGAATAATCCGGGACTTGAGTCTTGTTTCGGGGACTGTCCCCGAAAATCGGGCAGGAATGGTCACCCTATATTAAGCCCTATTTAGATATTATATATAAATAAAACTACAGGGTTCAAATTACAAAATGTTTGCTTATTCTAAAGTTACCTAGTAAACTTTAAAGCTGCCTTTCAGAAATCTGTGTTTATTCACGATCCTAAATGTTTTACCAATCTAGATTTTAAAAATCTGCAACCACTAGTACATATATTCTTTATAGAGCACAACTTTAAACATGGTTTAAATATCTAATAAAACCTCGTATGATACAATATTTTTATACAGGAATGTTATGACAAAAACCGAACATTTTATAATGTTTACCTTTCCAAGAATGTTTCAGTTTAACAAAAGACAATCTATTAAACTTCTTAATAGCTGCGAAAATTAATTCGCTAGATGTAACGTTTATTTGATGTGCCATTAGCAGTTTTATGCCATGTTTTGTATTAAAGGAGTTAAAAAATTCAATACTTTCGTCATTTAGTGCACTTAAAAACTTGTTATTGTAAAAAAGTGACTCTTGAATTAAGCGGTTATATTCATTGAAATAACCAATGCAAAACTTCCATGATGAAGACTTGAAAAGGGGATGAAAAAGATACTTAATTTTTAAGACATCTCTTAAAAAACAGTAGGTTCTATACTGATGACTGAAAACAACATTTAAATTTGTAATTTCAGGAATGTGTTATTGTTAGAAAAGTGTATTACTACTTAATATGTAAAAGGATTGTTCGTATAACAATAAAATAGTATTTTTTGTGCTACATATTTTGTTTCAACAAAAAAACAAATAAATTAAAGTTCGAAGTGCTTCTCGGAATATGATGCCAATGAAAAAGCGTTTGTTTCTGTAATAGAGGTTAAAACCATATAAACAATTGAAATCAAACGAAACGTTTTTGTTTATCAAAAACAAATGTATCAATTTATAACCCAAAAAACAACTGAAATGTACTCGATTGCACTACGTTTTTGTGTTATTACGTACATTAAAAATAAAATGTTTATATTTAATGAAGTAAAGTGGTAGTTTTACCCTTGTTTTGTGTTTTATTTTGTCGATCTTTCATTTTTCTTATTCTTATGCCCCCGTGTTATTCAAGAGAAGTAATATTTTAGGACATCAAAAGTTGAAGTGCTTTGCATTTCAAGTGTTGGTTTCATTTTTTTCAACATCCATATAATTATCATGGTGACTTGAGTTACATAAGGATACATTTTAAATTATAGAAACAGCTGAAGTACGTTTTTAGAGGGATTCTAAAAGTTTAATGTTATGCAGTCAATCTTGATATAATTATTTACAATACACTATTAAAATGAATGTTATGAGAAGATCATATTTCTTAGGGCTGTTTTAACAGCACAATTAAAAAGACAACACATCACATGCTAAATATGCTGTGTTAACCAATTTTAAAATATTACTTGCATGAATTTGATTATATAAACTCACCACTAGTCAGTCCATTACACCCAAAGTATTGTGAGTCTTATAAAAACCTGTAAATGTACTACTTAACAGAAGTAGTCACAAAAAGGTCATAATTTTGTGTTGTTAACAATATATTGTAAAAAATTTATGCAAATTGGCTCTTAACTTAAAAGACATTCTTAAAGTCTGACGATTCAAACTTTGAATGTGGACCAATAAACTTAATACATGTATTAATTGGCACTGCTTTCTGCTGCTTAAGTAATGATAGTTGATCTAGGAGAATTAGTTCCTAAGATGTGTACTATGGAAAGAGCAACAGCGTATCTGTAAGTGTATATGTGTGAATGTTGGTTGCTCTTAATTTTACTGCTCTATAAATAAAGCTTGTTTGTGTATTTAATATTTTTTACTTTAAAAAAATATTTTAAATTATTTCAATAGGATGTATTTATGTAATAGTTTATACTTAAGCATAGCAAATAAATTACCTCTATTATAGTCACAGTGACTAGAGGTCTTTCAAGATAAACTGAAAAAGCGTTAATTAATGTGCCACCTAAAAACTTACGTCTATTTCAACAATGGGTTTATAATCTTTAATAATATAACGTTTTTAAAAAAGGCCACATTTCAACCGCCATCCCCTCTCTTTGTGCATTTCGCGGTTCAGTTTATCTTGAAAGACCTCTAGCAAGGTAATTTGTTTGAACACATGTATAAATGCAGTTATATTCGATTACGTTACTTTTTATCTTTGAAAATTATTTCTCTGTTAATATCTTTAAATCAGTTTAAAATTATTAAAAATTGTTTTTGATCACATCGTGTTCAAAAATTTGATTTACACCCAATACATGACGAATAATTAGCATTAAATTAAAATAAAAATTTCTATTAATATTCTGGTACTAACTGATGAGTATTAGCTTTTATATAAAGAGCCCCATATTGCCGAGTCAAATCATAGTTTTTGCATGGTGTGTATGTGAATGTGTTGCGTTCTTATGCAGCATACTAAGACTATAACAGTATTTGTACATCATACGTCCGTGAAAACAGTGCAACTTTCAAGATGATTTGTTTTTATTTCGATGAATACTGTATGCTACAGAATTTATACAAATATTCCTACATAAAATTATTACTTTTGTACATACAATAATGAAATAAAAATATATTATTCTCCATTCGTTTTTTATTTTGAAAAACCAAGCTCCTGTAATGTTAAAGCTGTTAAAGAATTTAATTCTAGAGACAAGTCACGTTACGTAACCAAGACATGATGAAAAACTTGGTTGGTTATGACATGAAAAAGTATTTTTTTTTCCTCTTTTCAATAACAGGGTATTTATTTTGATATTTAGGCTCAAAACAAATAAAATTCATCAAAAAGTCCCTATGAAGATATAGAGTGCCATGAATTTAAACAATATTGAAACAAATGAATGTTTTCATTTTACAGTGCATAAAAAAATCTATAACTTTTTCCCCAAAAATATTTTTGTACCATCAAGTACAACCGAGTTATTAACTATTTTTTTAAAAATGCCCATTTTGACTTTTGTTTATTATCTAGCGTGCCATGGAACTTTTTATAACATTAGAACATCACTAAATAGGTCTCAGAAAGGGGTGCAATTTGCCTAATTTAAACTTCTTTGCAGCTCTTACTGTTTACGAGTTCCCAATGGTGACCCTTTAATGTGGACCACCCTGTATACAGGGTGAGACATCACTTATGACACTCCCACTTATTTTGTTATTGGAAAGAATTATCAAAAAAAAATACAAATAAAAGTTGTTTAATACAGTATTTCCCAAAATACTGTCATGTCAAATTTCGTTTTCTTTTGTTTTTTTTAGGAGTTACGGCACCATATTTGTTTTTTTTTAATGGCACCATACATATTTTTTATACGGTTTGAAAGACATTTTGTTTCTCTTTTCAACGCACTAAAACTTTTATACCCTTACATAACAAATTTTTTAAGAAAATCGCAAAAACAATTTTGTTTTAAAAGCGTACGGCAGGGTTGGATGCCTCACCCTGTATATAATTTCATTTTTCTTATAAGCCATGAAGTTGGCTTTGGAATACTTAAAAGTGTTTTTTCCTCCTCTTTATAATGAGATATCACTTGCTATATCCATTTTTACAAACAACTCATAGGAAAAATCGTATTTTACCAATTACTATCTTTCACGTCTCCCAATCCTGTTTTGCATAAAAACCTTGACTTGCTAATATTTGCAGGAATAATGTTGGCAAACATTACATGTTAATAAAAAATTACATAAGATGGCACACAAAATTTATTTAACCTTTTTTTAAATAGCACAAGTACCAAATTAAAAAACTGTCATTTCAACTATACATAATTTTACACTTAATGACTAAAAAATTATATAGTTTCAGCAAAACAAAAACATAAAATGGCATATTAAACTGCATAAATGCGACTACACATCAAAACGAATTTGAACAATAAGTTTAACATTTATATTCAATTAAAAATTAAAACACAAATATTTTAAATAATATTTTACAAACACATTGATATAAATATGGGCAACTCTGAATACTGTATCTACATATATTTATTTATGATGCAATAGGTCTATTTTAAAAAAATCATTAAAATAATACTTCACAAATACATATTGAAACCACGGCTCGACAATTATGCCATGTTTTTGTTCACCAGTAGATTTAAATTAAACACTTAGGTCCGGTTGCACAAAGTGCTTCACATCAGGTGTTAAAGTTAATCTAGAGATTTTAAATTAAGTTGTCGATGCTTTCCTCAAAATTAACATTGAATAAGCAAGGGAACATATTTATTGAGCCTTGCATGTAGTTTATTATCGACATTTCAAATACTACACATCCTTATTTAATTTACAAGAACCTACTTTTGAAATAAACGTAATGGAAAGTATTCAGAAGTATTTCCTGTATACCATCTACAATTTGATATTTCTAATTCAATTCAAGAGTTTGGTTCGTGAAGGTAAGGCGTGGTTCATTGTAGTTCATGTGGGACCAACTAAACATACCAAGGAAATCAAACATCGAATTACGCTGCATGACGAGGGTAACGAAATGGAACTTAAGCTTAAAGAGACTTCCGTTTTTAATGATTCGGGGGAGTATATAGTAACGGACGTGGAAACTTCTTTGAGCGTTGATCTTAATTGTTTGCTCGTTAATTTAGAAAATCCTGATAAAATTGTGTGTCGTGTTGATTTTAAAATACCACCCAAGATTATCGAAGAATGTATTATTAACAAAGAACGTATAAAATGTCCCAATTGTAACATACATATGGTTCCACCCATATATCAGTGTATTGCAGGACATATTACATGTGTTCAACTTATAACAATAATGATTGTAAAACATGTGGCAACTATTATTTAGTATTATCTCGTAATAGTGAATTAGAAACGATTTCAGAAACATGTTTTTATAATTGCAGATGGAATTGCACTGATCACTCTTACAATGTTCGTGAAATAAGATTTCACGAACAGAATTGTGGTAACAGAGTTTATAAATGTTTATGGTGTCTTGGTAATTGTAATTATTCAGATGTATTTAAAAACTACAAGATCCACTTGGTAAATGAACACGAGTGTACACTACATCACTCTGAAAAATCATTATTAGTCAACCTTATACAGATATTGAGAATGCGTGTCTTAATATTAATAAGGAAATAATAATATTAGATACTGTATGCAATGCAGATTCTTTAACATTGTATTTTTATTATAACGAATTTAAAAATTTGTCGAAACTATTTAATTTTACTGTTAATTTAAGTGATAGCACGATCGATGGACCTAATATAATAAAATCGTATAAATTTAATGTAAGTGATGGTCGTTTTTCCTATATAAATTATTTGTGTTATAAACTAGATATTCCTAAAACCGATCTTAGTAAAGATGGCAATAATTTTAAAATTATAATCAAAGGCGAATACGTTGGTCAAAAAGCAAATCTTCAAGCTTAAGTTTATACATACAGGGTGTTCACCTAATGCGTTTTTCCTTAATATCTGGTATATTATTTAAAATACAAAATGAACAAAATTTGTCAGAGGTCATGAACTGCATAACCTTAAATTAATTATTCTCAAGTATACCGAGTGTTTCATTTCCACGGGTCCAAGCAACAATTTTTTTAAACTTTAAATAAAACACTCTGGTATATCTACACATATATGTTTTTTTAAATATATGTTCAAATCTTAAGTACCGTACATTATAAAATTGTTATTCACATATCTAATAACACAGCCTTGAATAACACACAATGGAGTCTAGTGAAGTCTACAGGCAATACTAATTGTAAGTAAATGAAAAGGATTTAATAAAAGAGAGCTGCTAAAAAACTATACGCTAATCAAACATTAAAAAATAATACTCAGAACTTGACTATTACAATCTCTATCTCGAAATTTTAAACCGCAGTAAAAGTATACTAGTTTTAATCATTTAAAATAATTTTGTTTAACGAACTCATCAGACGACTCTCCCCTGGTCTTCATTTTGACACAATACCATAAGGTTTAGAAACATTTCTGCTAACTCCTGAAACTCCATGATTATAAACAACAACAGCGACCTCCAGTACTTGATAAAAGTATTTAATACTATTTCATTTATACATCAGCCATTAAATGGCTCCGATATGGTCGGTTATATATTAAAACTGTTTGAAAATACTGCCAATAATACTTCAGCTTCATAAACAACGTTGATAATGAAATTGGTTTCTGTTTACTATAGAAATTTAAATATATCCCTAAAAGAACCAAAAGACCTGACCATACATACCTGTAACAAAAACAACAAGATTAAAATCGTATTTTTACTTAACTACATCATTAAATGCAGTGTCGGAATGAGAAATGCTATCATCTATTTTATTAATATACTTTATCAATAAAACTTTCTACAACAATCAAGAAACAATTGCATACATACTGTCATTTTATAAAAAAGATGACAATCACCTTTATTTATTACAATGACTAATTTCATATGTCATCGTAAAAATACCTTATAGGTACACACAGTGGTGAGCTATGAAATTTTTAACAAAGGGCTCGCTCATAGTTAAATAAAAACAAAAAAATAATGTCAATTATATGTTGGAAAAAAGTGGCATTTTAAATTCAAACGTGAATAATCGAGTGATTATACATAATTCAAAAAATTCTATTGCGCGACGGGTTATTCTAAATTTAATCATCATTGCTTGATAGGCATGACTTCGTCGCTTTACAAATGTATGTAATGACAATGATTTTGAGATACATTTTTTCTTGAGAAAATGGTTAACACGAAGAACAAGGGGCTCGCAAATTAAGGAATAATTTAACAAAGGGCTCACGCGAGCCCCCGCGAGCCCCCTACAGCTCACCACTGGGTACACATAAACTTATGAGTTTTGAGCAAATTACTAAAATTCAACATTATTTCGATTTTAAATCAAAATACAAAGTTACAGGAGGTCACATGCAAAGTGAGTGACCCTGCATTTTAAATAATTTTTGTTATAAAAAGATAAAAAGATGTTGCAAATTTTAAAATATAAATTTAACTTACTGAAATGTAAAAGGCTTGCTGAAAAATAGGAACGATATCATAATCGTGACAGCTTTACGGCACGTAGTAATAGTAACTGCTGCAAAAGCGCCACATATTCTAACCAGTGTCAAAACTACTTGTATGCCTAGGTATCCTGTTAGTGAGAATATCAGCGCATACCCATACGTTGCTTTTGGATGCTAAAATAATAAAAATAGAGATGATTAATACTAGCTCATATTTAAAAAAAAAAGAAGTGCAATACATGATATTAAACAAAAGCATGTTCAGGACAAACCTGTCACTCATGTTGTCATAGCATCTACGCGGTCCTTTGATAAATGCAAACAATAAATTTTAATCACCAAAATTTAAGTCGAATATAAAATTTGTGACAATTTAAAAAATGTTTTTTATAAGCAGTGATACATGGAAAACATTTGATTTGTAAACCATGTTTTAACTATTTAAAAATATTGTGTACTTTGAAGTAATATTTAACCATATAAACACATATTTGTCAACAAGCTTTAATATAAAAATTACAACAAAAATTATGCCAACATGCCTTCATTGTTTGTTAGTTTATACAAATGTAAATTAGTACTTGAATATTTCGTTAAGTCTAGGGTTGCCAGAAGTTGAAAGCGTAAAAAGAGAACTTATTTTTCGTGAACAATTAATCTCTACTGAAATATTTAATGGTCTAAAACAAATTTCTTAATAACTTATTCTTTATCTTAAATATTTTAAATTTTATTCAAGTTCTCGATTGACTTAGTATAGTACAGTACAGTTCTGGTCTAAAACCAATTTTTAATCATTTAATCGTTACCAGATATGGTTTGATTTTTAATTCCTTTTTCAATTGAGTTAGTGCAATATACTTTAAAAATCCATATTTGAGACATAAATATTGCATTGTTTAACGTTTTTTTGGATTTTTACTAATAAATGTGTTTTGACAGTTCTGGTCCAAAACCAAATCTTTAGTAACTTAATCTTAACCCAATTTATTTTAATTTTTATTGAAGTTTACGATTACCTTGGTACTGTATACTGCAGAAATTAATTTTGTTTGTCAAGTAACAATATTGTTCAGTTTTTATTGTAATTCATAATTACAGAACGCAACCCACTTAACACGTTGCGCCTACATGGGTATGCAGTGTGCTGAACAAAACACCTACTTTTGTCATTTTTAGACAGCCTGCGTAACTGTTATGTCAAATTAGTTGCATCTCTATGTAGGCGTTTTGTGTCGTGGTTGCCTATCAACAGGCGCAACGTTTAGTGGGTTGCATACTGTACATTACGCCTACATGGATATGCAATTAATTTAACGTCGTTTCTACGCAGGTTGCCTGAAAACGCCGAAAGTAGGCGCTTTGTTAAGCACATTGCATACCTATTTAGGCGCAACCTGCTAAGTGGGTTGCGTTTTGTATTTCAGTAGGCGCCTGTTATCAATAAATATATTAAGTATGTTAATGTAAATCCGGTAATTACAGATTAGTTTTGCAAATATAACCGAGGTTTCTGTATAGAATATATAATAAACATAAAAATGTTATTCAAAAAAAAAGTTAAATACCCAACCATGCATGTTTAGTGTAATTTTTAACACATTTTTGGCTATGCTTTTTTAAGACAGTAAGTAAATTATACCTGCACATGCATTAATGAATGGTTAATTTACACATGCTAGTTGCTAAAAGGTCAAAAACTCCAACTCAAAAATTCAGTTTTCCATTTTCATTCGCTTCATTACTAATAATATAAACTACAATCGTTTTTTCACTTCTACTAAACTGAGCAATTTGATTATCTCTTTATCGAGCAACAAGCAGGTATAAATAAGCCTAATTGTGGTGATTGTTACATGACGTATATTGTTAAAATTAAATTACTTGTGCACAAAATTGAATGCCATCCGTTAGATCCCCAGTTAGCAACATTACTACGAATACATACGCAAACCCAATGGAGTACGAATAAAGTACAACTTCTCTGTTTGGTGCATTGTATGCTTTCATGGATTTTTCTTGAATATTGCCTATAATTGCATCACATAGTAATGCCAGCGATATCATTGCCACTCCTTTTATTTGAAAATTTGGTGAAATATGAGAATCGGCTATAATTTAAAAAGGATAATTAATTTGCATATTAAAAACTCAAAAATACGGCTAAAAGACTATATTTATATGTGTATGTCATGATGCAAATTTTAAGTTGAAAAACTTTAGAGTTAAAAGCGTTAGAGCCAGAGCTAATATGAAAAGGCTGCACAAAGCCATCGAATACCATAAATAGAAATTAATTAATTTAATGGATTTTGATTAAAATCAATCAGAAACAGCACATATTGTCCCCTAGAGCCAATTTTTAGCAATATAATTTTTATCGTAGTACTATAAAAACAAATCTTTAATTTATATACCAAGCCATACTAACCTAAAGTAAACAATATTAAGCCTATACACATTAGGGCAGCAGCTACAAAATCCAAAAGACCATACTTTTTTCCTTGAATTAATATACTACCAACTAAAACTGGTATTAGCTTGCAGCACTTAAATATAACCTGAGTGGGATAATTTAGATATCCTAATGAAGCATTTGAAAACCCCATAGTTCCTAACGTAAGAAGAGCTAACAGAAAGTACGTCTGTATGGGTATCCTAAAAATATGGGTCCATTAGTATAATAAGTTTATGATATATAAGTACTTACTTTCGAGACGAGATTCCATTAGCAAATTTTTCTACTAAACCAAATATGGTATAATAACCAAATTGTACTAAAGTGAGAAACCATCCATAGGGCTGAAATCCTTCTAGAGTAAATATTAATTCTTGCATATACCCATAAAGAAGGAAGAATATGAAAACTGCTATGGTACATATTACAATTTGTACAGTGTGACTGTACTTAGATATATTTACACATAAGATTTTTGTTAAAGGAACTGAGTCATCTGTTTCTAAACCATTTGCTATTTTAATATTAACAGACATACTTTCTATCTATGACATTTACATTTAAACATTCATATTCATTTCACTGTACACGTTGACATTTGAACATTAACTGCACAATGAATGTAGAAGCAGATCATTTAAATTTTGTGCAACCAGCATTACAGACATGAACTTAGCATTTAATGTTGTCAACAAACATGGCGCTTATTCAGTGCCATCTGTATTGTTTATGGGTGAACATAATCAGTAAAAAGCAGTAATGGCTGTCGGGTTTTACTACTGGTGTTAAACTATTTTTTTTATTCGCGTCGAAATTAAATTTTAAAGTATTTACAATGTGTAATGAAATTAGGTGAGTGCAACTTTTACGACAAAATAAACAGATGTGAGTATGTATTGTACCGTTGACAAAAGTCACACCAGTGGAGCCCCCGCCACGCAGGCCAAGACTGCAAAGGATGGTGAGTTATGTTTTTATATATAATTACTTTTTAAACTTTACCGTGTGAATTGTATAGAACACCGCAACTGATGTTGTATTAAATTAACATTTACTCTCGCCGACAAATTTCAGCTTGTTAAAAATCCTTTTGTACTTATCTTAAAACTTAATCCTATTAATTTACTTTAAATCTGATGAGTTCATAAAGACCTTGTTAAAAAATGTAGCTATGAAAAGAAGTTATAATCAAACATGTAATTTTTATTCTTGTTAATCATTTCCAAATTTGTGTTATTTTCTTATTTGTGACAACTTTGGGTCCTGTAGACTTTTACAAGGACCTGCTAACTCTTATTAGGTTTAATCTATAGTATTTGTTGTCACGAAAGTTTGACGATACATAAATAATTTGTTTTGAGTTTTGAGCTACAAAATATTTTTGTAGCAAATTGTTTGACAGCTAGTTAACCTAGCTAAAACAGTGCTTTGTTACAAACTTAAGTGATTTTGTGCACTCAAAAGAGTTGAGCACTCAAACAATAAATACGTGTGATAATAAAGATTAAATAAACGTGTTTACAAAACCAATATAGTTAGTAGAAATATTGCTTCAATAAGTCCATTGATGAGATTATTTAGTAAACTATTCATTTATAAGAAAATAGATGAGTTCGCAATGACGATTGTAGCTGATATAAATGAATTTATATTATGTATACATATTTAAAAAAATGTTCACTCACTTAATAATACCTACTCATACTGTGACGTAAAAATACATTTACCGTGAACATCTAAAAAAATGCTCCGCAATAGTTAGTTTATCTAGGCTCCATTTTTTTGGCCGTATTTGTTGTTCTCCAGTATCTAATTCTTAATATAATTCTAGTTTTGTTTATATTACTCTCCTCATGAATTAGTATTAATTACCCCCAACAAATATATCCTAAATTAGCCCACATCTTAAAACGTAAATTGCTTTTATTTATGTCGTTAAATAAGCAATAACATTATTTCATATGACTTAAAGATGAATTGCTGAAATATCGTGTGTGAAAATAGAATTTATTATTTTATTATTAAGGTGTAATTTAGCATCTATCACCATCCAAGTGAAACAGTGCGCAACGTACACCAAATTATAAATTCATCAAAGTATATAAAGTTGTTTAATAGCTTGTTTGTGGTGATATGTGTCTACATATACGTATCAAATATGTAACTAAAAACCAGTAGAATATTTTTCTTCGTGACTAAAATACAAATTATACTTTTACGTAATTGGAGTTGGAATTAGTGAGGCTAAATAACATTGTAACTTAAAAAAAAGTACATCTTAAAACCTAGCTCTTGACAAGGCGTATGTTAATAAGCATGCAATTACTATAAAAAAAAACTGAGAATAATAATTCTAACAATTAAATATGTTGTTGCTTATTCCAAGTCTCTATAAAGAGCTGTCTGTATTTGTACAAATACTTTTTGTGACGTTTTCTAGACTATGATTTCGTTGGTAAGGTCATCCGCACACTGCAAAATTAATTTTTCCCTATCCAACTTATTCACTTTAAAATATTTCTTGTTATGTTTATGTAGTATTTAAAAGACGATCTACGTAAATAAGAAAGCGGTACGTTCAATTTAAGGTGATTGCATTTTTACTTTGGTTCTGTATTATATTTTATATTACAATGTTTCAGATAAAATTTAATAATTGTATTAAAAGTGTACAATTGACTACTATTAAATTAAAATTATCTTTTTTGTGTATTGTGTGAATTAGAGATCAGAAATTTAAAGGAATATATTCCATTGTTCACATTATATTATTTTATTTTTCTTATTTTGCAAGGCATAAATTTACTTTTTCTTTGCGTTTATTTGAAGATTAATCTGAGCATTATTTTTAATGCAGATGAATGTTATTTTTATCACTTCAAATGTAGTGGATGGTAAAAAATATTTCAAGGTTGCTGGAGCAACGGTTATACTGAACGATGTTACAGGAATCTGTATAAATTTGTTAATAAATAAAATGTTATAGTCGATGAGTCAGTTTTAGTTACTCATGTTTGCAACATAATCAATATCTATTTTGATAAATACATTTTTCAGCTTAGTCAGTTTTCGATAAAACATATAGGTAGCAATAATTAATTTAACTGAAAATATCGTATACAAACTGAAGGATAATGTGAGAGCTATGGGGAAAAAGTTACTAGCAAAAAAATCCTAGACACTTTTTTAAATTGTAAAATAGCGAAATTCATTTGTTTAAACAGGGGTAGTTAGGTGTAGGACTGTTGAGTTGTGTTGTGCTGACCTTTTGCCATGTTTTTCTGTCTTATGCTAGCTTTATTATGTTTTTCCATTTGATGTTTCTGTCCGTTGTTGCTTTTTTAACTTCGTCTTGCCAGGTTCTTCTCGGTCTACCTCTTTTGTTATTTCCCTGTGATCTTGCTTCATAGGCTTTCCTGGTTAACCTTACTTCTTTCATCCCATAAATGTAACCCAACCATCCCAGCTGTCTTTCTTGTATTTTTGTTTCAACTAATTTTATCTTTGATTGTTCTTTGTATGTTTCATTTCTGATTCTCTTTTTTGGTTTTTGATTTTATTTAGAAATCGCATTTCAGCTGCATTCACTCGGCTACTATTTTTATTTGTGTGTCCACGTTTCTTTTCCGTATAAAAGTGCCGGAGTTACTACCTTTTGACCACTTCCACTTTTGTTCGTTTTAGGACTTTTCTATTTCCAAAAAATATTGTTCTTAAACTGTTCAATATTTTTCCCACATTTCCTGTCCTTTCGCTTATTTCTTCGTCCATTCTTCCAGTTTTCTCTATGATCACTCCTAAATATTTAAAGCTTTCTTCCTGTTTCAACATAAGTTCATTTAAAGTGATGTTATGCCCTGGTTCTCTTTTGCTTTATAGCTAGTAAAATAAGTGGAATACACATACTGGAACTCGAATTTTAATCACTCTGTATATGAAGCAGAAAAATAGATTGTGATTGTAAGGTGATCAAAAATTCGCGTTTTTAGATGGAAGGTTTACGTATTTTGAATTTAAACTTCCACTACTAGTTGAACCAGTCAAGTCGTGGTTTATTGGATGTTTTATGCTGACAGTTTGTTTGTTGCTGAGTTAATTAGTTCTACCGAATGAAGTAATTATGTACATACACAAACAAACGTTATTAGGCTAAAAGTGTAATGAACTTTTAAATACACAGAAACATATTTAACCAGAGTGCAGCTGCTGCAATAAGAGCACAGTTGTGAGACGGTCAACAAACTCGGATGCTGGTCTTAAAGGCAGTGGGCGATTTGGTGGCCTTCGGCCGGCCCTCGGCTTCCACAATCGCTAGAACGTATCGTTTTAAACCCCGTTTATAATTGAGGCACAGTATTTCGATTGTCGTGCCTTTTGACAAATGAAGGCCCAAGTACGAAAATTTGCGAACATTTTTTCAAAACTGTGTCTGTGAACGACCATTTCAGTGCTTAATGGTGCCTGTCCACGTGAGAGTAAACTACTCTCGATAGCAGCGTCGCCAAGGATACAGCCCCTGAGAGTAACTCGCGATTGGCTGTATCCTTGGCGACGCTGCTATCGAGAGTAGTTTACTCTCACGTGAACACGCACCTTTATACTTTTACGAAATACTTACCCAATTCTTGCCCACGCGTAAGACTTTCGATTACCAGTAATATTTATGTAACATCTACTGCCTTCATCGAGTGGGATAGTTTGAGTGTAGTAGGTATCCCTTGTGATATAATAGGCAGGGTTTGTAAATTTCCTTTAAATCCGTTTTGTTTTGTTTAGCTAAATGTTTTGTTATGCCATGAGTTTTGTCTTACATAAAAGTATCTTAATAGTTTGGTTCCTGTTTGGTTAATGAGCTAGCTAAAGTATAATTGAAATTAGCAATCATCAGGTCCTAAAGGACTGTCAGTTGAATGTTTGTTCTATAACTTTCACCCTGGTGCGAGATGCAAAGAGAAACACGCGAATTGGGACCAACGCAACATATGGAAAAATCGCCACCATTAAAAAAAAAATGAACGGGCAACCTCACACTTCAAGGAAAATTTAAAAATAATAATTTGGGTCATCATCAGGCACATGTTGCATTATTTTGCATTTTGCTAAAGTAAATTCAGAAATATCTTTCGCATCACTGTTCTTTTTATAAAAGACTTTTCGTACAATTAGGAAAAATGAAAGGCCCTCCTTTGTATTGCTAAAAATAAGATATGGCGCATAAGTGGTAGCGTTGAAAGAAAAAAATTCTTTTGACGTATTTTATTAGAAATTCCTAGGAATGAAATAAAAATGTTAAAGCAATAGAGACCCGGAAAATTTTTGATACAAAGGAAGGAAACAAACTTTAGGACTTAATTGTCTTTTTTTGTTGTTGCAAAAAGGCCGGATAGTCGATGTAGAACTTTTTTTAATTTTGTAATCCACAGGATATTTTATGTTTTATCCCTCGGTGAAATTAATGCTTTCGTTATTAAATCATTAGTGTTTGAATATAAAGTTGCTTTTAGTCTCTTTCCGCGCTTAACGTGTTAAGAATTATACTGAAATGTAAAAAAGTAAAGTAACAGTCGGTCATTTCAATGTAAATGCCAGAATTATATGTTAATACGTCGGTATAGTGCAAGCAAGTCACGTCTGTTAGGCCAACGCTTTTGTTGTTAACCTTCACAAAATCGTGCATATTAATATGAATTGTAAAACAAATATAGGTACGTTTTCCGAATGTGCATCGACGGAAAATTAATTTTTCAAGCGGACTGGTATAAAATTATGGAGTACCTTGTACTTTTTATTACTGTTGACTCATAGGTGCTTCCGTAATTAGGACCAATTGTGGAGTTCTTGAATGATGGCTACGCGAACAGTCACCTTAACGGGTGCGGTCAGTGTACCAATCTTTAAACGAGTGGCTACTTATATCGAGAACAAAAATATCTACATTATATTGGTTGTAATGAACATTATCGCTAGGTCTTTGAATAGATTTTAAGTGCACTTGTTTAATTAGTGTTAAGAAACGACGAAGGATTGCCCTCTTTTTTAAAAATCATCTGCGCGCGCTATATGTAAAAGAATTTAAATGTTTCTGCAAACTTAACGTAAACACCTACAAAATTGTTACAATCTTCGTTCCCGGGTTTGGAACCGCGTCTTCTTGATTTGTGTGACGTTTCGACCATTCTATGTTGATAAAGACCAACATAGAATGGTCGAAACGTCACACAAATCAAGAAGACGCGGTTCCAAACCCGGGAACGAAGATTGTAACATGGACGATAGCCGCGAAAGCCTGAAGAATAACCTACAAAATTATTAAATCTTTGAATGAAAGCTACATTATTTCCTTTTCTCTGCCCTTGCTCTAAAGAAAAGTTCACCAACAGGAATACCTAACGATGAATGGGTTAATTTGTTGCTTTTTATAAGTTCAAATAAAAGTTCTATTACATTAATTTTTGTTACAAACCAGTTGCTCACATTATTTCAATGTTAACTCTTTGTTTTATCGTCACAACATTTTTAACCCTAATACCCAGCCATTCATCGTGGGTGATTTTCCAGAGCCTTTAGACACTGCGCATTCTTGGTGTATGATAGCTGCACGTCTGATCTCTGCAACTTTTTATAAATCTAATTTTGTTGAAACTTCACACATTCTGAGTAACTCTCAGGGTCTGACTGTTAATAAATGTAATGTAATGTTTTTATAAAATATTGTCGTAAGAGATACAAAAGAGAACAAAAACCGAATCCGTATGCTATCAAAAGTTATTTAAATATGCAACTTATAAATAAATCACAATATAAGAATCGTTACAGCTGTTTGATTTAAAATAGAACGGACTATACAATATTGTGGGAAAAAAATATGAATCGGCCGGTTGGACAAATGTTTGTATTACTTTTCAAGTATACAAATCTCTGATATCAAATCAGAAATCTGTCGACTTTTTAGTACCTATTAAAAGTTTTCGAATCTATCAATTATATACGTATATGAGTGTGCTTCCGCGCGTAGGTGCTTTCCGTAATTTATTGTCAAATGGTTTATCGAGTTAATAACTATCTTTAATCAAGGCCATGGGAACAATAGTCTGTGAAAGATTGTAGGCACAAGCTTATATTAAACGGTGACAGAGCTAAGGTTTCAGATATTGCCTAATAAGCGTTCTGTGTTAAAAAAATTTAGACATATCGTTGTTAATTTCGTTTTAAGAGAATTTAGTTAACTCTTACAGGCTTGGTGGTACACGTTATGTACCACTATTTTTGTTACCAATGTTGCATGGTGGTACTGAAATTGTACCAGCTAATTTAATATTTCTACTCTTCTGCACGATCGCTTAAAAACTGTACCTCCTATCCCAATATGTATTGACAGCATAACTTTAAGCTGCAGGTCAGAACCCGATAGAAATCGCTACATACCAGAGTGAAACTGACGGCCAGTTCCTAGCATCCACTGTAGCTCGTCGATTCAGCCTTAGAATAAGCTCCGCCTACGTAGTTCTATACTCTTTCTGCCTACTTAGGAGCGATATCTCCGTCACTCTCGATTCGAAGCGGTTTACGATAATTAAACAAAATAAATTAAATACTTGCGCCATCAGTTTTGTATAAGCAAAATTGTTTCAGAAATAGCATCCTTATGCTTATATACATCTACCATACAAATTACAAAGTTGCTAATAGACCGGTAGCGAAGTTATACAATTAAAACCGCCTACGCTATTATCATTACTTATTTTCAAAAAATTCATAACTTGGCCTTGTATCCAGGGACGGCTCTAGGGTAGTCGGCGCCCTGCTGCGAAGTACTCTTATAGCGCCCCCCCCCCCTATATATATTTAAAGACAAAAGTGGCTAATTTTCGGGTAATAAAAATAATAAAAATATAATATTGTTATTAATAATTTAATTTAATATAAATCTTTATAGAGTATGTAATGGAATTAATTACATAAAACACTACATAAGTAGGTACTAAGTAGTATACTTAAAACAAAACGGATTTACTCTTATTATAAATTCTTAAATTCTTAACAAAATAAAATTTATAAGCAAACATAATATTAAAATTTTATTTTTCTGGCTTTTATGCCAGCAAATTTATCAATAATATCTTTATTTATTTATTAAAAAATTCGTACAACAATGGTTACATTTTCAAATACACACTCCAAATTGTTGGCACAAATAAAATTTAATAGGTATGTCAATTGTATCTGAATAAGTATTAAGATCTACAAAGTCACCAAAAAACCTTTAATTCATCAAATAATTCTAATGCACTTATATCCTTGTCTGTACCATCCGTAAGCATACTTCCGATATCGTTACAATGTTTTCTAAAAATTTCTTTGTCCATATTTTTTATCTCTTTGATATCGTAAAAAATTAAAATTATCATTGTGATTTTTAAGTTGGCTAAATCTTTCTTCTAAAGAGTTCAGTAGGTACTGTAGTATTTAAAATAACATTGAAAAAAAGATATTTTAAATTTATCTTTAGGACCAATCGGTGTTTCATCGGCAGATTCGTAACTAAATTGTTTCTTTATATTACGTCTTCGTACATTTTTTGACGGAATAAATTTTGGTGCAATTTCTAACTCTGTAGCTAGTTCTTTTGCAGCTTCTAAAATTTCATTAAAACGTTTATCTGTTCTTAATTCCTTTATGAAACATATTAATTCGTCTAATGCACTAATGCACTTTTTAAATGCTGTTTAACACCTTGTAACATTTTACTTACCACATTTAATCTGTTAAATACTTCATACTATAAAATAGTAGAACAAATAAATTTTAATTTTTTAATTTTTTTAGCTAAACTTTGTGCCTCATGTCGACTTTGTAGTCGTTATTATTATTATCATCAAAAATGTCTATTAATGCGTCGTATATTTTCGTATCTTAATGGTCGCAGTGCTTCAACTCTAGATTCCAATCTAGTTGCAGATGAAGGTTTTAATGTTAATTTTGATAAATTCTTTTTTAAAATGTCCTACCTTTTAGTAGAACTACTAAAAAAAAAATTAAAGTTCTTGAATAAAGCCAAAAAAACTAATTGTTTCGACATTCATTTTTGCGGCATCATTCACAACTAAATTCAACGAATGCGCAGGCACGGAATAAAGAAAGCCCTGGGATTTAAATTTTGAATGTGCTTTTGAACTCCTTTATTTTTACCTGTCATATTTGCGCCGTTATCGTAGCCTTGTCCTCTCATATCACTTATATTTAAATTGAAATCACAGAGCTTTGCCCACTCTCTGATTAGCCGAGTTCTGTGTTGGCGCGCGGTTCAAATTTAGCCTCATCCATACTGGAACGTGTTTTAAATTTATTTTTATACTAGCTTATTTAAAACAAAATTCATTTTGACAATAAATTTGGTTGACATTTTAAAATTTTAAAAACAGCACACATTTTATTTAAAGAAATAATCTTGTAAGGCGCCCCCTTAAGGGGGCGCCCTGATGCTGTGCATCACTTGCATCATGCCTTGGGCCGGCCCTGCTTGTATCATTTTAAAAATGGCCTTCTTACTGTACCAAAAAAATATGAATAATGGCTGAGAGCCATTTCATTCACCATGCACAACTTTTGATCGCTTTCGTTGTTTTGTCATTAACACGTAATCGTATGATGAAGAACTAATACAATGTGTTAACATGAACAAAACGTAAATTTTTAATGGTAGTCGAAAGAAAAACTTATTTTAAAGCGAATATTCCATTTCAAATTTTCAACATGGGTCCAATAACGCTTCATTTTAAGGATACAGGGTGTTGAAATTTTCGAAAAAATAACGATAATGTTTAACCTTTTCTCAACCGGTAGATATATTTAAACCAAATTTGATATACAGCACCACCTTACAGGTTACCACAATCGGTAAAAAAATTTCAAGTCCCACAAACAACCGATGGCGAAGTTGTGGAAGTTCGGTATAAATAAATTTTTTAAAATACCAGTACGGCCCTGTTCAAAACAAAAAGTTTATTTACCTTACAGTGCCAGACTAGAATCAAGCTCAACAGGGTCTTCTTTCCCCGCTAATTTTTCCAAGCCTGTTCCCTTGGCAGTGGTTTCGCTAGATAGTGGGTAGGGATAGGAAGAAGTATTGGATCCGCTAAAATAGCGGATCCGTCTTTTGCACCTTTCAGCTTCAGACTAGTTGAAGACTCTTACCCTTTTCTCTAGCGAAAACACTCTCAAGACAACCCAACCGCCAAACCACACTCCTAAAAATTAGCGGAGGAGAAGGCCCGTTCTTTTATACCTGAAATCAAAACATGTCATTATTAGTATATAATATAATAAGTTTTGAATTTTTGAAAATAAGTAATAATAAGAGCGTAGGCGGTTTTAATTGTATAACTTCGCTACCGGTCTATTAGCAACTTTGTAATTTGTATGGTAGATGTATATAAGCAAAAGGATGCTATTTCTGAAACAATTTTGCTTATACAAAACTGATGGCGCAAGTATTTAATTAATTTTGTTTAATTATCGTAAACCGCTTCGAATCGAGAGCGACGGAGATATCGATCCTAAGTAGGCAGAAAGAGAATAGAACTACGTAGCGTAGGCGGACCTTATTCTACGGCTGAATCGACGAGCTACAGTGGCCGCTAGAAACTGACCGTCAGTTTCACTCTGGTAAAGATTGGTGCAAGTAACAGTTCCATGTCAAAGGCTTATCGAAAGCAAATTTAATTGCAGAAAAAAAAAAAGACTAAGCCACTATATTAAAATGAAACTATCAGACAATTTTAATACTATGAAGATCTTAGATTAAAATTATATTAAAGGGGAATGTATTAAACTAATCAAGTACTTATGTTAACTTATATCTAGGCATGTACGAGTACTTATCAATAAAAGTATCTTATAATTAAATTATTCTAACGTGCCTTATGTCCTAAACAATTTGCGAATTTTTACAGTGCCTTGATTGGGAAAGTATCTTGCAAGTAACAATCCCATGTCAAAGGCTTATGGAAATCAGATTTAATTGCAGAAAAAAAAAGACTACGCCACTATATTAAAATAAAACTATCACACAATTTTAATACTAGGGTGGTTTGCGGCCTTTTATACTGGGGTTGTCGGCCGAGGTTGGATGACGTGTCGTCCGTGGTTTATCGTAGAGGGTGGGGTTGGCCTGTAAAGGTACTGCGCTGGTGATGCTAGTCTGGTGGCCGCTTGGGAAACCATATCGTATAGCGAGGCATGTTACAATCTTATAATTAAATTATTCTAACGTGCCTTATGTCCTAAACAATTTGCGAATTTTTAGAGTGCCTTGATAGGGAAAGTATCGTGTAAGTAACAGTCCCATGTCAAAGGCTTATCGAAATCAGATTTAATTGCAGAAAAAAAGACTAAGCCACTATATTAAAATAAAACTATCGGACAATTTTAATACTATGAAGCTCTTAGATTAAAATTATTGTAAAGGGAAATTTATTAAACTAATCAAGCAGTTATGTTAACTTATATCTAGGCATGTGCGAGTATTTATCAATAAAAGTATCTTATAATCAAATTATTCTAACGTGCCTTATGTCCTAAACAATTTGCGAATTTTTACAGTGCCTTGATTGGGAAAGTATCATGCAAGTAACAGTCCCATGTCAAAGGCTTATCGAAATCAGATTTAATTGCAGAAAAAAAAAGACTAAGCCACTATATTAAAATAAAACTATCGGACAATTTTAATACTATGAAGCTCTTAGATTAAAATTTTGTAAAGGGGAATTTATTAAACTAATCAAGCACTTATGTTAACTTATATCTAGGCATGTACGAGTATTTATCAATAAAAGTATCTTATAATCAAATTATTGTAACGTGCCTTATGTCCTAAACAATTTGCGAATTTTTACAGTGCCTTAATTGGGAAAGTATCATGCAAGTAACAGTCCCATGTCAAAGGCTTATCGAAATCAGATTTAATTGCAGAAAAAAAAAGACTAAGCCACTATATTAAAATAAAACTATCACACAATTTTAATACTAGGGTGGTTTGCGGCCTTTTATACTGGGGTTGTCGACCGAGGTTGGATGAGGCGTCGTCCGTGGTTTATCGTAGAGGATGGGGTTGGCCTGTAAGGGTGCTGCGCTGGTGACGCTAGTCTGGTGGCCGCTTGGGAAACCATATCGTATAGCGAGGCATGTTACAATCTTATAATTAAATTATTCTAACGTGACTTATGTCCTAAACAATTTGCGAATTTTTACAGCGCCTTGATTGGGAAAGTATCGTGCAAGTAACAGTCCCATGTCAAAGGCTTATCGAAATCAGATTTAATTGCAGAAAAAAAAAGACTAAGCCACTATATTAAAATAAAACTATCAGACAATTTTAATACTATGAAGCTCTTAGATTAAAATTATTATAAAGGGGAATTTATTAAACTAATCAAGTACTTATGTTAACTTATATCTAGGCGTGTACGAGTATTTATCAATAAAAGTATCTTATAATTAAATTATTCTAACGTGCCTTATGTCCTAAACAATTTGCAAATTTTTACAGTGCCTTGATTGGGAAAGTATCGTGCAAGTAACAGTCCCATGTCAAAGGCTTATCGAAATCAGATTTAATTGCAGAAAAAAAAAGACTAAGCCACTATATTAAAATAAAACTATCACACAATTTTAATACTAGGGTGGTTTGCGGCCTTTTATACTGGGGTTGTCGACCGAGGTTGGATGAGGCGTCGTCCGTGGTTTATCGTAGAGGATGGGGTTGGCCTGTAAGGGTGCTGCGCTGGTGACGCTAGTCTGGTGGCCGCTTGGGAAACCATATCGTATAGCGAGGCATGTTACAATCTTATAATTAAATTATTCTAACGTGCCTTATGTCCTAAACAATTTGCGAATTTTTACAGTGCCTTGATTGGGAAAGTATCATGCAAGTAACAGTCCCATGTCAAAGGCTTATCGAAATCAGATTTAATTGCAGAAAAAAAAAGACTAAGCCACCATATTAAAATAAAACTATCAGACAATTTTAATATTATGAAGCTCTTAGATTAAAATTATTATAAAGGGGAATTTATTAAACTAATCAAGTACTTATGTTAACTTATATCTAGGCATGTACGAGTGTTTATCAATAAAAGTATCTTATAATTAAATTATTCTAACGTGCCTTATGTCCTAAACAATTTGCAAATTTTTACAGTGCCTTGATTGGGAAAGTATCGTGCAAGTAACAGTCCCATGTCAAAGGCTTATCGAAATCAGATTTAATTGCAGAAAAAAAAAGACTAAGCCACTATATTAAAATAAAACTATCAGAAAATTTTAATACTATTACCTCTTAGATTAAAATTATTTTAAAGGGGAATTTATTAAACTAATCAAGCACTTATGTTAACTTATATCTAGGCATGTACGAGTATTTATCGATAAAAGTATCTTATAATTAAATTATTCTAACGTGCCTTATGTCCTAAACAATTTGCAAATTTTTACAGTGCCTTGATTGGGAAAGTATCATGCAAGTAAAAGTCCCATGTCAAAGGCTTATCAAAATCAGATTTAATTGCAGAAAAAAAAAGACTAAGCCACTATATTAAAATAAAACTATCACACAATTTTAATACCAGGGTGGTTTGCGGTCTTTTATACTGGGGTTGTCGACCGAGGTTGGATGAGGCGTCGTCCGTGGTTTATCGTAGAGATTGGGGTTGGCCTGTAAGGGTACTGCGCTGGTGATGCTAGTCTGGTGGCCGCTTGGGAAACCATATCGTATAGCGAGGCCTGTTACAATCTTATAATTAAATTATTCTAACTTGCCTTATGTCCTAAACAATTTGCGAATTTTTACAGCGCCTTGATTGGGAAAGTATCGTGCAAGTAACAGTCCCATGTCAAAGGCTTATCGAAATCAGATTTAATTGCAGAAAAAAAAAAGACTAAGCCACTATATTAAAATAAAACTATCCGAAATCAGATTTAATTGCAGAAAAAAAAGACTAAGCCACTATATTACAATAAAACTATCAGACAATTTTAATACTATGAAGCTCTTAGATTAAAATTATTTTAAAGGGGAATTTATTAAACTAATCAAGTACTTATGTTAACTTAAATCTAGGCATGTACGAGTATTTATCAATAAAAGTATCTTATAATTAAATTATTCTAACGTGCCTTATGTCCTAAACAATTTGCGAATTTTTACAGTGCCTTGATTGGGAAAGTATCATGCAAGTAACAGTCCCATGTCAAAGGCTTATCGAAATCAGATTTAATTGCAGAAAAAAAAGACTAAGCCACTATATTACAATAAAACTATCAGACAATTTTAATACTATGAAGCTCTTAGATTAAAATTATTTTAAAGGGGAATTTATTAAACTAATCAAGTACTTATGTTAACTTATATCTAGGCATGTACGAGTGTTTATCAATAAAAGTATCTTATAATTAAATTATTCTAACGTGCCTTATGTCCTAAACAATTTGCGAATTTTTACAGTGCCTTGATTGGGAAAGTATCTTGCAAGTAACAATCCCATGTCAAAGGCTTATGGAAATCAGATTTAATTGCCGAAAAAAAAAGACTAAGCCACTATATTAAAATAAAACTATCACACAATTTTAATACTATAGTGGTTTGCGGCCTTTTATACTGGGGTTGTCGACCGAGGTTGGATGAGGCGTCGTCCGTGATTTATCGTAGAGGGTGGGGTTGGCCTGTAAGGGTGCTGCGCTGGTGACGCTAGTCTGGTGGCCGCTTGGGAGACCATATCGTATAGCGAGGCATGTTACAATCTTATAATTAAATTATTCTAACGTGCCTTATGTCCTAAACAATTTGCGAATTTTTACAGCGCCTTGATTGGGAAAGTATCATGCAAGTAACAGTCCCATGTCAAAGGCTTATCGAAATCAGATTTAATTGCAGAAAAAAAAAGACTAAGCCACTATATTAAAATAAAACTATCACACAATTTTAATACTAGGGTGGTTTGCGGCCTTTTATACTGGGGTTGTCGACCGAGGTTGGATGAGGCGTCGTCCGTGGTTTATCGTAGAGGATGGGGTTGGCCTGTAAGGGTGCTGCGCTGGTGACGCTAGTCTGGTGGCCGCTTGGGAAACCATATCGTATAGCGAGGCATGTTACAATCTTATAATTAAATTATTCTAACGTGCCTTATGTCCTAAACAATTTGCGAATTTTTACAGTGCCTTGATTGGGAAAGTATCATGCAAGTAACAGTCCCATGTCAAAGGCTTATCGAAATCAGATTTAATTGCAGAAAAAAAAAGACTAAGCCACTATATTAAAATAAAACTATCAGACAATTTTAATACTATGAAGCTCAAGATAAAAATTATTTTAAAGGGGAATTTATTAAACTAATCAAGTACTTATGTTAACTTATATCTAGGCATGTACGAGTATTTATCAATAAAAGTATCTTATAATTAAATTATTCTAACGTGCCTTATGTCCTAAACAATTTGCGAATTTTTACAGTGCCTTGATTGGGAAAGTATCGTGCAAGTAACAGTCCCATGTCAAAAGGCTTATCGAAATCAGATTTAATTGCAGAAAAAAAAAGACTAAGCCACTATATTAAAATAAAACTATCAGACAATTTTAATACTATGAAGCTCTTAGATTAAAATTATTTTAAAGGGGAATTTATTAAACTAATCAAGTACTTATGTTAACTTATATCTAGGCATGTACGAGTATTTATCAATAAAAGTATCTTATAATTAAATTATTCTAACGTGCCTTATGTCCTAAACAATTTGCAAATTTTTACAGTGCCTTGATTGGGAAAGTATCGTGCAAGTAACAGTTCCATGTCAAAGGCTTATCGAAATCAGATTTAATTGCAGAAAAAAAAAGACTAAGCCACTATATTAAAATAAAACTATCACACAATTTTAATACTAGGGTGGTTTGCGGCCTTTTATACTGGGGTTGTCGACCGAGGTTGGATGAGGCGTCGTCCGTGGTTTATCGTAGAGGATGGGGTTGGCCTGTAAGGGTGCTGCGCTGGTGACGCTAGTCTGGTGGCCGCTTGGGAGACCATATCGTATAGCGAGGCATGTTACAATCTTATAATTAAATTATTCTAACGTGCCTTATGTCCTAAACAATTTGCGAATTTTTACAGTGCCTTGATTGGGAAAGTATCATGCAAGTAACAGTCCCATGTCAAAGGCTTATCGAAATCAGATTTAATTGCAGAAAAAAAAAGACTAAGCCACTATATTAAAATAAAACTATCAGACAATTTTAATACTATGAAGCTCTTAGATTAAAATTATTTTAAAGGGGAATTTATTAAACTAATCAAGTACTTATGTTAACTTATATCTAGGCATGTACGAGTATTTATCAATAAAAGTATCTTATAATTAAATTATTCTAACGTGCCTTATGTCCTAAACAATTTGCAAATTTTTACAGTGCCTTGATTGGGAAAGTATCGTGCAAGTAACAGTCCCATGTCAAAGGCTTATCGAAATCAGATTTAATTGCAGAAAAAAAAAGACTAAGCCACTATATTAAAATAAAACTATCACACAATTTTAATACTAGGGTGGTTTGCGGCCTTTTATACTGGGGTTGTCGACCGAGGTTGGATGAGGCGTCGTCCGTGATTTATCGTAGAGGGTGGGGTTGGCCTGTAAGGGTGCTGCGCTGGTGACGCTAGTCTGGTGGCCGCTTGGGAGACCATATCGTATAGCGAGGCATGTTACAATCTTATAATTAAATTATTCTAACGTGCCTTATGTCCTAAACAATTTGCGAATTTTTACAGTGCCTTGATTGGGAAAGTATCATGCAAGTAACAGTCCCATGTCAAAGGCTTATCGAAATCAGATTTAATTGCAGAAAAAAAAAGACTAAGCCACTATATTAAAATAAAACTATCAGACAATTTTAATATTATGAAGCTCTTAGATTAAAATTATTATAAAGGGGAATTTATTAAACTAATCAAGTACTTATGTTAACTTATATCTAGGCATGTACGAGTGTTTATCAATAAAAGTATCTTATAATTAAATTATTCTAACGTGCCTTATGTCCTAAACAATTTGCAAATTTTTACAGTGCCTTGATTGGGAAAGTATCGTGCAAGTAACAGTCCCATGTCAAAGGCTTATCGAAATCAGATTTAATTGCAGAAAAAAAAAAGACTAAGCCACTATATTAAAATAAAACTATCAGACAATTTTAATACTATGAAGCTCTTAGATTAAAATTATTATAAAGGGGAATTTATTAAACTAATTTAGTACTTATGTTAACTTATATCTAGGCGTGTACGAGTATTTATCAATTAAAGTATCTTATAATTAAATTATTCTAACGTGCCTTATGTCCTAAACAATTTGCGAATTTTTACAGTGCCTTGATTGGGAAAGTATCGTGCAAGTAACAATCCCATGTCAAAGGCTTATCGAAATCAGATTTAATTGCAGAAAAAAAAAGACTAAGCCACTATATTAAAATAAAACTATCAGACAATTTTAATACTATGAAGCTCTTAGATTAAAATTATTATAAAGGGGAATTTATTAAACTAATCAAGTACTTATGTTAACTTATATCTAGGCATGTACGAGTGTTTATCAATAAAAGTATCTTATAATTAAATTATTCTAACGTGCCTTATGTCCTAAACAATTTGCAAATTTTTACAGTGCCTTGATTGGGAAAGTATCGTGCAAGTAACAGTCCCATGTCAAAGGCTTATCGAAATCAGATTTAATTGCAGAAAAAAAAAGACTAAGCCACTATATTAAAATAAAACTATCAGAAATCAGATTTAATTGCAGAAAAAAAAAGACTAAGCCACTATATTAAAATAAAACTATCAGACAATTTTAATACTATGAAGCTCTTAGATTAAAATTATTATAAAGGGGAATTTATTAAACTAATTAAGTACTTATGTTAACTTATATCTAGGCGTGTACGAGTATTTATCAATAAAAGTATCTTATAATTTAATTATTCTAACGTGCCTTATGTCCTAAACAATTTGCGAATTTTTACAGTGCCTTGATTGGGAAAGTATCATGCAAGTAACAGTCCCATGTCAAAGGCTTATCGAAATCAGATTTAATTGCAGAAAAAAAAAGACTAAGCCACTATATTAAAATAAAACTATCACACAATTTTAATACTAGGGTGGTTTGCGGCCTTTTATACTGGGGTTGTCGACCGAGGTTGGATGAGGCGTTGTCCGTGGTTTATCGTAGAGATTGGGGTTGGCCTGTAAGGGTACTGCGCTGGTGATGCTAGTCTGGTGGCCGCTTGGGAAACCATATCGTATAGCGAGGCCTGTTACAACCTTATAATTAAATTATTCTAACTTGCCTTATGTCCTAAACAATTTGCGAATTTTTACAGTGCCTTGATTGGGAAAGTATCTTGCAAGTAACAGTCCCATGTCAAAGGCTTATCGAAATCAGATTTAATTGCAGAAAAAAAAAGACTAAGCCACCATATTAAAATAAAACTATCCGAAATCAGATTTAATTGCAGAAAAAAAAAGACTAAGCCACTATATTAAAATAAAACTATCAGACAATTTTAATACTATGAAGCTCAAGATAAAAATTATTTTAAAGGGGAATTTATTAAACTAATCAAGTACTTATGTTAACTTATATCTAGGCATGTACGAGTATTTATCAATAAAAGTATCTTATAATTAAATTATTCTAACGTGCCTTATGTCCTAAACAATTTGCGAATTTTTACAGTGCCTTGATTGGGAAAGTATCGTGCAAGTAACAGTCCCATGTCAAAAGGCTTATCGAAATCAGATTTAATTGCAGAAAAAAAAAGACTAAGCCACTATATTAAAATAAAACTATCAGACAATTTTAATACTATGAAGCTCTTAGATTAAAATTATTTTAAAGGGGAATTTATTAAACTAATCAAGTACTTATGTTAACTTATATCTAGGCATGTACGAGTATTTATCAATAAAAGTATCTTATAATTAAATTATTCCAACGTGCCTTATGTCCTAAACAATTTGCGAATTTTTACAGTGCCTTGATTGGGAAAGTGTCGTGCAAGGAACAGTCCCATGTCAAAGGCTTATCGAAATCAGATTTAATTGCAGAAAAAAAAAGACTAACCCACTATATTAAAATAAAACTATCAGAAATCAGATTTAATTGCAGAAAAAAAAAGACTAAGCCACTATATTAAAATAAAACTATCAGACAATTTTAATACTATGAAGCTCTTAGATTAAAATTATTTTAAAGGGGAATTTATTAAACTAATCAAGTACTTATGTTAACTTATATCTAGGCATGTACGAGTGTTTATCAATAAAAGTATCTTATAATTAAATTATTCTAACGTGCCTTATGTCCTAAACAATTTGCAAATTTTTACAGTGCCTTGATTGGGAAAGTATCGTGCAAGTAACAGTCCCATGTCAAAGGCTTATCGAAATCAGATTTAATTGCAGAAAAAAAAAGACTAAGCCACTATATTAAAATAAAACTATCAGACAATTTTAATACTATGAAGCTCTTAGATTTAAATTATTATAAAGGGGAATTTATTAAACTAATCAAGTACTTATGTTAACTTATATCTAGGCATGTACGAGTGTTTATCAATAAAAGTATCTTATAATTAAATTATTCTAACGTGCCTTATGTCCTAAACAATTTGCAAATTTTTACAGTGCCTTGATTGGGAAAGTATCGTGCAAGTAACAGTCCCATGTCAAAGGCTTATCGAAATCAGATTTAATTGCAGAAAAAAAAAGACTAAGCCACTATATTAAAATAAAACTATCACACAATTTTAATACTAGGGTGGTTTGCGGCCTTTTATACTGGGGTTGTCGACCGAGGTTGGATGAGGCGTCGTCCGTGGTTTATCGTAGAGGGTGGGGTTGGCCTGTAAGGGTGCTGCGCTGGTGACGCTAGTCTGGTGGCCGCTTGGGAAACCATATCGTATAGCGAGGCATGTTACAATCTTATAATTAAATTATTCTAACGTGCCTTATGTCCTAAACAATTTGCGAATTTTTACAGCGCCTTGATTGGGAAAGTATCGTGCAAGTAACAGTCCCATGTCAAAGGCTTATCAAAATCAGATTTAATTGCAGAAAAAAAAAGACTAAGCCACTATATTAAAATAAAACTATCAGACAATTTTAATACTATTACCTCTTAGATTAAAATTATTTTAAAGGGGAATTTATTAAACTAATCAAGCACTTATGTTAACCTATATCTAGGCATGTACGAGTATTTATCGATAAAAGTATCTTATAATTAAATTATTCTAACGTGCCTTATGTCCTAAACAATTTGCAAATTTTTACAGTGCCTTGATTGGGAAAGTATCGTGCAAGTAACAGTCCCATGTCAAAAGGCTTATCGAAATCAGATTTAATTGCAGAAAAAAAAAGACTAAGCCACCATATTAAAATAAAACTATCCGAAATCAGATTTAATTGCAGAAAAAAAAAGACTAAGCCACTATATAAAAATAAAACTATCAGACAATTTTAATACTATGAAGCTCAAGATAAAAATTATTTTAAAGGGGAATTTATTAAACTAATCAAGTACTTATGTTAACTTATATCTAGGCATGTACGAGTATTTATCAATAAAAGTATCTTATAATTAAATTATTCTAACGTGCCTTATGTCCTAAACAATTTGCGAATTTTTACAGTGCCTTGATTGGGAAAGTATCGTGCAAGTAACAGTCCCATGTCAAAAGGCTTATCGAAATCAGATTTAATTGCAGAAAAAAAAAGACTAAGCCACTATATTAAAATAAAACTATCAGACAATTTTAATACTATGAAGCTCTTAGATTAAAATTATTTTAAAGGGGAATTTATTAAACTAATCAAGTACTTATGTTAACTTATATCTAGGCATGTACGAGTATTTATCAATAAAAGTATCTTATAATTAAATTATTCCAACGTGCCTTATGTCCTAAACAATTTGCGAATTTTTACAGTGCCTTGATTGGGAAAGTGTCGTGCAAGGAACAGTCCCATGTCAAAGGCTTATCGAAATCAGATTTAATTGCAGAAAAAAAAAGACTAAGCCACTATATTAAAATAAAACTATCAGAAATCAGATTTAATTGCAGAAAAAAAAAGACTAAGCCACTATATTAAAATAAAACTATCAGAAATCAGATTTAATTGCAGAAAAAAAAAGACTAAGCCACTATATTAAAATAAAACTATCAGAAATCAGATTTAATTGCAGAAAAAAAAAGACTAAGCCACTATATTAAAATAAAACTATCAGACAATTTTAATACTATGAAGCTCTTAGATTAAAATTATTTTAAAGGGGAATTTATTAAACTAATCAAGTACTTATGTTAACTTATATCTAGGCATGTACGAGTGTTTATCAATAAAAGTATCTTATAATTAAATTATTCTAACGTGCCTTATGTCCTAAATAATTTGCGAATTTTTACAGTGCCTTGATTGGGAAAGTATCGTGCAAGTAACAGTCCCATGTCAAAGGCTTATCGAAATCAGATTTAATTGCAGAAAAAAAAAGACTAAGCCACTATATTAAAATAAAACTATCAGACAATTTTAATACTATGAAGCTCTTAGATTTAAATTATTATAAAGGGGAATTTATTAAACTAATCAAGTACTTATGTTAACTTATATCTAGGCATGTACGAGTGTTTATCAATAAAAGTATCTTATAATTAAATTATTCTAACGTGCCTTATGTCCTAAACAATTTGCAAATTTTTACAGTGCCTTGATTGGGAAAGTATCGTGCAAGTAACAGTCCCATGTCAAAGGCTTATCGAAATCAGATTTAATTGCAGAAAAAAAAAGACTAAGCCACTATATTAAAATAAAACTATCACACAATTTTAATACTAGGGTGGTTTGCGGCCTTTTATACTGGGGTTGTCGACCGAGGTTGGATGAGGCGTCGTCCGTGGTTTATCGTAGAGGGTGGGGTTGGCCTGTAAGGGTGCTGCGCTGGTGACGCTAGTCTGGTGGCCGCTTGGGAAACCATATCGTATAGCGAGGCATGTTACAATCTTATAATTAAATTATTCTAACGTGCCTTATGTCCTAAACAATTTGCGAATTTTTACAGCGCCTTGATTGGGAAAGTATCATGCAAGTAACAGTCCCATGTCAAAGGCTTATCAAAATCAGATTTAATTGCAGAAAAAAAAAGACTAAGCCACTATATTAAAATAAAACTATCAGACAATTTTAATACTATGAAGCTCTTAGATTAAAATTATTATAAAGGGGAATTTATTAAACTAATCAAGTACTTATGTTAAATTATATCTAGGCGTGTACGAGTATTTATCAATAAAAGTATCTTATAATTAAATTATTCCAACGTGCCTTATGTCCTAAACAATTTGCGAATTTTTACAGTGCCTTGATTGGGAAAGTATCGTGCAAGTAACAGTCCCATGTCAAAGGCTTATCGAAATCAGATTTAATTGCAGAAAAAAAAAGACTAAGCCACTATATTAAAATAAAACTATCACACAATTTTAATACTAGGGTGGTTTGCGGCCTTTTATACTGGGGTTGTCGACCGAGGTTGGATGAGGCGTCGTCCGTGGTTTATCGTAGAGGATGGGGTTGGCCTGTAAGGGTGCTGCGCTGGTGACGCTAGTCTGGTGGCCGCTTGGGAAACCATATCGTATAGCGAGGCATGTTACAATCTTATAATTAAATTATTCTAACGTGCCTTATGTCCTAAACAATTTGCGAATTTTTACAGTGCCTTGATTGGGAAAGTATCATGCAAGTAACAGTCCCATGTCAAAGGCTTATCGAAATCAGATTTAATTGCAGAAAAAAAAAGACTAAGCCACTATATTTAAATAAAACTATCAGACAATTTTGATATTATGAAGCTCTTAGATTAAAATTATTATTAAGGGGAATTTATTAAACTAATCAAGTACTTATGTTAACTTATATCTAGGCATGTACGAGTGTTTATCAATAAAAGTATCTTATAATTAAATTATTCTAACGTGCCTTATGTCCTAAACAATTTGCAAATTTTTACAGTGCCTTGATTGGGAAAGTATCGTGCAAGTAACAGTCCCATGTCAAAGGCTTATCGAAATCAGATTTAATTGCAGAAAAAAAAAAGACTAAGCCACTATATTAAAATAAAACTATCAGACAATTTTAATACTATGAAGCTCTTAGATTAAAATTATTATAAAGGGGAATTTATTAAACTAATTTAGTACTTATGTTAACTTATATCTAGGCGTGTACGAGTATTTATCAATAAAAGTATCTTATAATTAAATTATTCTAACGTGCCTTATGTCCTAAACAATTTGCGAATTTTTACAGTGCCTTGATTGGGAAAGTATCGTGCAAGTAACAGTCCCATGTCAAAAGGCTTATCGAAATCAGATTTAATTGCAGAAAAAAAAAGACTAAGCCACTATATTAAAATAAAACTATCAGACAATTTTAATACTATGAAGCTCTTAGATTAAAATTATTTTAAAGGGGAATTTATTAAACTAATCAAGTACTTATGTTAACTTATATCTAGGCATGTACGAGTATTTATCAATAAAAGTATCTTATAATTAAATTATTCTAACGTGCCTTATGTCCTAAACAATTTGCGAATTTTTACAGTGCCTTGATTGGGAAAGTGTCGTGCAAGTAACAGTCCCATGTCAAAGGCTTATCGAAATCAGATTTAATTGCAGAAAAAAAAAGACTAAGCCACTATATTAAAATAAAACTATCAGAAATCAGATTTAATTGCAGAAAAAAAAAGACTAAGCCACTATATTAAAATAAAACTATCAGACAATTTTAATACTATGAAGCTCTTAGATTAAAATTATTATAAAGGGGAATTTATTAAACTAATCAAGTACTTATGTTAACTTATATCTAGGCATGTACGAGTGTTTATCAATAAAAGTATCTTATAATTAAATTATTTTAACGTGCCTTATGTCCTAAACAATTTGCAAATTTTTACAGTGCCTTGATTGGGAAAGTATCGTGCAAGTAACAGTCCCATGTCAAAGGCTTATCGAAATCAGATTTAATTGCAGAAAAAAAAAGACTAAGCCACTATATTAAAATAAAACTATCCGAAATCAGATTTAATTGCAGAAAAAAAAAGACTAAGCCACTATATTAAAATAAAACTATCAGACAATTTTAATACTATGAAGCTCTTAGATTAAAATTATTTTAAAGGGGAATTTATTAAACTAATCAAGTACTTATGTTAACTTATATCTAGGCATGTACGAGTGTTTATCAATAAAAGTATCTTATAATTAAATTATTCTAACGTGCCTTATGTCCTAAATAATTTGCGAATTTTTACAGTGCCTTGATTGGGAAAGTATCGTGCAAGTAACAGTCCCATGTCAAAGGCTTATCGAAATCAGATTTAATTGCAGAAAAAAAAAGACTAAGCCACTATATTAAAATAAAACTATCAGACAATTTTAATACTATGAAGCTCTTAGATTTAAATTATTATAAAGGGGAATTTATTAAACTAATCAAGTACTTATGTTAACTTATATCTAGGCATGTACGAGTGTTTATCAATAAAAGTATCTTATAATTAAATTATTCTAACGTGCCTTATGTCCTAAACAATTTGCAAATTTTTACAGTGCCTTGATTGGGAAAGTATTGTGCAAGTAACAGTCCCATGTCAAAGGCTTATCGAAATCAGATTTAATTGCAGGAAAAAAAAAGACTAAGCCACTATATTAAAATAAAACTATCACACAATTTTAATACTAGGGTGGTTTGCGGCCTTTTATACTGGGGTTGTCGACCGAGGTTGGATGAGGCGTCGTCCGTGGTTTATCGTAGAGGGTGGGGTTGGCCTGTAAGGGTGCTGCGCTGGTGACGCTAAGTCTGGTGGCCGCTTGGGAAACCATATCGTATAGCGAGGCATGTTACAATCTTATAATTAAATTATTCTAACGTGCCTTATGTCCTAAACAATTTGCGAATTTTTACAGTGCCTTGATTGGGAAAGTATCATGCAAGTAACAGTCCCATGTCAAAGGCTTATCGAAATCAGATTTAATTGCAGAAAAAAAAAAGACTAAGCCACTATATTAAAATAAAACTATCCGAAATCAGATTTAATTGCAGAAAAAAAAAGACTAAGCCACTATATTAAAATAAAACTATCAGACAATTTTAATACTATAAAGCTCTTAGATTAAAATTATTTTAAAGGGGAATTTATTAAACTAATCAAGTACTTATGTTAACTTATATCTAGGCATGTACGAGTGTTTATCAATAAAAGTATCTTATAATTAAATTATTCTAACGTGCCTTATGTCCTAAATAATTTGCGAATTTTTACAGTGCCTTGATTGGGAAAGTATCGTGCAAGTAACAGTCCCATGTCAAAGGCTTATGGAAATCAGATTTAATTGCAGAAAAAAAAAGACTAAGCCACTATATTAAAATAAAACTATCACACAATTTTAATACTAGGGTGGTTTGCGGCCTTTTATACTGGGGTTGTCGACCGAGGTTGGATGAGGCGTTGTCCGTGGTTTATCGTAGAGATTGGGGTTGGCCTGTAAGGGTACTGCGCTGGTGATGCTAGTCTGGTGGCCGCTTGGGAAACCATATCGTATAGCGAGGCCTGTTACAACCTTATAATTAAATTATTCTAACTTGCCTTATGTCCTAAACAATTTGCGAATTTTTACAGTGCCTTGATTGGGAAAGTATCGTGCAAGTAACAGTCCCATGTCAAAGGCTTATCGAAATCAGATTTAATTGCAGAAAAAAAAAGACTAAGCCACTATATTAAAATAAAACTATCCGAAATCAGATTTAATTGCAGAAAAAAAAAGACTAAGCCACTATATTAAAATAAAACTATCAGACAATTTTAATACTATGAAGCTCTTAGATTAAAATTATTATAAAGGGGAATTTATTAAACTAATCAAGTACTTATGTTAACTTATATCTAGGCATGTACGAGTGTTTATCAATAAAAGTATCTTATAATTAAATTATTCTAACGTGCCTTATGTCCTAAACAATTTGCAAATTTTTACAGTGCCTTGATTGGGAAAGTATCGTGCAAGTAACAGTCCCATGTCAAAGGCTTATCGAAATCAGATTTAATTGCAGAAAAAAAAAGACTAAGCCACTATATTAAAATAAAACTATCCGAAATCAGATTTAATTGCAGAAAAAAAAAGACTAAGCCACTATATTAAAATAAAACTATCAGACAATTTTAATACTATAAAGCTCTTAGATTAAAATTATTTTAAAGGGGAATTTATTAAACTAATCAAGTACTTATGTTAACTTATATCTAGGCATGTACGAGTATTTATCAATAAAAGTATCTTATAATTAAATTATTCTAACGTGCCTTATGTCCTAAATAATTTGCGAATTTTTACAGTGCCTTGATTGGGAAAGTATCGTGCAAGTAACAGTCCCATGTCAAAGGCTTATCGAAATCAGATTTAATTGCAGAAAAAAAAGACTAAGCCACTATATTAAAATAAAACTATCAGAAATCAGATTTAATTGCAGAAAAAAAAAGACTAAGCCACTATATTAAAATAAAACTATCAGACAATTTTAATACTATGAAGCTCTTAGATTTAAATTATTATAAAGGGGAATTTATTAAACTAATCAAGTACTTATGTTAACTTATATCTAGGCATGTACGAGTGTTTATCAATAAAAGTATCTTATAATTAAATTATTCTAACGTGCCTTATGTCCTAAACAATTTGCAAATTTTTACAGTGCCTTGAATGGGAAAGTATCGTGCAAGTAACAGTCCCATGTCAAAGGCTTATCGAAATCAGATTTAATTGCAGAAAAAAAAAGACTAAGCCACTATATTAAAATAAAACTATCAGAAATCAGATTTAATTGCAGAAAAAAAAAGACTAAGCCACTATATTAAAATAAAACTATCAGAAATCAGATTTAATTGCAGAAAAAAAAAGACTAAGCCACTATATTAAAATAAAACTATCAGACAATTTTAATACTATGAAGCTCTTAGATTAAAATTATTATAAAGGGGAATTTATTAAACTAATCAAGTACTTATGTTAACTTATATCTAGGCATGTACGAGTGTTTATCAATAAAAGTATCTTATAATTAAATTATTCTAACGTGTCTTATGTCCTAAACAATTTGCGAATTTTTACAGTGCCTTGATTGGGAAAGTATCATGCAAGTAACAGTCCCATGTCAAAGGCTTATCGAAATCAGATTTAATTGCAGAAAAAAAAAGACTAAGCCACTATATTAAAATAAAACTATCCGAAATCAGATTTAATTGCAGAAAAAAAAAGACTAAGCCACTATATTAAAATAAAACTATCAGACAATTTTAATACTATGAAGCTCTTAGATTAAAATTATTTTAAAGGGGAATTTATTAAACTAATCAAGTACTTATGTTAACTTATATCTAGGCATGTACGAGTGTTTATCAATAAAAGTATCTTATAATTAAATTATTCTAACGTGCCTTATGTCCTAAATAATTTGCGAATTTTTACAGTGCCTTGATTGGGAAAGTATCGTGCAAGTAACAGTCCCATGTCAAAGGCTTATCGAAATCAGATTTAATTGCAGAAAAAAAAAGACTAAGCCACTATATTAAAATAAAACTATCAGACAATTTTAATACTATGAAGCTCTTAGATTTAAATTATTATAAAGGGGAATTTATTAAACTAATCAAGTACTTATGTTAACTTATATCTAGGCATGTACGAGTGTTTATCAATAAAAGTATCTTATAATTAAATTATTCTAACGTGCCTTATGTCCTAAACAATTTGCAAATTTTTACAGTGCCTTGATTGGGAAAGTATCGTGCAAGTAACAGTCCCATGTCAAAGGCTTATCGAAATCAGATTTAATTGCAGGAAAAAAAAAGACTAAGCCACTATATTAAAATAAAACTATCACACAATTTTAATACTAGGGTGGTTTGCGGCCTTTTATACTGGGGTTGTCGACCGAGGTTGGATGAGGCGTCGTCCGTGGTTTATCGTAGAGGGTGGGGTTGGCCTGTAAGGGTGCTGCGCTGGTGACGCTAAGTCTGGTGGCCGCTTGGGAAACCATATCGTATAGCGAGGCATGTTACAATCTTATAATTAAATTATTCTAACGTGCCTTATGTCCTAAACAATTTGCGAATTTTTACAGTGCCTTGATTGGGAAAGTATCATGCAAGTAACAGTCCCATGTCAAAGGCTTATCGAAATCAGATTTAATTGCAGAAAAAAAAAGACTAAGCCACTATATTAAAATAAAACTATCCGAAATCAGATTTAATTGCAGAAAAAAAAAGACTAAGCCACTATATTAAAATAAAACTATCAGACAATTTTAATACTATAAAGCTCTTAGATTAAAATTATTTTAAAGGGGAATTTATTAAACTAATCAAGTACTTATGTTAACTTATATCTAGGCATGTACGAGTGTTTATCAATAAAAGTATCTTATAATTAAATTATTCTAACGTGCCTTATGTCCTAAATAATTTGCGAATTTTTACAGTGCCTTGATTGGGAAAGTATCGTGCAAGTAACAGTCCCATGTCAAAGGCTTATGGAAATCAGATTTAATTGCAGAAAAAAAAAGACTAAGCCACTATATTAAAATAAAACTATCACACAATTTTAATACTAGGGTGGTTTGCGGCCTTTTATACTGGGGTTGTCGACCGAGGTTGGATGAGGCGTTGTCCGTGGTTTATCGTAGAGATTGGGGTTGGCCTGTAAGGGTACTGCGCTGGTGATGCTAGTCTGGTGGCCGCTTGGGAAACCATATCGTATAGCGAGGCCTGTTACAACCTTATAATTAAATTATTCTAACTTGCCTTATGTCCTAAACAATTTGCGAATTTTTACAGTGCCTTGATTGGGAAAGTATCGTGCAAGTAACAGTCCCATGTCAAAGGCTTATCGAAATCAGATTTAATTGCAGAAAAAAAAAGACTAAGCCACTATATTAAAATAAAACTATCAGACAATTTTAATACTATGAAGCTCTTAGATTTAAATTATTATAAAGGGGAATTTATTAAACTAATCAAGTACTTATGTTAACTTATATCTAGGCATGTACGAGTGTTTATCAATAAAAGTATCTTATAATTAAATTATTCTAACGTGCCTTATGTCCTAAACAATTTGCAAATTTTTACAGTGCCTTGATTGGGAAAGTATCGTGCAAGTAACAGTCCCATGTCAAAGGCTTATCGAAATCAGATTTAATTGCAGGAAAAAAAAAGACTAAGCCACTATATTAAAATAAAACTATCACACAATTTTAATACTAGGGTGGTTTGCGGCCTTTTATACTGGGGTTGTCGACCGAGGTTGGATGAGGCGTCGTCCGTGGTTTATCGTAGAGGGTGGGGTTGGCCTGTAAGGGTGCTGCGCTGGTGACGCTAAGTCTGGTGGCCGCTTGGGAAACCATATCGTATAGCGAGGCATGTTACAATCTTATAATTAAATTATTCTAACGTGCCTTATGTCCTAAACAATTTGCGAATTTTTACAGTGCCTTGATTGGGAAAGTATCATGCAAGTAACAGTCCCATGTCAAAGGCTTATCGAAATCAGATTTAATTGCAGAAAAAAAAAGACTAAGCCACTATATTAAAATAAAACTATCCGAAATCAGATTTAATTGCAGAAAAAAAAAGACTAAGCCACTATATTAAAATAAAACTATCAGACAATTTTAATACTATAAAGCTCTTAGATTAAAATTATTTTAAAGGGGAATTTATTAAACTAATCAAGTACTTATGTTAACTTATATCTAGGCATGTACGAGTGTTTATCAATAAAAGTATCTTATAATTAAATTATTCTAACGTGCCTTATGTCCTAAATAATTTGCGAATTTTTACAGTGCCTTGATTGGGAAAGTATCGTGCAAGTAACAGTCCCATGTCAAAGGCTTATGGAAATCAGATTTAATTGCAGAAAAAAAAAGACTAAGCCACTATATTAAAATAAAACTATCACACAATTTTAATACTAGGGTGGTTTGCGGCCTTTTATACTGGGGTTGTCGACCGAGGTTGGATGAGGCGTTGTCCGTGGTTTATCGTAGAGATTGGGGTTGGCCTGTAAGGGTACTGCGCTGGTGATGCTAGTCTGGTGGCCGCTTGGGAAACCATATCGTATAGCGAGGCCTGTTACAACCTTATAATTAAATTATTCTAACTTGCCTTATGTCCTAAACAATTTGCGAATTTTTACAGTGCCTTGATTGGGAAAGTATCGTGCAAGTAACAGTCCCATGTCAAAGGCTTATCGAAATCAGATTTAATTGCAGAAAAAAAAAGACTAAGCCACTATATTAAAATAAAACTATCCGAAATCAGATTTAATTGCAGAAAAAAAAAGACTAAGCCACTATATTAAAATAAAACTATCAGACAATTTTAATACTATGAAGCTCTTAGATTAAAATTATTATAAAGGGGAATTTATTAAACTAATCAAGTACTTATGTTAACTTATATCTAGGCATGTACGAGTGTTTATCAATAAAAGTATCTTATAATTAAATTATTCTAACGTGCCTTATGTCCTAAACAATTTGCAAATTTTTACAGTGCCTTGATTGGGAAAGTATCGTGCAAGTAACAGTCCCATGTCAAAGGCTTATCGAAATCAGATTTAATTGCAGAAAAAAAAAGACTAAGCCACTATATTAAAATAAAACTATCCGAAATCAGATTTAATTGCAGAAAAAAAAAGACTAAGCCACTATATTAAAATAAAACTATCAGACAATTTTAATACTATAAAGCTCTTAGATTAAAATTATTTTAAAGGGGAATTTATTAAACTAATCAAGTACTTATGTTAACTTATATCTAGGCATGTACGAGTATTTATCAATAAAAGTATCTTATAATTAAATTATTCTAACGTGCCTTATGTCCTAAATAATTTGCGAATTTTTACAGTGCCTTGATTGGGAAAGTATCGTGCAAGTAACAGTCCCATGTCAAAGGCTTATCGAAATCAGATTTAATTGCAGAAAAAAAAGACTAAGCCACTATATTAAAATAAAACTATCAGAAATCAGATTTAATTGCAGAAAAAAAAAAGACTAAGCCACTATATTAAAATAAAACTATCAGACAATTTTAATACTATGAAGCTCTTAGATTTAAATTATTATAAAGGGGAATTTATTAAACTAATCAAGTACTTATGTTAACTTATATCTAGGCATGTACGAGTGTTTATCAATAAAAGTATCTTATAATTAAATTATTCTAACGTGCCTTATGTCCTAAACAATTTGCAAATTTTTACAGTGCCTTGAATGGGAAAGTATCGTGCAAGTAACAGTCCCATGTCAAAGGCTTATCGAAATCAGATTTAATTGCAGAAAAAAAAAGACTAAGCCACTATATTAAAATAAAACTATCAGAAATCAGATTTAATTGCAGAAAAAAAAAGACTAAGCCACTATATTAAAATAAAACTATCAGAAATCAGATTTAATTGCAGAAAAAAAAAGACTAAGCCACTATATTAAAATAAAACTATCAGACAATTTTAATACTATGAAGCTCTTAGATTAAAATTATTATAAAGGGGAATTTATTAAACTAATCAAGTACTTATGTTAACTTATATCTAGGCATGTACGAGTGTTTATCAATAAAAGTATCTTATAATTAAATTATTCTAACGTGTCTTATGTCCTAAACAATTTGCGAATTTTTACAGTGCCTTGATTGGGAAAGTATCATGCAAGTAACAGTCCCATGTCAAAGGCTTATCGAAATCAGATTTAATTGCAGAAAAAAAAAGACTAAGCCACTATATTAAAATAAAACTATCCGAAATCAGATTTAATTGCAGAAAAAAAAAGACTAAGCCACTATATTAAAATAAAACTATCAGACAATTTTAATACTATGAAGCTCTTAGATTAAAATTATTTTAAAGGGGAATTTATTAAACTAATCAAGTACTTATGTTAACTTATATCTAGGCATGTACGAGTATTTATCAATAAAAGTATCTTATAATTAAATTATTCTAACGTGCCTTATGTCCTAAACAATTTGCAAATTTTTAGTGCCTTGATTGGGAAAGTATCATGCAAGTAACAGTCCCATGTCAAAGGCTTTTCGAAATCAGATTTAATTGCAGAAAAAAAAAGACTAAGCCACTATATTAAAATAAAACTATCACACAATTTTAATACTAGGGTGGTTTGCGGCCTTTTATACTGGGTTTGTCGACCGAGGTTGGATGAGGCGTCGTGGATGAGGCGTCGTCCGTGGTTTATCGTAGAGGGTGGGGTTGGCCTGTAAGGGTGCTGCGCTGGTGACGCTAGTCTGGTGGCCGCTTGGGAAACCATATCGTATAGCGAGGCATGTTACAATCTTATAATTAAATTATTCTAACGTGCCTTATGTCCTAAACAATTTGCGAATTTTTACAGTGCCTTGATTGGGAAAGTATCTTGCAAGTAACAGTCCCATGTCAAAAGGCTTATCGAAATCAGATTTAATTGCAGAAAAAAAAAGACTAAGCCGCTATGTTAAAATAAAACTATCAGACAATTTTAATACTATAAAGCACTTAGATTAAAATTATTTTAAAGGGTAATTTATTAAACTAATCAAGTACTTACTTATGTTAACTTATATCTAGGCGTGTACGAGTATTTATCAATAAAAGTATCTTGTAATTAAATTATTCTAACGTGCCTTATGTCCTAAACAATTTGCGAATTTTTACAGTGCCTTGATTGGGAAAGTATCGTGCAAGTAACAGTCCCATGTCAAAGGCTTATCGAAATCAGATTTAATTGCAGAAAAAAAAAGACTAAGCCACTATACTAAAATAAAACTATTACACAATTTTAATACTAGGGTGGTTTGTGGCCTTTTATACTGGGTTTGTCGACCGAGGTTGGATGAGGCGTCGTCCGTGGTTTATCGTAGAGGGTGGGGTTGGCCTGTAAGGGTGCTGCGCTGGTGACGCTAGTCTGGTGGCCGCTTGGGAAACCATATCGTATAGCGAGGCATGTTACAATCTTATAATTAAATTATTCTAACGTGCCTTATGTCCTAAACAATTTGCGAATTTTTAGTGCCTTGATTGGGAAAGTATCTTGCAAGTAACAGTCCCGTGTCAAAAGGCTTATCGAAATCAGATTTAATTGCAGAAAAAAAAAAGACAGCCACTATATTAAAATAAAACTATTAGAAAATTTTAATACTATTACCTCTTAGATTAAAATTATTTTAAAGGGGAATTTATTAAACTAATCAAGCACTTATGTTAACTTATATCTAGGCATGTACGAGTATTTATCAATAAAAGTATCTTATAATTAAATTATTCTAACGTGCCTTATGTCCTAAACAATTTTGCGAATTTTTACAGTGCCTTGATTGGGAAAGTATCGTGCAAGTAACAGTCCCATGTCAAAGGCTTATCGAAATCAGATTTAATTGCAGAAAAAAAAAGACTAAGCCACTATATTAAAATAAAACTATCAGAAAATTTTAATACTATTACCTCTTAAAGCTGTATTACACTACACAATTTCTTGTACAATTTGCTGTCAAAAATTTTTATACTAGATTGTACAGCTGTTGCCAAGTTACAATGTCGTAAATTGACATACGCGAAGTGTCAGTTTACGACCTAAGACGTGTTGTAACTTGGCAACAGCTGTACAATCTAGTATAAAATTTTTTGACAGCAAATTGTACAAGAAATTGTGTAGTGTAATACAGCCATTAGATTAAAATTATTTTAAAGGGGAATTTATTAAATTAATCAAGCACTTATGTTAACTTATATCTAGGCATGTACGAGTACTTATCAATAAAAGTATCTTATAATTAAATTATTCTAACGTGCCTTATGTCCCAAACAATTTGCGAATTTTTACAGTGCCTTGATTGGGAAAGTATCGTGCAAGTAACAGTCCCCTATCAAAGGCTTATCGAAATCAGATTTAATTACAGAAAAATTTAAGCCACTATATTAAAATGAAAGTATCAGTCAATTTTAATGCTATGAAGCTCTTATTATTTTAAAGGGGAATTTATTAAACTAATCAAGTATTACCACTAAAGGCACAAGAAATAGTGTAAGGTGTCTATAAGAGATTCTTACGCAATAATTTATAGTATATTTGGCTTGTGTGTATTGTGCTGTAAATACTAAGCAAGTTATGTTTGATTATTACAGCAAATGAATATTACATATTATGCTCTAAAAAAGTATTATTTCATGGTAAAAGTGTTTGAAAATGATAGTTTTCGAGCAATTTCTTAATATTAAACAGTGCCGGTTCTATTGGCGACTGTAAACAGTTTGTAGTTCTGAAATGCTAGTGGCATCAAGTGATTAGTCTTTTATAGACACCCTGTGTAAGCATTTAATGCAAATATCTAACTCGGTATCACTCTATCGACTTAATAATCGTTTCTAAAACACCTACAGGCGTATGAGATGGACTTACATAGCTCTAGCAATACTGAAGAACCCTAACCGAGTTTTTTTTTATGTTAAAAGGCTAAGCTAAACTAAGGGTGGGATTTAGAAATCCATGTTTTTGAGCGCAAGTAACCTTTCAAGGCGCATTGTAATCCGAAAATTTCTATTCATGGCGCAATGAACGAGGAGAATGAACCGATTCAAAAAACAATCAGGTTCAAAAATCGCGAAGAAAGCGCACCTTACATTTTAAACGCATTAATTGTGTTATGGCCGTCCCTAAACGCACGAGAAACAGCGCAGCTAGCCTGCTTAACATAGTATCAGAAAGCCTAACATTTTCAGCCAACCGGCTTAAGAGAGAGAGAGTTTTCCAATGATTTTATAATTTTCAAGTTTATAGTTCTCAGAAACACAAGTCTCAAAAATTGTCACATAGGTATGTATATAAAAATGCAAGTTATTGAACAGTCTCGAAACTAGACAGGCACGAGCGCATACCGAGTGTTGATTTAAACCGACCGCAAAAACGCTTAATCTTCGACGTATTCTCTGTCTAGTTCCGGTTCTGGTCAGCGAAAAAAGCATAAGCAAGCGTCATTTACATTCGACATTTCTACGTGTTAATATCAAGATCCAAACTGACATAAACTTTCTTAAGTGTATACATATAAGTATCGTTGGTGTAAATTTTGGTAAACAAACCTGGTGCAATATGGGAAACTCTTATATTTTAACTTTTAATGACTGATAAGGCAGTCTCGAAACTAGTCGTAACAGAAAAAGGTTTGTGAAAAATTAAAATTAAACATGAAAATAAAAATAAAAATGATCTTACAGAAAGATACAGGGTATTCCAGAGTTTATCACCACCTGGAAGATCTCGTCAATTTTTGAAAATATATCCAAAATTTGGGAATATTACGCTGTTAATCGTTTTTACAAATGGCATTAGTATGGTTTAAAGTCAAAATCAGAAAAAAACAAGTTTTTAGTTATGTTAACATGTTAATCCTTTTGGTGATTTTTTACAAGACATAAACACGTAATGTGCCTAACTGGGATCTTTTGGTACCTAACAATCGTTTGGCTTTTATTGCTAAATTGCAGTAGTATTATGTCAGTTTAAATCGTGAATAGAATGCAAAAGCTGGAAGCAGTAAGCGAAAGCAATAACAAACCATAACTCTGTCCTGTGTATGGCCTCCTGTGAAGTTGTCACTGGACTTGTAGCCTGAAACATAAAGCAAATTTTTTAAAGTGGGGGCAAAGAAGAATTACCAGTACCTGAAAGGAATCATGTTAGAAATTTTAATTATTTATCCCAGCAACTAAAATCACTTAAACTGTTTGTATAGATGAAATATTTTTCTTATTTATGTGTTAAGCCTTTGAAATGAAACTTTGGATGTCCTTTAACGTGTGTCTAAGCAACATTTTGAAAATGAATTTGCAAGTTGAACTTTGTACTTCAAGCAAAGTTTTGCTGACGTAGTTTAAAAAACCTGATGTGTGTGGGTGTGTGTAGTGGCCCAAAATTAAAATTGTTCATTAGTAATTAGCAATTAATTGGTAGTTGCAACCACTGACTTTATTCTGGGATAAATAAGGTATCATGTAAAAGTATTTTAAAAAAATGTCATAACTCTATACTTAACTGTGCACTGTACCTGAAATAAAAACCCTTTTTTTTAACTTAAAAAACAATGCACTAAATATGAAATTAACTCTGGAATTTAAGAAAAACGTGATTTTATTAACAATTAGGGCAGCGGTTTCCAACCTTTTCGTACCTACGCCCCCCTTTTTCATAAAAAAAAATTGCGCCCCCCTCACTTTACGTGACAATCAATTTTCATAAACACTGTCTTGATTTAATAATTATTTTATGACCTACAAAACAATATACCATATTCTGTATAAATAATTTTTTGTTTGTTTGTATTCAAAAATGATATTTTGGTAACAGCTGCGCCCCCTTGCGTAGTCTCGCGCCCCCCTAGGGGGGGCGCGCTCCACATGTTGGAAACCACTAGCTTAGGGATTCGTGCAGTTTTAAAAGTGTATGTCAAATTATTTTAGTAACAATAGTACTTAATTTTGAATTAATTAAGTATTTTTAACAGGCTTGAAAATACTTAGTTGACAAAAAAAAATCGCTTTGACCAACTTACAAAAAAAAGCACTTTTAATTTAATGCAATTATTTCAAGAATTATTATCGTTGCAGTAATGAAGATGCAAAAAAAATAAAAAAGGACAAAAAAAAATCAGTAACGCATTTATTTAATTTATTTTTATTGCTGCTGTAAGGAAAACAAATGCAAAGAAAACTTTGAGCGAGTTAGAAAATAATCACTTAATTAAACAGTTACTTAAATTATTTTTACCGCTCTGTAAAATATAAAAAAAAGATTAAAACAATTGAAAATTAATTAAAATTTACAAGTGAACATCGAAAGCTCTGAAAACGTGACTTGCATTTTGGCAAAACGCGATTTTAATAAAAACTTTTGAGATTCAATTTTTTTAAATAAAAAAATTTAAAAGTTATGAAGACTTTAAACGATTTACGAGCCAAAATCATTAAAAAAATTGACCCAGGTACAAAAAAAAAATAATTAAATGCAATTATTTAAATTATTTTTACCGTTGCTGTAAAAAAAAAAACACAAAAAAATGCAAAGGCAAATAAGCAAAAGCACTACAAAGCAGTTGTCGAATGTTAAACTTTTCTACATCAAAATCATTAATATCAAAATCGAAACGTTTGATTTGATCGTCCTTTAAAAGATTAAAAGTTTAAATTATTCATTGAATTAATAAATCAGAAGCAAAATCTTTTTTTTTTTTTTTAATCAAACGAATTTCGATTTGAGATCATGAATTGTTGTGCAAATCTACTTTGTGCAAAGTTTGCACAAGCTAGCAAATGCCATAACTTAACACTTAATCCGATGTCAAATGTGGTGGGGAGGCCTAGGTGGTGGAGATCGTCCAAGTAGGAGGTCCTAGCAGGAACTCCAGCAGGTTACCTACAGGAAAAAACATTGGAAAATTAAAGCACTGTTGCATTTGTGATAAATAGTTTTGCTGTAATAAACATGAATTAAAAAAACCGCAGCATTGCGAAATTGGCAACAACCGGCACCTCCACCAAATTCATCTTAAATGTAATAACTAGTATGTACAGGGTGTCACAAAAAAAAACGCAAGCGGTAACTCCGTTGTTTTTGGTCCGATTTTGGTGAACAAAAAACTAAATCAAATGGCTCCTCAAATACTATAAACTGAATTGGATTTACATTTTTTTCAAGGTCAACTTAAATGTCAAACGATGGTCAATTTTTTTTTTCCGCACCATCTATTTTTTTTTTACTAAATCTGGTAGACATTATTTTTCTGAATTATTGATGTAATCATAAGTTAATTTCAGTGCTAAACTAATAAGAAATAAAAAATTAAAGTTTAACTAAAATAGGTTGGGTTTCACAAAATTTTCAAGCATGCCGTGGAAAACAAAAAAAAAATCTTAATCAACAAATATCATTTAAATACCACACTGACGTTTAAATGACATTTGTTGATAAAGATTTTTTTTGTTTTCCACTTCACGCTTGAAAATTTTGTGAAACCTAACCTATTTCAGTTAAACTTTTATTTTTTATTTCTTATTAGTTTAGCACTAAAATTAGCTTATGATTACATCATTGAATTCAGAAAAATAATGTCTTCGAGATTTAGTAAAACAAAAAATAGATGGTGCCATTTGGAAAAAAAAATGACTATCGTTTGACATTTAAGTTGACCTTGAAAAAAAATTGAAATCCAATTCAGTTTATATAGTATTTGAGGAGCCATTTGATTAGTTTTTTGTTCACCAAATTCGGACCACAAACAACGGAGTTACAGCTTGCGGCGTTTTTTGTGTGACACCCTGTATATATACATATTTTTTTGCTATTAAATTTTTATTTCAATGTGCACCAGTTCGGGATTAATTTTTTAAAACGTAGTAAAACCAATGATGAATATGTTAATTTTTTTTAATTTCTAAAAAATTTCGCCATTTTTAAAATTCGTAATATGAAACGGTGCATCCAGTATAAAATTCCTTGATAAAATTCAAAATCATTTACAATTTTGAATTATTATCGTTTTTGGTAGGTAGCCCCAATTTTTTTAGCGGGGAAGTACAACCCTGTCGTTATAAGGGAGAAGCTTTCTTGCATCAGAAAACTTTGAAATTTCAAACAAGCCAACGTAAAAAAGAACCAGCCACGTACATTTTATTTTATTAATTCATATTTAATTTAATCATCTTTTAATTTAATTATATTTAAGTTTTAGTTAATGATTATTGCATCAGTATCATTCCGCAGAACAAAGTCAAATTTTTATTTGGCTGCATGCTATAAAATAGCAATAGCCTCTATACATACATTCATACACCTGTGTAATATGGTTTCTATTACGGAACCTAGACCCCTTACTTGTCCCTATCTCCAGCCCTCTAACCTAAAAGTCAACCGCGTTTAATGTTTTATTAATTTTACCAAACTAATGATACTTGACATTCAATAATATTGATCAAATCTAATTAATGTACCATTCATGCTATGAGATTGGTCGTTTTAATTTGAATTAGATGCGATGGGAAACAAAGGCTAGTGCTTAAACAGCCATTATGCTAAAACAGTTGAATTCAACTTACTTTTAAATATTCAATCATCTCGCGAAATCTCGATAACAGTTGCACAAAATTAGTTACAATCGCTAATATACACATTTATTTTAAAGGATTAACATATATCACTGCACAATTTCTTTAATTACTTATCACAAAAGCTCAGCATGATCCCCTGTAGTAACATTATAACCCCATAGCAACATTTCGTGGAAATTGAAGTTAACGTTTATTTTTGACGCATGCGCAGAAAAATGGCGGTTATAAACTGTTAACAATTTTTGACAGAATTTTGCAAGAATTAAATTTTTATGTCTTAATGTACTTTCATGGGACTTCTTAAGGATCATTGGTGTAAATTTAGAATTTTTTTGCAATTACGTTTGATGAACTAATTATTAATTGACAGTTGTAATTTACACAAAATAATTGTTACTGCTCATGCTACATTCAAGCATATTTTTTTTCAAAAAATTCTTAATTTTTGCTAATAGTTGTCATATAACGAATGTGCAGTAATAAGTGTCCAGAATTACTTAAGTTAAACAAAAGATGATCAATAGCCATATTGATAAACAAGTGAACGGCTTACCCTCTAGCCACCAATGAAGATTAAGAAATCACCATCAAGTCGCCTTTGACATGCATTACTACTACTCAAATTTGATTACAGAACATCTAATCTAACTTTGTACTTACATTAGAAGATTTATTTCAACTTTTTTCACTATTTAAATGAGGTGTTATTTAGCGAACACTTGTTGCACCCTCAGAACGCGCCATTTCCACGTGAAAGAGTAGGGTACACCAGTGTTGCCAGATTTTATTTTTTCATGTCGCCAATTCGATCACTACATGTCGCCAAAATAAATTAAAAATCGCCCAAATTGTAAATGCAGCACTGTCGCTATACCGTGAGCAAAAAACCAATTTTGCTGTATGACATCTTTCTTTTGAATAATGCATAGAGAAAAAGGTCTCCAACTACAAATGAAATTTAAAAAAACCAAATAGATTTTTATTTCTAGTTTTTTTTTTATTTCAATTCGAAAAATCGCCCAAATTGCGATTTGCGATTTTCTAGAAAAACTTGTCGCTTTGATGTATTAAAACTCGCCCAATTTGTGATAAGTAGCCCAATCTGGCAGCACTGGAGCACAACACGCGCAAAAGAGACCATGTACTTAAGTTCGTTTTTCGCTTAATTTGCGCAATTTTTGAAAATCGCTATCTTTATACTTTAATGTAATAAATAAACGTTTTCCATCATCCCTGTTTACTTTCATTTGAACCAACACTTGGGTGTAAATTATATACCTTTTATTAATCATGTATTTGTTATGTACAATCTAATAAGATATGCATTTTAATATAATTATTTTTTAATTGTGGCGCCAACAGGAACGATTCCAGAAAAGTGCCAACTACTAAATTCCCCAATAAAAATGAAACTAAGTTTATGTATATGTGTTTTTATTAAGGATGCAGTTTTTCTATGTTATTATTTTTAAGTTTATGAATTAAAGCGAGAAGAGCAGTACATCAACAATTTTTGATCCACTCGTATAAAAAGGTATACAGAAATAATTATTTTTCAAAAACTTATGTTTTTGACTTGAAAGGAATGTTCCAGCAGCAATGGGTTTAAAGTGGAAAATATTTGATTGTACATTAATATCCTTTTAAAATTGGTTGGTTTGTCTTGATAGGGCACATTCTTATATCTTACACTGTCCATATTGCAGGAGTGCCCGATAAAGGTGCCTATTTTTAGAAACAGAAAAAACCATTGGCTTTTGAAAGTTTCTGTTCAGATGATATCATCTTCCCATTTTGGGCAGTCTGAAATCCAAAGGACAATAGGCATTTAAGGAACTGCAGCAAAAGAAGTTTTGCTTCAAGCTAGATATACATAGTTAAGCCAAAATCAACTGGGAATTTTAGACAGCCTTTTTTTATTTGAGACTAATAATGTTTGATGCATGTTCTGTGATAACCCATATTATTTAATTTTATATTTATTGGCACTCAAATTTGGCGAATTGTCCCAGAACTCAGTTTTTATTTGTGCTGTGGATAGCTTTGAAACTTTTGCATTTGATTTCAAATTGTTAAAAAGACTGTGACAAAAACCAAATCAATTTCATTAATGTAAGTTTCCAATATCGTTAATTAATAATATCCCTTAAATAAACCAAATAACTTACTGCCAATTAAATAAGAGTTTTTCAAACATCATGTATCCTAAAACTGTTAAAGTTAGCTTTCAAAAAAAAATTGCTTTCAAAATAAACTTGAGATGTATTTTTGCTTCTGATTCCATACGAGAGCCAGTTTTGCACAATTTTGACAATTATTTTTTGTATTGTTTGAAATGTTAAAGCTTGATCCCAGTCCCAGTAATATGTAAAAACATGAGAGGGGATGTTTATTTATTTTATTATTTAGTCATGAATCCTTCTACTGTTAGATGTAGGACTGTTGAGTTGTGTTGTGTTGTGCTGACTTTTCTCCATGTTTTTCTTGTCTTGTGCAAGCTTTATTATGTCTTTCCATTTAATGTTTCTATGCGTTGTTGCTTTCTTAACTTCGTCTTGCCAGGTTTTTCTCGGTCTACCTCTTTTGTGTTTTCCCTGTGATCTTGCTTCATAGGCTTTTCTGCTTAATCTTTCTTCCTTCATCCTATAAATGTGACCCAACCATCCCAGCTGTCTCTCTTGTATTTTTGTTCAACTGATTTTATCTTTAATTGTTCCCTATAAGTTTATGAAAATGTTAATCAATTTTGTTTACCAAAGTAGTTTTAAATTTGTTGAGTTATAACTGTCATTTCGTCAACTGTTAAATTAAGTGGCATTTAATAAACTGTTTACTGGTTTAGATTTTTTCAATAACCTCTTACAAGTCTTTATTCAGTTTTATGGGGTTTATATGATATTTTTGTGGTAAATATTTTGTCAGTATTGTTTTGTGAAATAATTGTAGAGTCCTATGTTGCTTATAATTTCAAAATTTGTTGGAAACTTCTATTACCTACTGTTTTTTACAAATTTATTTTGTGTCCTCAAGAACTGGCCAAAATCGCAGCATAGTTGGCCCTGATATTGCCTCGTTTTAGTAATTAACTTATATTTTAACACCAGTATTACTTTGTGCAATCGGGTTTTATTGATCTTCTTGTTAAACATCTACACAAATATTTCTTTATTTTTGTATAATAAACTGTCAAAGTTATATCAGTTCTTAAAATATCCTTTTTTAAATGGTAAAAAAATTAGCTTATGCTTAATGTTACACTATTGTGCTGTTTTGGTTGCATAGTAGACTCAGATAAGCTGTACATATTTTTACGAGGGACTGAGAACGGAACGAAAACGATAAACGAAATTAACCGAAATTCAAAACGGAAACGAAATGTTTATTTTTCGTTCAAGATTGAACACGAAATGAATAATGTTTATTACCAGTAGTAACCGGTTTTATAAATATTTAAATTTTTTTCCATTAAACGCAAATGGTGATTTAACCTCTGTGCGTTGGGGAATCCCCCGAGGCAGAAGAAAAATATCTCGCTTGAAACGAGTAAGATTCACTTTTCCCAATGCGTATTATTGGCAAGGTCGTTGACAGACTAGATCGCGCGCTAAAGCAAACAACAGAATATCGCCCCTCAGTGGCGTAGGCAGGGGGATTAGGGGGATCAGAACTCCCCATGGGTCTGGTAAAGAGCCGGGGAGCTGTAAATTTTGTGCTCAAAAATAAAAAATAAATACTCGGGCTCTTTTTACGTTTATTAACTCCCCCCATGAAGGCATCTTGTCTACGCCACTGTCGCCTCTGATTTATTAGTAGATATATTGGAAGACAAAAATATTAGAATGTTTCTAATAGCTATTTGGCTTTAATTGCAAGAGGTACCTACTTTAAACAGCTAAAAAATATTCTTAATCGGTTTCTAAACAAAATACAGGGTGTCCCAGTTAACTTGAACAGCATGGGGATCTCGTAAACGGTAAGAGATATAGAGTTGGTTAAATGGGTGAGAATGATCTATGATTTAAGAGCAACTATTCTATGAAAAAAAATCTTGAAAAAAATTTACAGTTTCTGCGCTATTCGTAAAAAACAAAAAAAATGACGATTTCGATTTTTGCTTATAACTTGCTTATTTAAAATCATACCCAAAATATTTTTCGACATTATTGGGACACTTTTTTGCGTAGAATTGAATTTAGTTAATAAATTTTACCTATATTCATTTGTTTTTGTTATTTTAAATACGTGCCGTAGTTGGCTATGACACCATTAAAAAGATGCTTTTTTTCTCGTTTCATTGATGTATGGGTTGATAGGTTTATTGTTAAAAATAAACAAGTTATAGCGATATTATTGTATTTGTTAAATTTAATCAAAGTGGCCATTGGAAAACAAAACAAAACTTCACATAAATAAACTAGCTGTACTTAATTAAACACAAAGAAACCTACTCTGGTGTCTGTCAACTCATTTTAGTTGAATTTTGTTACCCCAGCAACGTGTACCAAAATTATTTGTATTATGTGTAATTTTAATATAATATAATTGTGTTTTTGTTAAAACTATCTGCTTATGGTATCGTTTACACTTGATATTGTTTTTAAATTTAAAATAAGTTTTTCATGTGTTTATTTGACAATTTGGTGGTACGTTATTTGCACCACTGTGAACATTCAAACCAGGGCTCCGACTCCGACTAAATTAAATACCAAGTCATTTTATGGTGTGTAATATAGGAAAAAAAATAATAAACATAAAAAAATTATTTAAAAATTGAGTTTAAATTTTGCGGCAAAGGACCACCTCGCAATTTTTTGTTGTACTCGGAGTCGGAGTCGGAGTCGGTACATTTTTTCCGACTCCGACTCCGACTCCACTGACCAGAAATTTCTCCTAAACTCCGACTCCGACTCCACAGCCCTGATTCAAACAAATAATTGTTAATAAAATGGTAAAATGTAATTTAGAAGACTTGCCATTTTAATTGAAATATGTGACGATGGATGAATTTCTTGCCGAATTTTAAGAATGAATGATAATTTTCAAGGGTAGGAGTTCATTAAAACATTATATGCCAAAGAAGACTATCAAAAGAGGATACAAAATTTGGTCTTTAGTAAATAAATCAGGTTATTTATATAGATTTGAAATTTACACTGGCAAAAAAGGCTACATTTAGGAGCACCAGTTGTAACAAATTTGATGGAGGAATTAGAAGAGAAAAAAACATCGTTTATTTTTTGATAACTATTTTAATTCCTATAAGTTACTCGTAGATTTACATTTTTCCCTAAAGTGGATAATTCACGAGATATATGGCATATTCCATATCTTTTGGACACACTGTATAAAAGCTACCGAGTTTTGAATATGTTTTATTATATTTCTCATTAATATTAAAATTATTGGCTGAATTCACAGATTCGTCTCATGTTAGTAAATCAATCAGCGATGACAACCGTATAAATTGTATGTTGGTAGTGTCTTTTATTCAATATCCGGTTTCCTATGTGAAATTACCGGAAGCTAGGAAGTCAGTTAATAATGTAGTTACGGTTGAATGACTGGTGTCATACCAACAGAGGTGAATACATCGCTAGCTTCAATTACATACATCATCATGTCTCACAGATGTGTTAATTGTTTGTTAGACAAACATTTCACACCATAGCGTGAATATATTCAAAAGTTGACCTGTGAATAATGTTTGGAAGGTTCCAATAATAGGTGCACCAAGAAGCTATTGTTTTTACAAATATAACGAGATATCGCACACCCGCTGTCGTGCCATATTATTTTTATGTAAGCAATAAGCTTGTTACTTCGATTATATCTTCCTGAAAGCTTTGGTTTAGCTTCAGGCGATTTGCATCAGTCAAGAAATTGATGTTGCGCTAACCCTGCGGCTGTATTTTCGATCAATCACATCACCACGTAAAGCTCGACACTACTCGTTGATAAGAAAGCTTTTCAATGTATAAGCACGTTTTTTCCCCAACTTAGTTTTCTTTTGCAGTTGTCTATATTTACTGGAAAAGTTTCAGGATATTTTTCTCCATTGTGTAAAAAGGTGACAACTTCTGGTAACGTCACGTGCGTAGAGCTAACACAAATCTGTAGCCAAAGGATAGTAGTCCATACCGACAAAGTATTTTGTTCGTGGCTGATGTTGGACTTCTTGAACGATATGCAGTTTGTTTCTTACGTTGTTACGGACAAAGACATGATGGTTTTTTATTTAATTTTAATACAAGTTTAAAAAAGACTAAAACAACGCTCAATAAAGGATTGGATAGACATTTTACACATGGGTTTCAAAATGTTTTTCGATAACTAAGTATATATATTTAAAATGCCACTTTTAACGTTAGATATGTTTTCCAGATACTTGTATTTACTCGATTGACTTCTGCAGATGTTTTGCAAATTGTAGAAGGATTAAATATACATTAAAAACCTTTTTCTATTACCACTTATGTAAATGCCTCTTACCGTACAGCCTGCATGCATAGTAAGTGAGTCCTAATGCACGGTAAGCAAAACGCGCACTTGCCTAGAAACGTCAAAGTAGGCTTACGTCAAAATTGACAAGACGACGTAATTACATGTGTAAATTAGCCAAAAAGCCGTTAAAATCGTAGGTATTATGTGATCGTAGAAAAAGTAAGCTACATAACACGAGTTGTAAAGCAATTACTTTTCCACTCGTGCGTAATATGCTTCTTACAACTCTTGTTATGTAATATACTATTTTAACATCCATGTTTTAGAGATAACTTAAGGAGATTTTTGGACAGCACTTTTCGACTTACATTTTCTTTTTCTCTATGGTTCCGTAATTGTATCGTTTGAGTCATCTTTTTTGTTGGATAACGTTGATTTCACTACGCTGACTAATTGGTATTTTAAGTTGCGGACGAGGTTAAAGAGAGAACCATGACATTTTGAAGGTTTAGAAGCTGCTATCAACAGTTAAAAGGAACAAAGAGGTTGCTTGCTTCTTATGAGGAAATATTGATGTAGAAAAACAGTGCCAGACTGTATTTCTTGGTATCTTTAAATCATCTTTAAAGATTTGTGTTTTGCCATCTGTGTTGTTGGACAAGAGAACTTGTGAACTAATTTACTTACAGAATAAAGCGTTTCTCTGTAAATTGTCATTAATTGTCATTAATTGTAATATTTTCAGTTTTTGTTTAGTGCAAAACGTTTAAAAGTACCGGTAGCGAATTTATTAAACATAACAGTTGCTGGTATCCATAAAGTCATTGTCTACTAGGTTTTTAAATACCAATTAAACAGTGATTGTATTATAAGAGTTTTTGCAATATCCTATTTTACTGAACCTCTTTGTTAATAAACGTCAGTGGAAATTTTTGTTTAACTTCTTATGGTTAATAATTAATCACAGCATGCTGCTGCATTATATCTGTAACAACCTTGTAGTGTTAACCTTACTTTGTGTCTCCCACCGTTTTCCGTCATTCAAATGCAGCAATCAATGAACTTTCAAGTGTTTTTCTATTAAACAATCAGACAAATGAATCAAACTCGGTATGCAGATCGTTAAACGCCATTGTTGAAGCGTTGCACATGGAGTTTACAATGTCCCTTTTAAATATTCAATACCGACAACAAATGACTTGTTTCTTCCGCCCTCATATAGATAAAGGTTTCTTGTAAAATACGGCGAAAATCAATATATCCACATTGTTTTTTCATTTTGCACAAACGCACTTCCGACTTGCGACTCTTGAAAATTGTATTTATCTTCTCTGTAGGTGGCCTACTTTCAGATCTAAACGGAGATAGATATTGGGTTCGATTAAACGTGAAACGGTGTAAAAATTGTCACTTATCTTAAAATTCATCGCAAGTTTATACGTATTTGCATTTTAATAATGCGTTACTTTAAATTTGACGAGAACAAAATTAGTAAAGAATAACCGATTTTGTAATGTGAGCCTCCTGATAGATTGTGTTAGTAACTGGACCTCGTTCTATCTATAACAAGTTATTGATGTTTTTATATTGTTTCATCCACTCGTGAGCTTCTACTTACACGTTCCAATCACAATTTTCTTTCCGTGGAACAAAATAAATATTGTTTATGTTTTATTTTTGAAAGTTCTCTATATTGCTGCGCTACAGCCATTGTGGCTAAAGATACATAGCCCTTATTGGCTTTCCTTTGCTTCTTGTCCCGGGATACGACAGACAACTTTCGTCTTCGATTGCCGTGTAACCTCCAGGCAGTAGCAGAAAGTGGTAGCTTAGCAAACCCCTAAGGTATATAAGGCACGGAGAGTATATTGTAGCTTCTGGCGTTGTAACAAATGTTACGTACATTACAGGAACTTATATGATGAAAACATTTTTTAGTATCTTAAAGTTTCACATACTGGCAAACTGCATACTAAAATTACTCTTGAGATACCAAATTTTAGGATACTCTATAGATTAGGTTTTGCAAATCAATCGACTTTTTTTGTAACCGATGATTTAGTAAATGTTTCCATTGGTACTGGTAACAAATACTACCAAACCTGAATTTTAAGCTAAACCAGTATTTATAAAATTTGTCTTGGATTTTAATAAATTACATTCAGAAAAGTCTTGGAAACATATTGACGCCAAATAAGATATTCATTTACACATCGCATTGTTTTCATTTTTTCAATGATGTATCGCCTGTAAAAAACTATCTGAACCAACAAAATATTTCCTTGGATAATTAACAATTTCCATAATCTAATTTAAATAACTAACTGTGTCAATGCTGACGGATAAGCGATTTTTGTTTTGTTCATTAAAAAACAGTACTGTTCATGGCCAACTCGTTAAAAAAAGTTATTTTTGGTATAGGTAAGTTTATTAATTTTTTGTTTACGTGATATATCATTGTAAAAAAACAAAAGTCAAAAGTTGACTGATAACATCTTCGCAACTAATTTGCTATGAATAAACAAACCCCACCAGTTTATTTAGAACAAATTATCACAATGCCTAAAAAATCATTCAAGTTCATCGTTGCTTTTTTCAAGTTACCTATGCATTTTTAATTTCTAAAGAACTTTTTGAGCACACTACGTATGTCTAAACGCGTGTTGCAATTTGTTGAAACTTTTTTATCCGATAAGGTAGCTATGTAAATATTTTTATTGCCACAAATCTTTCCCGATAAAAGCTTAAAAATATGCCATGCAGAAAAAATAGTCCCTTGTTTACTTGCAACATAGTTTAATTAAGTCTGTTGTGAACATAGTGGTATATTTGGTGTCGTTTAAAATTAGTAAAAGATACTATCGTTAATGCTATATTAAAGATAAATGTATTTAAATATTTACTTCTAGTAACTAACTTCTATTAGAAATAAATATTTGCTTATAGGAACTAACTATTTCTATTGGAAACTATCAATAGGTGTACCTCTTTTGGATTGTGTTCCACTATGCAAATTTCTATTGCTGCTGCAAATATTTGCAATTTAAAGATTTTAAGTTCTGTACCAAAAACATATTAGGAAATTGTCTCTCTAATGGCAACAGATTTTTTTTTTCAAAGGATTTTTGTATTAATTATTAAATAGTTCCCAATAACAATTTTGAGGATATTACTTTATGCTTTAAAACAGGTTATTGCTACAGTAATAGGAACTAATTTCTTATTCAATATCTGCAAATTGTTTTTCAAATGAGAATAAATTAAATGCTATATTAAAAATACAAACGCTATATAGGTATGCTATATAAAAAAATCGATTTGCTATATAAAAAGGATAAACGCTATAAAGAATGGATAAACGCTATATAAACAGAATAAACGCTATATAGAACGGATAAACGCTATATAGAAATAATAAACGCTATATAGGGAAGATAAACGCTATATAAAAAAGAAAAACGCTATATAGAAAGGATAAACGCTATACAGAAAAAATAAACGCTATATAGAAAAAAAATAATGCTATATCGAAAGGCTAAACGCTATATAAAAAGGATAAACGCTGTATAGAAAGTAATAATAAATGCTATATTTTGAGTTAAGGTTTACTTTAAAACTATGTTTACATGTGAGCAATTGCTTTCTTGGAAACTTGAAAGAAAGTAATGAATATGCGATACTTATGTCAGAGGGTGCAAAAAAAGTATTTTTTAAATTTTATTATTTATTAATAAATATAAAATACATTGAAAATAAAACGCTTTTTCTAGGTTAAAGAAAAAAATATCGAAACAGACATAGTTATTAGGTTATTACTGGACAACTAGTGCCCTTTTAGCTTTCGCAGGACGTCCCCGTGATCTCTTTCTCCCTATTGGGACATTCTTGCCTTCCACTGGTGAAACAGTGATTTCAGCCTAATGGCAAGTCCAAGAATATGTTTACACATATAATTTTTTAAATAGGCTGGACACTCACAAATTGCGTTTAAAAAACTTTCTATTTTTGGTAATATAACAGTGTATATCGCAACATACACTTTTGTATTCATTAAATCTATAGTTTTAATAGTTTTATTTTCACGTGCCCAGTTATATGATTTCGTCCATATATTTAAAGATAGAGTGGGACTATCTTTAAAACATTTTATTCCATTTAGGTTAGGTTAGGTTAGGTTAGGTTAAATTTTCTAATGCGCAAACTCGAACTTATATTTATAGCTAAGTGAATTTTCCGTATAGCAAAAATGTATTATTTTTATAGGGGGAAATGTATAGCAATTTAAATTATTTATTTTGCAAAACCGTTATAATTGTATAGCACAAGATATATAGCAAATTTAATTATTTAATATAGCATTTATCATTTTTTAATATGTCATTTGTTAATTTTGTGTATAGCAATTTTAATTTTCTTATATAGCAATAACGATTTTTTATATAGCGTTTGTTAATTTTATATATAGCATTTTATTCGCATCCTTTTCAAATTAAGTGGTACACGTACATACATATTTTTGTAGCAGAAGGTGATCTGTTAACCGAACAGAACATACAGATTTTATTAATATATTTTGTAGCAACTCTTATTGTATTTATCGATGGCACCAATACATCCCTATCCACAGTGTGCTATCTAATCAAACATTATTGATACACAAACAGATTGTGTTAACATTTACAAGTGGTTTTTTACCGCTGTATTAGTGCAGTGTGTCGGACATTTGCATCTTGAAACGGATGAAAAGCTTTGTGTTTAGCACCACACTGTGCACAAGTTTATATTTATATCAAGTGGAGGGTCTATAAATCTTGCCGCCCCATTACTTACTGTTGTCGCTGCTGTTTCTACCCTTCAACGTTCAAGTATGTATATTATTGGCAAATCTTCAGTCGGAACGTAAGCTTTCAAAAATTGTCATTATTTTGAAGTCGAACGAAGTAGAAAAATATGAGTTTACGGAAGCTGTGTGGTGAGATATATTTTAATATGATTTCTCTTTGATGTTTGAAATGTCTTAAATCGGTATTATGAAACAGTAACGCTAATTTTGAAGAGGATTTGTACAAACAGAAAAATTTTGCCCATTTTACGTTGCAGTTGTGTTAGTGGTAGATAGTGCAATTGGCAATAATTGCAGATTTAAGGTTTCAAATATATTGAATACGTTGGTCAGCTTTCAAAATTAATTATCATCAGATTTAAATTTTTTGTAATCATTCATCCACAAGGGTGGAAAGTTAGTCAAGATTTTTGGATATGGCGATGTAAGCAAATATTTTAGATTGTTAAAAAAATTAAATCCGCAAATCTTCTTCTCGGCTCCTTTTGCCTTTTCAGGCTTCGGAGGGTGGTTTCGTATTCTGAGTCCATTTCCACCATGCCCTTTTATCTTTAGCTAGTGTTTTGATTTCTTGTGTTTTTCCTTTTTCTAACCCAATTTCCCTTATTTGATCTATCCATTTTCTTCTTAACCTACCTCTTTGTTTTTTGGTTGGTTTTTCAATTTCCATTATTTTTCTAGTGATTCTGTCAGGTTTCATTCTTACTATATGGCTATACCAGTTTAGTTGTTTCTTTTTTAAATTATTGGTTTTTGTTCGGTTATTTCTTTAATGTTTTCGTTTTTTATCCTGTCCCATTTGTTTTTCCCCGCAATTTTTTGAGGTGTTTCATTTCGATGGTGTTAATTTTAGCCTCGTCTTTTTCCTTAGTGTCCAGTTTTCGGATGCGTATGTTATTGTTGGTAATGTTACCGTATTATGTATTTTCATTTTCACCTCTATGTCAATGGCTTTGTGTCCTAGTATTGTTTTGTTTCATGAGCAATAATATATTTTTGTTGATTTGTTCGCTCCATTTGTTAATTCGGCATCTATATTCCCATCCTCTGTTATTATGCTTTTCAAGTATTCGCATGTTGTTACTCTTTCCAGTATATTGTTTTTGCATTTAAATTTGTTGTTGTTTTGAGTGTCTTTTTGTTTTTCGTTTACGATCATGGTTTTCGTTTTATTTATGTTCACTTCCATTTTCGTGTCCTCGATTTCTTCGGTCCATGCGTTCACTAACTTTTGCATTTTGTTTTTAGTATTAGCTATTAGTACCACGTCATCTGCGTATAATAGGCTATTCAATTTAATTAGTTCTAGATTTCTGTATCCAATTCTAGTTGTTTATGTTTTTCTTTAATTCGTTTACCTATCTTGTCCATGAAAATCCACAAATAAAATCGCTTCCTAAATTAAATTGGCCTTTTTGTAGAGAAACTGCTGAGAAAGATAATATTCAAAAGAATCACTGCTCACGATAATTCCAGACCAGAATACGATTAATGGTTTTTAAGAGATTTAGCTTCATGTCATTGTTCATTCATCGCTTCAAAAATCAAAGCCCTCAGTGCCTATCTTGATTTTGTTTTGTGGAACAGCAGGCCATTAAAGATAACATTCCAAATATTGTTTGTACTCGAAATAACTTTCATAAGTGTATTTACAGGAACGATATCATTATCCGTTTATCTCCTTATTGATATTTATGATGTCGTTTATATACCGTGGCGCAATTTTGAAGTATAGTTTGGAAGTATTAACGTGAAATGGAAATTCGAGCCATAGGCGGTTGGCAAAGATTCTGCCCCAAAATCAGAGTCTGCGCCTCGCGCGGGCGGACTTCAGTCACAACAGTCCTTGGTTTGTTTATGGTGCTTTGTGACCCGCTCGAGAGGAGCTCCCGCTTAGTTGTTCTCCAATACTGCATGCGGTTGCCACATAGCATTCTAGTTGTTTCACAGAAGCCAATGATTCATTCAGTGTTAAACTGCTCCTGCCGCCGATGTACAGTCGCGTCCCTTCTTTCTGTTGTTACTCATTCTCCTGCTGTAGAGACTCATTTTCTGCGGTGATTGAATGTGCTTAGCTAGTTGTTTGTGGCGCGTTACCTGCTGCGATTGTGAGAGAGCGTGTTTATTTGAATATTTATAATAATCATTAATTAACCGCTGTAAAACAATTTAAATAAATGTGTTCGATATTTGTTAATTAATAGTAATTAAAATTATGGCGTCGGAAACATCTGCAATGTTAGCTACTTAACCCCAATTGAAGTGTAAGCGGTTTTAGTGCAACTAAGTGCTTGAAGTCAGCGTATTTATTTATAAACGCGACGAAGCATTAATTTAACCTGAATTAACCATTTATTATATTAGTACATCGTGCGTATTTACGCGTCCTAATAGTTTCGGTTTGCGTAATAGTGAAATAAATCCGAAGGTGCTAAACGCGCGTAGGTTTTCGTGTCATTAAAAACTGTCTTTTAGTACATTTTCACGAATCTACAGTGCCGGTGATCAGTGTATCATTATTCGACACATTTCACTTGATCGATAAGGTAGAACGACCTCAAGGAACTGAATTCACGATTGTTTAAGAAGAGCTGAGTGATTTGTCAACCGCCTTTAGTGAGGTAATTTGGTTCATTGAATTGTTATTGGTGCTTCTGCGGCAACTGGGGACGATTTAATAGTTGGAGGGCTACCGAGACGTAACTTAATAAATTTCACCGCCGAACACACGCGTTATCGGCGTTCTATACTGTTTTTGTTGAAGCGGTCGGTTGGACAAATATGATCTAAGCACTTTAATCCGACATCGGCGATTTATTTTAGAATCGTTGACGCTCGAGTGCTAATTGTCAACAATCCGTGTACTGCTTTGAGTAAATAACCGTGAACGAATTTTTGTATCAGTAATATGTTAATAATGTTCAAGTATGTACGCAAATATCTTAAAAACCTTAAATTATGATACATGTATGGTAATTGTTGCTTAAGGATGAGTAAGTACCTAAGTGGATTCCTACGGTTAGATTATTAAAACATAATTCATATTTAAGTATAATTGCCGTAGTTCTTAATTTTGCTTTCCATGTTTTTTGCCAATTGCTTTTAAAATAGTCTCGTGTAAGATGAATTTTGTAGCAAGTTTATAGATGAAATGTTAAATAGTGTGGAGCTAGGACCAAAATGAGTTTATCTAAAATATACAGTGTGTCCAAAAGGTATGGAATAAGCTATAGTAAATATCCACTTCAGGGAAAAATGTTTTGAATAAAAGTTGTTTGGTACTTAGTTTTCCACCATAAGACAATTTTTTTTTTCCAATAACAAGCGCAATGAAAAACAATTGAATTTTTGTAAATGACAAGGTACCCCTATGTTATACTCACTTGATAGAGATTTTTTTCTCTTTTAAATGATGCAAAAGTTTAGTGCCCTTACTTCAGCAACTTTTTGAGAAAAACGCAAAAAATACTCTCAAATTATTTTAAGTGTTTAGTATTTATTTCTAACAAAAACATCATAAGAACTAAATTTTTTTGACGAAATTTACAATAAGTGTTGAAACTGAACCATTTACAGCTTGGCAATGATAAACTCGGTTTTTAAACCAGTTAATAACATTCCCAACCATTTCAGGTGGAATAGACCTCATATCTTCTTTAATACGTCTTGGCATAAAGTTTATTTTTAAGGTGACCCCATCATTGATAAGAGAAAAAAGTCTTTATTAAGTGAGTATAATATAGGGGTATGTTGTCATTTGAAAAAATTCGATTGTTTTTCATTGCGCTTTTGTTATTTGGGTAAAATAGACTTTAAATTTTGTCTTATGGTGGAAAACTAAGTACCAAACAACTTTTATTCAAAACATTTTTTCCTAAAGTGGATATTTGCTGAGTTATATAGCATAGCATATTCCATACCTTTTGGACACACTGTATAATGACGTTGGGGGGAAAAAAGTCGTCATTATTGGGAAACCGACGTTTGCATCATTAAGATTAGGATGTATTAATGTTTCATCCAGGATGTATAATTAAATACAAACTGATTATTCGCTTATAATAATCATTTTTTGAAGACAAAGGTTGCGTTGCGTTTAACATTGAATTGAAAATGAATTATGTTCATGTCGTCAGTGCATTGTAAATATACCCAAATGCGTTCAGATCTATTTATGGACAATAATACTGTCGTTACGTACATAGCTATGTTTTTTGTTATAATTTTATGTTGCGATTTAAAGTCTCATTAATTGATGTCACTGTTACAAACATATGTGTTGCAATCCTTTGAGCACTGTTTTTGTAGAATATTAAAAAAACAAAACATAATGCACCTTTTCGAAGAATGCAATGTGTTTTTGCGTTAGGTTGGTTTGAAACAAATGAAATACAAAAACGAATTAAGTATTTATTTCGAAAGTCCATTAACTCGATTTTATTGTTCTAACAGTTTCTCCCTAATCGTGTTAAAAGAGTTGGCTTTTACTGTAGCAAAAATAATGTGATTATAACATTTGTTTCTACATAATGTGAAAATAAATTATGTGGCTGCTAATGGTCCATAATTAAATTATGCATTTTGAAGAATTATTGTTGTGCATTAACCTAAAAAAAATATCAAATAACATTTTACAGTATCTCAGAAAGATGCATAAAAGTACTTGTAGCTTGTATGTATATCAATACGTGATGTGAGTAATTATTTCAGAAGAAATGTGTGATTTATTGTGGTTAACAAGCCCAATTAGTTGTAGTAACCACTGAAAATAGTTTGTGATGTACGCACGAATATTTCAAAGAATGATAAAACAACAATAGTCCGCTCGATTTTTTTTTAACCCTACTAATGGCATTTTTAAAATTCCCATTGATATAAAATAAAGTATGAAGAACCTAGATATACATTTTTATAACACATAATTTAAAAATTATTAACATTTACATTTATTTTCGGTGTTATATTTTCCGGATAATGTGATGAAATCGCTTGACGTTAAATGTAACAAGCGTTAATTTTACAAATGTGTTTTCAACATAGATACCCAACATTCATTTCACTTGCTATTATGAGTGTTCATTTTAAATCACTGGAATAGTGCGACCACACCATAATTGTGTTTGGGGGGAGATATCAAGAGGTACGAATCGTCTGTTCATGTCACGCTAAACACCCAGTTAGTTCATAATGAATAGATTTGGTCCATCCTAAAAATTATTGCTGTAAAAGTTTGTAAATATATTAAACTTCGTATGTTCGCCAATCATGTACTTATAGAAATGTATAATTTAAGTTTTGGGGATGAAAATAAAATGTTTTTAGTTTTTGCAACGCTGTACAATATTATACATACAAAACGTAAATCGAATTGAGTATCATCTTTTAGACTTTTAGAGTGACGTAGTTTTTAAAATTTTTAATTTTATTCACTGCTATTAATGTCTATATTTAGCTTTACAAAAGTATTTTATTGAGTTCGTCAAGGTTTAACACTATTAATATCAAAAATTATTTTATGCTGCTATTAGGCTGTTACAGAGTGTACTATAAATTGCTTAGATATGACGTTTTTAAACTAATAAATTAAAATAGGTGCAATATATTGACGCACAGGGCAATGTGCAATTATAAATATGACATTTGCACTTTAGTTGTGTTGGAATTTCGGCGCTGTTATTATGAAAGGTACATATCTTTTATTTCAATATTTTAAGCATAATTTAATAACATTTTTTCTAATATTAAAAATCTGTCATGCGAAAAAAAAGTAAAGATTTTTATATATTTTTTAATTAACAATTACAATTTATATCAAATTTAAGTGTTTTAAATTTAAATAGTAGCCACGTTTTACTCTGGAATAATTACAAAGCTTTTTAAAAATACTTAGTTTGATAACTTTATTAAATAAATTTAAATTACAATTAAATTTAATTTAGTAGGCTATAAAATAAAATACACGAGTGCACAAGTACGGATAGATTTCTGATTGTTTTGCTGGCGAGGAATCACAAGCAATTTGCTTAAGTGAGCCGTTCCTAAAAAAAGAATTACTTTATGACATCAGTCTGATTTATATTGCAAACATCTCATCTTCTTTTGCTTATAAAGTGTGATACTACTAAGTGCCTGTTTTTAAGCATAAACAAGAAATGTATAGCAATAATTGTCGAGCCGAAGGAAATTCTGTAAATCTGGTAAATTGAAAAGTCAGCGTATTAACACCCTAATATGTTTAATTCCCATTAAAAACGTTAATACACATACATCAGCTAGACGAGCTCTTTCTCTGCGATTTTGCGTACATTGCAGTTACATAGTGTAAGCTTGTAACACTTTTGGAATATTTTAAACTCCAAAAGAGTTATAGACGATTTTCAAACACCGTATTTTTCGTTTTTTTCCCAATTTTCTCGGATACCCTTTGAAATTCCGATTTCTTTTCTGATTGTTAATGAGCATCAAATTTAGCAACTTTGCCAAAATTAAACCTGTACTTCAGCTATTGTAATAAGCGAGATCCCCATGTTTAAACACGAATTGCAAACACCCTGTATATAATCGTACATTTTCCCCCCGAAAATTAAACATCTTACACTTGTTTGTTATCATAGTATTGATTTTTAGTTGATAAATATTTGACAGTATGAATTTTATGGTCTTTTATTGTCCACATTCAGTGAGACCACTTTATTCTCTTCGAGAATAAAATAGGTACTCTCTTCTTTGATGGATTTTTAAAATACCGTATCAGGACAAACTTATCTTGTATGTTGTACATTATTTACGTACTGATCCTTTGCACCAGCGACCCTTAAGTTTATAAACTTATTTTTCTGTAACATAAAAGCCGATTTTATATTTTGTAATCATTTACAACAAATCTGTAAAATATCAAGGGATCCATAATGTAAAATATGTATAGCGGAGCACGATAAATAATGCACAGTTGTATCTGAACTATTCGCAGTGGTTTAGTTTTCAGCAGGGGTGCATTTTTAATGTGAATCGTGATAAATAAATAAAACTGTGTTTATAAACTAGAGAAAACATGACATTACTCTAAACTTCAGTAGATAATACATCGTATGGAATTATAAAATGTAACGTTAAGAAGTGCGATTAAATTAAGTTTTATTTCGATATTTACTTCAATAATTTTGTTGTTGGTTTTACCTTGTATTTAAAACATTATTTTTTCAGGTGTTGGATTGCCAACGGGAGTTACAATGCGAGAGAAGAAAAGCGGTGCACTATCACGGATGCAGAAACTTAAAAAAAGACTGTCACATTCCTTTGGACGTTTATGTAAGTAAATTTTATGTAGAATATATTTCCAAACGCGGCGCACACGTACAAAAATAATCGATTTATTGAATCGATCGAATATCGAAGCGAATACATAAACACCTCAGCTGTTAAACAAAAGAATGCACTTTCGTGTTTTGTTTGGCTTATGTTTAAAATCGTGTGATCAGCTATAAAATTTAATGAGGATTTTATCATTGCTGAGCGATGCGTTTTAGTTATATCTTGCACCATATGCGAGGATTGTCGTCTGGAATGCGAGACTAATAAACCAAATTACGGTGCAATTATCTTTCATTGATGGTAGGTGTGTTTCATATTTATTCTTAGAAGTCAACGATTTGCTTCTAAGAAATGGCTAACGGCCTTTTCTGTCAGAAAGGTCATGCGATTAGTAAGACCAGACCCACGCGTTCTTTGTTGCGCTCGCCTTGCCTACAACAAAATTATTTGTTTACTAAAACATTTACTTCACCATTATACAAATAATGTCGCAGTGCTGATTTTGCATTACTGATTTTTCTGGGCGTTGGACACGCGGATGTGTTTCTGTAAACCTCACCAACATTCGTTAATTAGTAGTTAGTCATTTATTAAAGCTTTGCTTTGTGGGAGCTTATTCACAGCACAACCTACAATAAACAATTTTATCATGTGTTGGTTTTTGTGCATCTGGCGGCGACATATTGTGCTATATTTATACTCCACATGCCCGCCAATCTGTTTAAGTTGGAATATCTAAAAGACAATGAGAGAATTCCAACACGGTGATTTCAAAACAAATTTTGTTTATCTCAAATTGTGTCTGTAACGAAACGGTTTTGTTTATTTTAATGACTGCGACATTGTTTTCTAAATCCTATTAGAGCAATCAATTAAGATTACAGTACCTAATTATCTTCTGTTTTTACAGAACGCAAACTGCGCGTAGGCGTTAATGCTTAAAAAAAAAACGCGACGGTTTTTATTAGAAAAAATTAGGTCCCTCACTTAGCTGTACTTATTTTCATGTTTTTATGAAAGCATAATGCGCCTAATATTTTAAGAGGATTTTTTAGGTTCCTTTATCGTGCTTACGAAGTATAAGTAGCGATTTCGTCGGCATTTCTTTTTAAATGGGAAAAAATCGGGCATAGCAGCGAATAAAATTGAAGAAATTTGTTTTTCATAAAAACATGATTCCTTTGAAAATACTTAAAACAAAAATCAAAGAAATGTTTACTTCAACGATCTTAAAATCGGTGTTTAATTGACTAAAATTGTGTGTAATGAGATAGATTTTAATGATAAGGTCTTTCAGTTATTGAAAGTGTTGTTAATATTTTCCATTTTTATTTAAATCCTTGACCTCTTACGTCAAAATTGACAAGACAACGTAATTACATGTGTATATTGACAAAAAATCCGTTAAAATCGTATGTATTATGTGATCGTAGAAAAAGTAAGCTACATAACACGAGTTGTAAAGCAATGACGCACTCGCCGCTACGCGGCTTCTTGCGCAGCTTTTCCACTCGTGCGTAATATGCTTCTTACAACTCTTGTTATGTAACATAACTACTAATGAAAAGTACTTTTTTCACAGTGACTGCATTGTATTTCTTTATCACTCATTGTTAATTGCAGCTTTAACCTGCATATCGACGACAATTTAGCGTTTAAAAATAAATAAAAGTGGCTGACCATAATTGAAACAGTGAAAAACTGTAAAAACAACGTTAACAGTGATATGTGCTTAAATAATTAACTACAGTTTCAATAACTATGTCGAATCGGGTATCTATAGATAGTATGCAAATATTCAGAGCACTTAACTTAGCTTTACTGCCTTAATGCATTTCACTTGTTGTTCGGTGTTAACAGCTCCCTATCCCTGTGAAAGTAAATGTGGGAAACATTGAAACAGTTTTTGTTCATTACGATACGTACTTATTAGAGGTACAGTTATGTGGGAAGATGAATGACTGTGTGTTTCATGAACTGTTGACGTATACGCTATTAGGACTAATATCAGTTGGTTCGCCATTAAAATTACAGTAGTGTGTGGAATTATACAGGAAGTAGCTAAACGCGATTGGCATTGCGAAATTACCTACTTATTTAATGTTCACATATGTACATTTAGAATTAAAAACGATTTTTCAGTGGTTTGCAAATTGAACAAAAACCGCAAAATATTTAGTCGAACGATGATTATGAAATCGTGAATGACTTCATGGCTTGATTATTATTTGTTGTTTTGGTTGTTGACAGAGTTTCACATGACATGCAGAGTGATTCAAATTCGACAGCGGGTAATATTAAAACAGATTTCAGATGTCTTTAAGTGTTATTATAATTACTGAAAAATCTGAAAAAATCGTTTTTTGGCTGTAGTTTATTACTTTTGTTTGTTTTTTTCAAATGCTTTTAATATTTTTGATTGTTAGATATGGATGGAAAAACTGAAATTAGGAATTTTACTATTCTTAAATGTCTTTGCCGTGTTTATAGAAAAAAGTGTAGATATTATTATTGGAGCCGCATGAAAAGTTGAAACATTCAAATATGGAATGTTCAAATCTGGAAAATGCACCGATAGAATCATTCAAATCTTGAATAGTTTAACGCTGGAATCAGTCAACGCAGGAATCATGCAACGATGGAACCATGCAACACGGGAATCGTTCATCGCTGGAACGCTCAAATCTGGAATCCAAAAGTTAAGAATTTTTGGTGCCCTCTATATTATTACAACAGCCAAAGTATAATATAATTACAGAACACTTCGTTTTATATTTTGTCTCGACTATTGTACAGTGAAGATAAAAACATCGTGTTAATGTAACTTAAGGGCTACAAATTGGGGCAAAGTTGCGCAATTATAATGCTTAGCCAATTTCAAAAAGAAAGTAAAAGAATTTACTAAGTATTATAGTGACGCAACTTTGCCCAAATTCGTACCCATTGAGATACATTAACACGATGTTTTTATCTTCCTCTGAACAATAGTTAAGACAAAATATAAAACGAAGTGTTCTGTAATTATATCATGCTTAGGCTCTTGTAATATAGAGGGCAGCAAAAATTCTTAATTTCTGGATTCCAGATTTGAGCTTTCCAGCGATGAACGATTTGCGTGGTTCCATCGTTGCATGATTCCTGCGTTGAGTGATTCCAGCATTGAACGATTTAAGATTTGGATGATTCTATCGCTGCATTTTCCAGATTTGAACATTCCACATTTACAGGTTACAGATATGAATGGCTTACCATTATTATTATTATTAAGTATGAAATGGCAATAATAATTTTTTGTTCAAAGAAACCGCAGTAGGCTCTGACATCAGTTTATTTCTTCTCTAAATATTATAGGTATAGTTTTGTGTGTAATTATTTTGGTAATTTTTCACCAGAAAAGTAAAATTAATTCAATTTCATATTGTGCTGAAGTAGTTCAAATTTTTAATGGTAATTGTTTTTTTAATAATGGAAAGTTTTTAAATTTTCGCAGTTAGATTATTTCCAGGGATGGGAGTCGGAAGAAAAATAAACGAATTCTGACTCTCGACTCCTAAGATTTAAACTGTCTCCGACTCCCGATTCCTTTCACATTAAGGAAAACCGATATTGAATATTTTCAGTTGTGCTTCCGTTCTTGAACAAAACAATATGTTATAGAGGTTTCCGTTCTTTGAAAAATTTTGTTTTACACCGTAACTTTGTTTTCGTTTTGGTTCTGTTCTGATCGTTGATAAAATTTAAATCGAGGGTCGGGAGTCGATTTTTTGTTCCACTCCCGACTCCTCAAAAAAGCTTCAACTTCTAGACTAGCGACTCCGACTCCCCATTCCTGGTTATTTTAAAACTTGTCTCAGAAGTTATAAATAAAATCAATAATTTCTTTTTTACCGAACTGCGTAGAAAATTACGAACCATCAAAAAAGCTTTATTGGCTTATTGGTTTACTGTAAATGAATCCTTTCAAAGGACATTAAAAATGTGATAAAATATAAACGAAGAATTATAGTGCAATAATGATTTTTTGCTACTACGACGGTACTAATTTTGATAAAGATATCGCAGTGACTTAACTGTGCAGTAATTAATTCTCTTCATTAGTCTTTATTACCTTTTGCAGTGAAAAATTGTCCCTACAAAGAAACGGTCGCCCTCTGTATTAGTTTATTATCCTCGCGATCACTTTTTTATTCGCGAAAAATCAAGTTATCTTTAGAAAAGTGCTTGAAACTTTTTTATCGCACAACTATTTGATATTATCCCCATCCTCATCATCTTATTCTATCGTCCCCTAGTGTTCTCCCCGCGTAACGAGTTTTAAGTTTCGATCGAGAGTTTTATGTTGATATTGAAGATGACTTATGTCAACATTAGTTTTGTTTTCGAGGGTGAGATCGTCGGTATTCGGTAATGTGCGTCATAAAACACTCTCGAACTTTTCTTGTTGTGGATAACCACCTTCGGTAATCTAAGATGATTGATGCCGTATTGGAGTTTTTTTTTTTATTAATAACGTACACGCCTCCGTTCGGGCTACTGCGTGCGTTATGAATAGAGCTGTGTCATCCGCTGTTGTAATAGAATGTGTAGAAGAAATGGTGCAGATTGATTTTCTTGTAATATTGTATGTCGAATATACTCATGTAATACGATAATTATTTTTTTACGTTATATCTGAAAAACTAGCAACAACTTTGGTTGTAAAAATATTATTATTAATCGTGCCACCGATTTTTTCACTTATTATGCATAATTTTCTATAATGAAAGGCATTTAGTTGTTTAATTTCATAACTTTTGTGTTCTCAATTTTGTATAATTATACAGGGTGATTGATTGAGACCGGGCATTAAAAATATATGAAGAATGAAAAAGGGTATGGATCTGAAATTTTGGTTATGACCATAATGGCATCTGATCTGTTTATTGAAAATATTTTCAAGATGGTGACACTTCCGCAAATACCGGAAGTTGGCGTCTACTTTTTTATTTTCAATACAATGGTCTATTTTTTAGTGCATTTTTGGATTCAAAACGTTATTTTAGAGGGACTTTTATTAGCATTCCCTATACCTAAGTGCAGTCATTTTTTAGATTTTTGGACTTTTTTGAAAATTTTTTGATTTTCACCGTGATGCTTAATATTATCTAACATGGCCATTTTTAAAAAAAAAAACGCTTAAATTTAGACCATGCCTAGAAGAAACCTTGGACTACATCCTGGAATTTTTGCAATCGATGAATTACTTACAGGGTGTCCAAAATTTAATTTTCTTTTAATACAACTTCAGACCACTAAAACTCGTTTTTTTCAAATACAATGCCCAAACTTTTTTTTCATTTTTTAATGCAAAATTACATTCTGCATCAACCTGTATTAGCGTTTCCTATACCTATCTGCAACAGTTTTCGAGTTATTAAGAAATTTTGATAAAGTTAAGAGAAATTGCAACATTTTTTAATAGTAAGCCTTGGAAATGACAGCAAATGCCAATATTAATAACTGTAAACTACTTTTATTGCGTTTGTCTGAAGCATCCATGAAAATGTATAATCAAGAGTATTCAAACACGAATATTTTGAACTTATTTTATATTCATGAAGAATGTAACAAGATTATTGAAAGAACTTGCCGCATGTTCAGTGAGAGTTATCCTTATTTGACTGTAATGACCAGACAGAAATTTTAATGAATAGAATCAATTTTTTTTCAATTTAGAAGAGTGAAATCTGCTTGTATTCGACCTAAGCGTGTGACAAATGATGAAACTAACAAAGTTAACATCCTGAGATATTTTAATGACCATCCTCAGCGATCAATTCGATTGGTAGCGCAAGACTCGGGTTTAATATACTATGCTGTACAAGCTACATTAAAAATACACAACTATTCGTTCACACTTTCAATAATCTTCTGAATTTGTCCAAGAATGTAAAATAAATTCAAAATATCCGTGTTTGAATACTCTTGGTAATCCATTTTCATAGATACTTCAGACAAAAGCGATAAAAGTGGTTGACGGTTATTAAGTATTGGCAATTGTTGTCATTTCCAAGGCCTACTATTTAAAAATGTTGCAATTTCTCTTAACTTTATCAAAAATTCTTAATAACTCGAAAACTGTTGCAGATAGGTATAGGAAACGCGAATACAGATTGGTGCAGAATGTAATTTTGCATTAAAAAATGAAAAAAAAGTTTGGGCATTGTATTTGAAAAAAACGAGTTTTGGTGGTCTGAAGTTGTATTAAAAGAAAATTAAATTTTGGACACCCTGTAAGTAATGCATCGATTGCAAAATATCCAGGATGTAGTCCAAGGTTTCTTCTAGGCATGGTCTAAATTTAAGCGTTTTTTCTTCAAAAATGGCGGTGGTAGATAATATTAAGCATCACGATGAAAATCGAAAAATTTTCAAAAAACTCCAAAAATCTAAAAAATGGCTGCACTTAGGTATAGAGAATGCTAATAAAAGTCCCTCAAAAATAACGTTTTGTATCCAAATAGGCAATAAAAAATAGACCATTGTATTTGAAATAAGAAAGTAGACGTCAACTTCCGGTATTTCCGGAAGTGTCGCCATCTTTAAAATATTTTCATTAAACAGATCAGATGCCATTATGGTAAAAACCAAAATTTCAGATCCATACCCTTTTTCATTCTTCATATATTTTTAATGCCCGGTCTCAATCAATCACCCTGTATATATCGTGACCCTCCCTTTAAGTATCAAACTTAGACACCACTCACGCATGGGTGAGATAAACTATTTATATCGCGAATATCTCAGCATGATAGCTGAATTTCTGTTGTCTAATTTATCCTCGCCAGCTTTGGTTCGTTAATACAAAATCTGAGTTAATAGACGTGAACTTCCATTATGTGTGTAACCTATATAAACCTGAGCGCCAGACGAGCCTGTGATTGATGTTAAACCCGAGATTCGTATATGTGTGTGTTTGGGTAGAGAATAATGAAGCAAATGTGCCACAGCTCGGAATATTGCGACCCTGAAACATTAGACGATCGTTAGTTATCGTCTATTCCTTATTAGATAATATCGTATCACTTACCAAACTTTTTATGCAAATGTATACAATTTAATTGCTTGTATTTCTTATGTTTTTTGAGCAACCGTACACGCTTTCAGCTATTTTAATTTTAAACCAACTTGATTTTGTTAAATCTTTTTGCTGTTAGGTGTGGGGATCAAATAGTATTCGCTTTAATACAAGAATACAACAGCAATAGGTTCTGCAGTAATAACGAAAATGCACAGAATATATGTAGACGTTTTGTTTAACGAATAGCTTACATACATTAGTCTTTGAATAATATCGTAAACTATGAGTGCGTAGGTGCGAAAACAGGTTCACATGTTGCTCTTGCTTTTATTATGTAAGCACCGTACCCGCACAAACGCAATGATAAATATTTATTTACGTTGCATTGCATGAATACTCTTGAAATTAATATTTTCTTTTACTCATTGTACAACGTGAAAGCAACGTTCACGCCGGAGTGTTTTCTTTCGCCATAAAAACAAACGCAACGATGTTCTTGGCTTGTTTTGATCGGAACTATTTCCAACCGAATCACGATAGTATCTATCTATAAAATGTACCTTCTGTTTCCTCCGCAGATGCACTTTGGCGAGAAAGCTGAGATCGAGGCGTTAGCTGTTGCATTGTTCTACTTATTTGCAATGTTGATTCTGGAATTCATTTGTTATCAGTAATGTTTTTAGTATTTCCAAATGTAATAACAAGGTAGTTAAAACTGCCACCACACGTCGCGTATTTAGCTATTAATAAATAAGCCTCCAGTAGCGTTTTTTTTTTATGGATATAGCCATTACCTTAGTTTTTTCCTCATCGACTATTAAGTTGTAATCTTTCATTATATCAGCCCACACGTTAATATTCTTTTCAAGTTCCTTTTCGTTCTTAGCTACCAGCACCACATCTTCTGCGAATACATAAGCTCGTACTTTGACTTGTTCTGGATTGTGAAATCCTATTGTACACTTTGTCGTTTGATTCCAGCTTTGTTTTATAACTTTATCAATGAGACTTAAGAACAGTAGCGGGCTTAATACTCCTCCTTGCCGTACTCCATGTTTATTTACGAAATGTCTTGAGGTTTGGTTACATGTTCGAATTTTATTATTTGTTGACCTGTATAGACTTTTGACTATCTTCAATATATCGGCATTTTTACTCCTTTATGCTTCAAGGCTTGCCATATTTTCTCTCTGTTCACCATATCTAATGCCTTCTCTATGTTTATAAATCCTAAATACACATTTTCTCCCTTCCTTAGAGTTTTTTTATATGAATTTTAAAAGTAAATTAATTTAACGGGCGCTAATCCTCTTTAAGTTCATTTGCTACAAAAATAATAAGTTCGATAGTAGGAAGGCTGTGTTTGTGTAAAAGAAATTGTTATAGTGTACGTCTTCTTTATATTTCTTGTCTTATTTATTGTAGGAATGTGAAGTTTTATTTGCTCAAACCGATTTTTAAAAAGGAAAGTACTGCTTATTACAATAAATCAATGCACTGTAGTGGTAGTGATAAATCTATTTTGGTTAGCGTTATCTACGTTCTCTTTTCCATGTTTGTGTTGCTATTAACTAATTCACTATGACTAATGGAATTTTATGACTGTGAGAAGTGTTCCAAAGAGCAGCCAGTAATATGTTACGTAATTCATTTTCAGTTGTTTTGTAGATTTTGCGTATACATTTTTGCATAATCAAGTTCCTCCCACGCACTGCCTCTATCTCATCTACCCCCGTCAGATTAATAATTACCAATTAATTGAACGTCTGCGCCGAAAATGGCAGCTGAGTAAACGAGGTTGTAATTGCATTACCTTCCATTACTGATAGTACGGCTATTAAACTCTATAAAGTGGATACTGAATCATCGCCTAGGGACTTGGTAATATTTTAAAAGTTAATTGAATAGGTATTTCCTGATTTTCGAATGCGTGTAACGGCGATTCGTCATTTGTTGCAAAATTGGTTGTCGAAGTTTTTGTGGCTTAGAAAAAAAAAATGAAGGATAGAATTATTTTAAATATATTTGTAAATGCTTTGAGTATATAAGTGATCAAGTAATTCATGTTATGCAAATTGCTTCATAATTATACCGACAATCGTAGAAAGATAAATAAGATTTATTTTTTAAAAAAAGCTTTACATAAACTTATTCCTTGAGTGCCTTTCCAGATATCTTAAAGCTCTAAAGTTATATTTAAAAAACCTTTCATGATAGAGGAATAAATTTTGATTTGAGATTTGATGCTAATAAAGACCTTTTATCGGGACCAGATGACAATTTTTTTTTCGTAGAGATTCTGAAGTATATGTTAGTTATAACGGTTATGAGAGGTAAACAGTTAAAAATTTGAGAATCAGAATAACCTTTTGGTTACAGGACATGAAGGAAAATCTGTGATGAAAGTGGGGCCACAATAGTTTTTTCTACATGTATGTATTATGTGTGTTTTGCTGTACGAAGCGATTAAATGATTCATTGTTGAAAATCAACGGCTTAGGTTAAACCTTTTTTCACTACCTACTTAAATTGCTTGTTCATCGACCTACGTTGCACGTTTGTCGTGAATGAAATTGATATTTCAATTTCGAAAAGGCTCATTTGTGTGTATTTTATTGAATTTTTAGAGCAAAACACCCTTGAAATTATAATTATTTATTTCGTTTGAAAGATATTAGTTTTACAACTAAATCTGTTTTTGGAACGACTAATTCAGTTAGTTATTTGGACACAGCGTTCGGGCTAAAAGTGCAGATGTGTGCAAAATAAATAACCATATTTATTTTGGTAAATTTGAACATAAAATGTGGATAACATAAGGGGTATAAAATTCTAGCGCCCATAAAAATCAGAACACAGTGAACGAAACGGCTAGGATAAATCTTTCTTGCACATCTGCGAATTTCGCTTTTATTCAATTAGATTTGCAATCTTCCTCGAGTACCAATTTTGAGAAGCCCCTATGGCAGCGGCCTTCTTCGCATCCTGCATGCTACTTATGAATATTTGAATATCTTACAATAAACTCGTATAGTACACGAATTTTATGTTTGTAACGCAACCTTAACACACCCACTGCAAATTTATGAATATATGCGATACCAGTTAGGAATTTTACTGTCAGTTTATTGAATTTCTAAATTTTACCCACTGAAGTGCTTGTATAATATGTACCTATATTAACTGTGTATAGTTTTTATTTAAATCAACATTAAAAAACCTTGTGTTAGTGCTTTAAGATGCCAAAAAATTACATTGTTTTAATGTAAGTGTTGCAAATGTTGGTTTATTTGATTGTTTCTTTTTTGTTGGAGTCGTTACTTTACCTAAATTTGCCATTCAGTATTCTTGTACTGTGTGAGGCAACTGAATGTTGGTGTATTGTTCGACTGAAGTGAGACTGGAAACCCAAACAATCTTTTTACTTTTATTCGATTCGTTTACAGCGCTTTATAAAGATTGATGCTTGCCTAAGGAAGTGAAATGTTGCAGTGAATCAAATTGAATAATGCGTTGTGCTATGCTCTTTGTTTATGATGAAGATAAATATGCATCCCAGTCTTAATCAATCCACAACGAACTTCAACTCTTTAATACTGTTCTAGATATCGTTTGTTGCAAAGTAACTTGCCACTAGAAGCAAGTAACGACCTACTGTTAAGTAATAGCGTAGTGTTTTGTTTGCTAAAATAAAAATACGTTGTAACAACAAAAATCTTCGCTATTAATGTATTTAGTATTCAGCCCGTATATTCATGAACGTGCTGTCAGATAATTATCTTAACAGTCACTGATTTTCAACGTTGTTAAGAATGTAAAATAAGTTTTAATATTTATTTATATATCTCCAAGTCTTGTTTTGCAATAAACAAAGGAACTAAGATAATTTTAGTACTTTTCACAAACAATGGGATTTGACTTTCTATTATTATTGAAAGTATGTATACGTTTATACAAATAAAACTGAACAATAGTACCCACTCGTCTCATGTAGGCTAGAAAACTGCAAATTTTAACGTGAATGTAATTATTTATGTATTCTTTGTAGTGGCTTGGGGTTTTATGAAGTGCCTTGCAGCTTTCAAATTTGAAATTTATAGAAGTTTGGTTGTGTTTTAAAAGTAGATGTTCAAAATTATTTTCCTGATTCTCAATCTTGTAAGTTTTTACATTATAATGTTGCTAAATAAAACATGATTTGTACATTATAATCTACAATAGCTGTTTCATTTAAAAAAATGTAAAATGAATGCGGGCAAGCTTATGTGATTTTGGATATAGCAAATTTTGTTTCATGCAATTTTTTTCCATCATTAATAGATGTTGAGATATTCAGATGGCCTGTTTTAGCGCCCCGTCCGCTATGTCATCAGTCGTAAAACAATTTTTAAATTTTTTCGTATTGCGTTCATCCTAGTTTACGTATTTAGGGATTCCTTATTCTTATATAATACGTAGAGAGTGAGGCTGGTATGTGCTTCATATCCGGCGTTTCTCACGTTCCAAAATCTCGAGTGGGTTGAGAAATTACCGTAGCGATGGCTTGGAACCCACATCATTTGCAGCTAAACCACTAGAAAAAATATATCGCACAGCTATCTATCGTGTTGCCTCGTGCGGACAGCAGAAGCAACCTCTTAAACCTTCCAAAAGCTCACTTCTATTAGACAATATTTGTAGCTGCACATACGCGAATTCGCTTGTTCGTTGTTTGAGCAAAATTAAAAATGTCGCGAATTTTTTGACTGCGTTGTTTTAATTAACATGCCGCACATACATCGTCGTGTGATATGTATTAATAAAAAATGTACTGTTATCAAAACTGTCATCCTGTCGTCCAAAATGAACGAGTGCCACAACAATATTAGGTGAAGTTGTAGGGGGCGTTCGCGTCCGTATACCATTCGATGTTTATTTAAATTTGATGAGGCAACGTGTGTGGTAAAGTGTCTTGCTGAATGCGATGGCTGGATTAAAAATGTATGCCGAATTGTTATGTTTATGAAATGCTTTTTGTAAATGTAAACAACCCTAGATTCTAAATTTAACATAAGTTATATTAATATTAATATATACAGGGTGTTTAAGTATTGCAAAAAAAAATGGGAGGTGATTTCTTATCGAAAATTAGGGGGGGGGGTCTTTTATATTCGAGTAAATGTTTTTCCTTAGACGTCTCCTTTCGGAGTTACATTCCCCTAAAGCAGCGGTCGGGGAACTTTTTTAATCATTACCCCAAAATATTTTTGTGTAAGTTGATATTACCCCATGGCGAAGAGCAAAAAAAAAACGAAATCGCCTCTTTTTAGCATCTTTCATATTATAGCCCCCCATGATAATTTTGAAAAGAAAACAATAACTAAAAATTTAATTTAAACATCATTTATTCAATTTATCAATGTAATTATTACATTGTAATACCTAGTAATACACAACGGTAATAATAGTAATATAAGTAATATATATAACAAATTGAACCCCATTGGGGTAAAATTGAGGGTTGACAATTTGGGGTACTGTAACAAATTATAATAATAATAATGGTGGTACAAACAAAAATTAGAATTGAAAAAATTAGAAAAAAAAGAATAATTGAAAACATTCTTTCTTCACGTTTTGGAGAAATGATGTTGTTTCATGTTTGATACAATTGCTTCAAAATTGGGACTTTTTGATGTAAGAGCGATTTGAATACAGTCTTCGGCGTTTAATCGATTTCTGTTCTTCGTTTTTATGTTCATTAGAGTGGAAAAGCCTTGTTCGCACAAATATGTTGTTCCAAATGGCAAAAATACTAACAGGTTTATAAAATAGCAAATTAAAAATATATACTTTTTATTCACATTTTTACCCCCAAAATTTCATTTTTACCCCATTTGGGGTAATTTACCCCGGTTCCCCGACCGCTGCCCTAAAGGGGAGCGGTAAAATTAGGTTTTTATTTTATTTCTCAAATTTGGATAAATGTAAGAAAATGATATTCGGTAGATGTTTTATACTTATTAAAAGGTTTCTCATAGTTATATTTTTAATCGTCTCCCACCTTCACAGGGGGCTGAAAAGTGCGACCCCTGTTGGTTTTTTTATCAGAACTTTTTGTTGGGTTGAAATTTTGCATTATAAAATATATTTTTTAAAGCTTGGTTCATTTAGATGTTTTTTATTCTTTAGTTTTTCTCGTAAAACCTACCGTTTTTGAGTAAAAAATAAAATAAGTAGATTTTACGAGAAAAACTAAAGAATAAAAAAGTTCCTAAATAAATCAAGCTTTAGAAAAAATTATTTATATTGCAAAATTTCAACCCAACATAAAGTTCTAATTAAAAAACCAACAGGGGCCGCACTTATCAGCCTCCTGTGAAGGTGGGAGATGATTGAAAATATTACTAGAGGACACCTTTTAATAGGTATAAAACATCTACCAAATATCATTCTTCTACATAAATCCAAATTTGAGAAATAAAATAAAAACCTAATTTTACCTTTCCTCTTTAGGGGGGTGTAACTTCGAAAGGAGACGTCTAATGAAAACATTTTATATAAAAGACCCCCCTTAATTTTTGATAAGGAATCACTTCATGAATTTTTTTGCAATACTTAAGAAACACCCTGTATATTAATATTATTTTATTATTTAATCATGAGTCCTACTGTTAGGCGTATATTAATAAAAAGTCTCGATAATGCAAAAGTAAATAGTATAAATGTAATATTTTGATGATAACGCGTAGTAAACAATTGCATAACAATATAGTTGTTTAAAAATGTGAAAAACCTGCCTAAGACGTTATGCTTCTGTTTGTTTTGGATGATAACCACTCACTATACGTAATGTGTAATAAAAACGTTAGCATACCAGTCCAGAGAAGGAATTTTATATAAAAAAAATGTGCGTGGTTTTTATAAATTCTTCGCGTGCCTAGCGAGGGAATTATTTATTTTCTTTAATACCTCACAATATAAAAATATCTGGACTAGTAAATAGGTAATATTGGCTAAAATAGACAGAATTGTTCGTTTCTTCTTGGTGTATTAGTTTTGGCTTGTGTTACATTCGAAGTATTAACCTTAATTTACAGTGAAAATTAAACCATCGTTCATCTCCCGATTAAAATGATTAATCAAAGTTAAAACTACACCATTTTAGATGTTTTTTTCCTAAAATTAATATTTTATGTAGCTGAACTAATTAGAGTCACGTTTTCTGCTCATACACTTCTATAAAAGTAGGTTAGGGTATCTTATTTATTTAATTAACTTAGTTATCAAGGCATCAAGCTAGCTGCTTTTTTTTTATTAACGCTTTAAAATTAATGCTTTCATAAATTTATTTGATTAATAATTATTTTCACTACGTAGTAATTGAAATTAGTCGTAGTTACGTCAGTATACTAGGTAACTCATAAGAATTATTTTATAGCTACGCCCAATCTGTTTAATATGAAAATTTTTAATTTTTGTTGTTTCGAGCAAAATTTAGATTTTATACAGGGTGTCCCAGATTAAATTTCCTGTATGGAGATCTCGCTTATTATAGGATATACAGGTTTGTTTAAATTAGATGAATTAATTTGGAAATAACTATTTTAGAAACTCATGAGTTGTTAAACATGTTTGTGTAAATTTGGCTTTTTTAATATATTTGAATCTAATAAATTTGGAGTGATGTATAGCTTTGCGAATTAATTAAATTATGTTGTTTCTGTCAGATATAGGTGTAATCGGTAATTATAAAATAAACTCAAAATAAAAATACGTGAACCTGAAAATTATGAATTCACAAATCATATTAAACAGAGTGTTGGTACTTTCAAATGAATTTTCTTGCAGAGAATTTTTGTAGCTACATTGTGCTTAGGATTCTGACAACGTGTTGTCCATTAATTTTCACCCACCCCATTCCATACACATGCTGCAAACGTCAAATGTTGGTCAAATTACTTCACCACATGTCGACCACTCATATATCTTATATTTGTGTACTAATGCTCGTTATTCACTAACTTATTTCAGTTAGTTATTGTCGGCACGTTTTGAATGGCTTTATCGTTGTGCCGTGTAAAATGCACTTGTTTTAATTGTTTCTAGTATTAAATTACCAGCTTGTGCTATTTATATGATACTGAATATTTTGCAGTCAAAAATGGCCATGTACGTATGTAACCAGTATCTCGTTAACTATGCAAATATGCAGTTACTCGAGGCCTTCGTTGTTATTGACACAGTAAATATCCAATTTTCAACGGTTTAAAAATTTTATTAACACCTGATCATCCTAGCAATTTGAAATTAGCTGTTAATAAATTATTATCCTGGAGTTTGTCCCAGAAAAGCAATTCGTATTTAACCAGTAACGCCGTGCGCAAATATGCAGTGTATTTCAACATTGTTTGGATACGGCCTAAACAAATGTTAGAACAAATTATACTTGTTAAAGTAATTATTTGAAATCAGTTCAAGGTAATGGCCGTAATAAATTTTTGGAAGTTTGTTGCTTTCATATGAACCGGCGCTAATGCAGTGCATATATGGATTGTTCATTGGTAATAACTTTTTACATTCGAAGTTCTTACGATCCTTTGCGTTGCTTCTTATTGGTATCGGTCGTGTCTCAGAACAGTTTGGCGTTTCTTCGCAGATATTTGTGCTACACTTCAGTTTTTTTAAAACGAAAATTTATTTTATAAAAATACCATTCATGTAAATGCACGGTTTTCAAAGTGTAAATAAGGTCGGAAGATTGTGGCCAAACTTTATATTGTGTGCAATGTTTAAGAATTAAATTCAGCTGAATTGTGGAATATGCTGTAAATATAACAGAAAGGTCACCTCTACATCTGGAAAGAAAAGCTGACAGATATGTTAGGTACGAAACCTTTCAGGTATTTCTGTTTTTGCTTGTGTTTTTTCTTCTTTTAATTTTTTCAGATCGTTAAATTGATTTTAAACTAGAATTACCATTTTTGTTGACTTAAATTCCAGGACATACATTTTATGACTACAAAAAAAGACGAAAGAAACAATTACAGAAAATTATTCATTTATTAATTGATGCACCTGCAGCTCACAAAAAGGCACAAATATTTCAAAAATAGTGAACAATATTTATCTCTAAAGTGTGCTTTTTCAAAATAATTGATCATTGACCACCAATATTAGTTCTGTACATTTTAAAACAATCACAAAAGGCGTAACGCGATGGTATACATATACCCAAAATAATTTATTAATTCTTTGATAATTTCTTACACAAGTTATCTGCAACATAATTAAAAATTATCAACGAATGTTGTATAGATTTCTAATCAATATTACCTGAATAAAATTATTATGAAATAAATTATATACTAGCCCAATAAAGATAATTTTTAGAACCCTCTTAAAAGTTTCTGTTCAAATATGTTTTAGATTTTACATTACAAAGCACTTGCATTTTAGATAGTATAACTGTCGACAACTTATATATCATTGTGAAAGTTAATGCGTTCGTTAAGATTAAAAGTAATAAAGTAAAAGAGAGGTATTGTATTCGAGTAAGAAAATCTTTGCTTATGCTGTGGTTTGTGTTATAGTTGTGCGTGGTCTAGTAAAGAATGACTTACCCATATGAAATAAATGATTCATTCATGCTGAGTAAATGTAAATTAGAAAGATCATAAACATGATAGACCATCATCTACAATAGCATTAGTCACAGGACAATAGATTTCCATTTCCTGTGAATGCGTCCTTCTACGAGAACGTGTCCAAAAAGCACAATTGACCTTCAATTTCGTTATTATTAAGAAGTTGTTTAACAGTTTTAGTCTTATTTTAGTAATAGTCAAGATAAACGTAACTTACATGGAAAATTATTTTAATTAAAAAGCGATTGCTAAAGGTACTTTGTAAAAGTTACCTTTCATACCTCGCTTTGCGTTACCTCTGCAAACGATACCTCGCTCCAACGTAATTTACAAGAACAAAAATGCTAAATTTTTATGTTCTTTAATAATTAGCAATTACAAAGAGTTTTTTTAATGCGTTTCTCGATTGTTCAGCGAAAATGTTTTAACTTTTTGCCAAGCATAACATTGTTTTACTTCACATAAACAGTAATTATTATGTAATTTCAAGTGTATCTTTGAAGTCTGAAATATTTGACACATGCCATTAGATAGCCATGCAGCTGTCTCGTATGTGAGCTGAAATACTTTAGTTTAAAATTATCTAGTTTTCGATACTAAATCTTTAATTATACTACGCTGCATTGCTAATTTATTTTCAGATCTAAAGTCTTTGGTTATTTAAAACGGTTTTAACCTTTTGAAATCGAGAAAATGGATAATAACAGTTTTTGTTTTTTCCCGTGATCTTGCTTCGTAGGCTTTTCTATAGTTAATGTTTCTTCTTGCATCCTATAAATGTTACCATCCCAGCTGTCTTTCTTGTATTTTTGTTTCAACCAATATTATATTTAATTGTTCTTTATATTTTTCGTTTCTAATTTTATATTTTTTTGTTTTTCCTTGTATTTTTCTTAGAAATCTCATTCCAGCTGCGTTGATTAGGCTACTATTTTTATTTGTGAGTGTCAACGTTTCATTTTCCAGTTATGTTTGTTGAAGTAGTGTGTGTGAAATTTGTGAATCATGAACGCAGTTGTCACTTTATTATAAGCAAGCTTTTAAATGTCATTATGAGAATTAATAGTTTTGCGTGAAGTCATAATATGTCACTAAAACTTTAATAAATTATCAGTGCGATCATGCACACAACTTTATCCAGAATTGCGTACAGTGTCACAGACAGAGTTTTTAGATATTGACAGTGAAACATAAACCCATGAAAATTAATGTATTATCGAATTGCCTTTGTACGTCAATACTTAATTCGCTAACAAATTTAAGTAGATTAATGATGAGCCCACATTTATAATGAAGCTAAAATGGTTTATTTTAAGAATGTTTAATAGGGATTTAAGCTTTAAGTAGTCAGTGTATCTTTTCCTTGTTATATTTCCATTAATTGTGTGTGGAATATGTGTTGAAGGCTCATCAAGTAAATTATCTGTTGACAATTATTTTTCATTCTGTTAGTAAATATCTCATTTAATTTTAAAGCAGAATGTAGTGAATTTATGTACTATTTTATAAAATCAATTAAGCGGAATATTCATAAACCGTGACTTCATTTTTACGTAATTTATTCCTCTTTGGTCTTTCTTACTCTATAAAAGACATTAATTTTGTTTGCCGAATCGGATTTAATAAAATCTTGTGCATTTTATTATCTTGAAAAACAAATAACAAGCAGACGAAGAATGAGCACCCGCTTCTTTTGCGTTTAAAATTGCATAGTCGATTACAATTTCAAACCAGCTGATCATAAGTATGTAAATGAAAACAGAGGAGCGTCTCCCGCTGCGTTGTGCCTTTTATAAAACGCGATGAGGAATTAAAAATAACCAAAACCCTACTATGAAGCTTACAATAATAATACTTATTCAATTTGGGATTTTCCAATTTTACTTAAGTACAGGTTAAATAATAGTATATTACATAACAAGAGTTGTCACTTGTCAGAAGCACATTGTGTACGAGTGGAAAAGTTGCGCAACGAGCTGCGAGTGCGTAATTGTTTTACAACTCATGTTATGTGGCATACTTTTTACGATCACATAATACCCACGTTTTTAACGGCTTTTAAGCTAATATACACATGTTGTCTTGTCGATTTTGACGTAAGTCTACTTTGACATTTCTAGACAAGTGTGCGTTTTGCTTACCGTGCGTTATATCTCACTTACTAGGCATGCAGGAAGTGTTTTTGACGTGAGTCTATTTTGATCATTTCTTTAAAAAATTGTGCTTTTTGCTTACCTTGCGTAAGGATCCACTTGTTATGCATGCAGGCTGTACGGTAACCGTCATTTACATTAGTGGTAGTAGAAAAAAACACTTTTTTTTGCAAAAATAATGTATTAACGCAAATTCAGTTGTTTGTGGAATGATATAATCATCCTATTGTTTCTCAAAATCGATGTCTTTCATCGTATTTTACCGTTGTTTTTAATAATTGTTTTTTCCTAGACTGTCGTAGTGAGTTGTGTGTAAACTGTAAAAGTATAAATCACCTAGAGCACAATTAAAACTTTTACGATTATGGTCACGTTCGGTGATTTTTTAATATACCCTGGAACGGAAGTTAATTCTCTACCGTTTTTTTACTAGTCTTGAAATACATGCCTTGAATAAACAATTAAACACTTCCTTATTTATATATTCATGTGGGAGTATTTATTACAACTTTTAATTGAAAATAATTCAAGTTTAACAAGCGCATTACACATATTGCATCAAAAGCTTTCTAATTAATCGCATGATCTTAATTAATAACTGATAAGTCCGTATACGTAACTGTTATTAATTAGTCGTTAAGTGTATACGTAACGTTTCTTCAACGTGCAATGTTTTCTGTCCAATAACTTTTTGTTGCACATAACTCGCCCACCGAACTTGGTGTTCTTGATAAGCACACTCAGCTGCTGAGACTGCCAGATAAATTACAGCAAAGTTGTTCGTAAAATTAGCAAGTTACAAATTTCAGGGCTCTCTAAACAATTTTGGTACAGCATTATGCTGGATGAACCGCTTATATCGGGCCACTACAGGATGTCGCTTAATATAAGAGATAGATAGTCGGTTAAACTAGAGAAAAGTCACGTTTGGAAGAGTTCAAAACGTAACGAAAATCAAAAGTTTTGAAAATTGCAAAACTAACATGATAAAAAAAAATGAAAATCTGTAATTTTTTATTTTATGCAACATCTTTCTTAGTTTTAAATATGAAATTTGGGCATTACAACAATTCACACAAAAACTGGCAGCATCAGTTTCTTCATGGCACGCTTAGTTAGGAAGATGAAGCAGTCAACTTTTGGACTTCTTATGGACGCTACATTCACATCAATCGATAGCATTTGCTTTTCTCTTTTCACTGATGTATCACATTTAATTTAATTAATATAACACGTTTACATAAAAGGGAATTGTTATTTGCACAAAAAAAAATTATGGTGTAGGTGGATATTTTCATTGTTTTTTTTTTGTAAGTAAAATGATTTATCATTGGAAAGGAAAAACAAATACTATATTTTGAATAACTAGTAAATATCTAAAATGGCGTCCATAAAAGTTACTGCTTTTTTCCTAACCAAATCTGCCATGGAGAAACCGGTACGTTTATGTGACTTATAACATTATCGTTAAGCCCAAAACTTCAGATTTTTAATTTTAGAACTAGAAAAGATATTGCTTTTAAAAAAATAGTTTTGATTTTTTGTATCCTTGAGTTAACTATGGATTTTTCAAAACATTTGAATATCGCTACAAATTGAACTGTATTGTACAAGTCACCGTATCTCTATCTCTTAAATTAAGCAACTTCCGCAAAGCAGCATGAATTCAATGTTACACCCAGTACATACGTTTTTTAGCACGTAAACTTCAATAGCAATTTGTGATCTATAAATAAAACGGCTATAAATTTAATCGCTAAACTTTTCGCAATAGCAGACGATAAATAAAAAATATTGATTTACGCAAAAAAACACTGTAGGTTTTTTAATTGAAATGAAATCGGCGATTGATTCTTTTATTACTTGTATTCGTCTATAGCAGTGGTTCTCAAACTGGGTGCCGCGGCACCCTAGGGTGCCGTTAGTACGCCACAAGGGTGCCGCGAAATTCAACATGAAGAAGACAAACCAGAATTTTGTAAATTATTACAAAATGGTTTTTGGTGTTTCAAATTAGCTCATTTAACAGACATATTTGATCACCTGAACAAGTTGCACCCCAGTATTCAAGGAAAAAATGAAAATATTTTGACATCTGCAGATAATATTTAGGCCTTTAAAGATAAAATAAACATGTGGAAGATAAAAGTAAACACAAATAATATAGAAATGTTTCTTAAAGTTGCCGAATTGAAATATAATAATAAAGATTTGCATAAGCTTATTTACAGTCATTTAACATCTTTAGAAGAACAAAATAAACATTATTTCCCAAATATATGAGTTAATTTGTACTGGGATTTTCTGCACTCGTAAAGAGAGAAAGTCTAAAATCCCTTAAAAATGAGATGAGAGTATGTCTCTCAAAAAGTCAACCTAATATCAGAGAAATATGCAAACATAATCAAGCACATATTTCACCTTAAGTTCACATTTTAACACTTTTCTAATAACTTTTTTTTTCTAATACGTCTTATGCTTCATATCCTAACTAACTGTAAACAGCAAAAAAAAATATTTTAAAATTACAATAATAATAAGGGTGCCGTGAATTTGGTTTAATTATTTTAGTGTGCCGCCAGACAAAAAAGGTTGAGAACCACTGGTCTATAGGTTTTTTCTACTAGCAAATCGCTTTGACGTTGCATGGGATTGCTACAGCTCATTTAATGCTGACTGCAGCGATTTTGTGAGACGATTACAAGAGCTGCCTCAGCTCGGCATAAACTGCTAACTAGCACTGCATAAAGTTGGCGTTCAACATTCAACGCTATCCGTATTATTACAATGACAATCCAGAGGTAACGGTGTCATTTAGAGATTTCAGGATTTATACTTTGCCGCAATTATTTCGTGCGGAAATTTTCCGACGAAATTAATTTGTACGAACGGGATTGACTACTGGGATTTATTTCTAGGTACAGAATCTACTGCTTTACATGGGTAACTTTGTTGTTTTAATAGTTAAAAACTCGAATAGAATAGCAAAGTTGGGCAGGGTTAGAAAAGGAGTCGAATGACATTTTAAAAACTACCCATTTTTATTGAAAATTTTCGTTTTCGTTTTTGTATTTTTTTTTATAAGTTTTTAAAAGCTATTTAATTAATTTTTTTATTCGTTCCAATTTACATCGTTTAATGAACTCTTTAATAACGAAATTAACCTGTAAGGCGATAAATGTGAACAGTTTATGTAGGTAAATAAAATATTTTTAAAAAAATTATATAATATATTTTGTTCTAAACTTTGATATCAACAAAGTTGTTTCGTAAACAAAGTAAATTAACAAAATGTTATCCTGGTATAAAGTTGGCATATATACACTTTAATTGTCAAAATTACATTTAGTAGCTCATATTTTATCGAAACCAGTCTAAACTAAAAATTCGATAGCATACATTTGTGTACAGAACGTGTGGACACGGAACGTTATTTTTATGTATAGAATTATGTGCGTAAAATTTTCACCATCCGATTTTGAGTTTTTGTTGTTAAGTGTGAGCTGTACATGTTAGCCAATTAAATAAATTCTTATCGTTTTGAAATTCCAGCACAGTATTGTTGATAATAAAACATCCTGTGTGCTTTATCCAAGCATCCTGGATTTTTGATATTGCCTTATACTTTTTGTATAAACCAATTTTAGAGCAGAATATGTTACGGCAGCTTGTTTCCCACCAAGTGTTAAATTAATATGGATGATGTTTCCCTTAATCGCCTGTTTAACCTGCACCGCATGTAGTAGCACGTGCCTAGTCCTTTGTGGGCTGTTCATCTAGTGAGAAGACCTCTGTTAAAGTTATTTTTTACGCCAAAAGTCTTCTTTGAATTTATCTTGGCAACAATTGCATAATTTGTTTGTATAAAATTTACTTTTATGGTGGAAAACTAAGTACCAAACAACTTTTATTCAAAAAAATTTTTCCTAAAGTGGATATTTACTGAGATATATAGAATATTCCATACCTTTTGGACACACTGTATACAAGAATTAATTACTATGTACCTACGTACGTAATTTTAGCAAACAACGAAAAATTGTCGTTGAGGCGAATTGGTGAGCGTTTTAATTAAATGTTGACGTGCCAATTTTCAGCGCTTCGTATGCATACATACCTTGATTAACTACGAATACATAAGCTTGGGTAAACAAAAAGGTGCGCCACTTAATTTCAGAGAGTGCAAAATGAAATGGAAAAAATGGCCGAACAACGCCATTACATTCGTTTTCAGATTTTTAACCAGAGTATGGTCAGTGTAACCATGCTCTAGCTAGACTCATATTAAACAATGGTAATAATAATGTTGTCTGCTTGCAGAAATGTTTGCGATGTTTTGTCTTCAGTTTTTTAAACAAATTGTAATCATAGAACAAAACTTTAATAACTTTAAATGACTTACAATCTTTACAGGCCAAGCCGACATAACGTTGCGTTAAAATTAGTTGCAGGTGAAATTGGTTTGGGTATAAGTTGAAAATCATTCGTTTATGAAAAGAGTTTTAACGTAAATTTAATTAAAATTTTTATAATCTAGATTATATCTGTGTTGGCTACAAGTAATGTCCAATATTATAATTTATATTAAGTTTTATCTTTATGGATTTTTCTTCAAACGTGTTTATAATGAAACGCCAGAAACTTTCCAAATATCAAATACAGCTGTATGTGAATATTTCGAGTAACATTTCCTCTCAATGCACTTATTAATATTTTGCTGAATGCCCCCCAAATAGTTTGAATTCTTCTTAAACGAATAACTTTAAATGCGAAACTGATTTGTTTCATCTTTATACAGTGATTCTTCAACTTCGAACCCCTCTTTAATTAACTTGTCGTTTATAACTTGCAACGAAACATCTTAAATATTTTAATATCTTAAGTTAAAGTGCATCTGTTGGCAGAAAGTTCGAAATTAGATAATAATAAAGATTCCCGAATAGCCGCAAAATTTTAATCAGTAGTTTTTCATTTTCTGTTCTTATTAACTGAATAGAAATAAACTCTTTGCATACAATTTAATACAGTATAATACAAAAAAAAACCTTAAGATATAAATTATATTTTATGTTGTATTGTTAATCTTAAATAACATATTAATTAATCCTAGAATTAAAGTACAAACCAGAATTTCTCCAATTAAGATTACCTTATCGAAAAAAAATTATCGCTTTATTTCAATAACCTTTGATTCGATAAATGCGTAAAATTTGTATTAAAGGTTCCCCACAAATCAGTAACACAATGCTTTCTTCAATCAGTACTGATTTAGATTATTTTATGATACGTTTGTATTTACGATACAGGTTTTTTTTTTTCACGGAACCAGTCAATATGAATCACGATCATATCGCATCTGGAGTACTGGATTTTTTTTAATTACTGGCTACGTAAATTTTGCATCGTCATTTGTAAGTTGATGCTTAAGAAATAAAATTACTATTTAATAAGATAATGCATAGGTTAAAAGTCAACACAACTTCCTGTCGTTGGGGCTATAAACAAGTACAGTATAAGCATGTATTGTGTAGAAAATACGTACTTCTTGAATAAGTTACGGTTTACCACGTAATGTGGGTTACGAAAAGTGCCTAATGCCCGGTTTCTCCGACACATCTCAAGATCGAACTTATATAAGCCCGCCTTATATTTAAGACCGTCTCAAGATACCAATGCGTTGCACAGAAAACATATTCCGGAATCTGTTAAGGGGCGTCCAGACCAAACGCGCACAGCCGCGCCGCGCCGCGCGGAACAGCGCAAAACGTTTATGCGCGTCTGGTTTGGACGGCAAACCGCGCACCAACGCGCACTCTGCGCGTGAACGAACGCGATCCACGGGGAGTCGGTACATCAAAGGAATTTGCGTGTTTGTGCGCGCTCGGTTTAGACGGCAGTGAAGTTATTTTACGAATACGTGTAACTGGACACGGGAAAATATTGAGACGCTAATCGCTTTATATAAAAACCAAATAGAGCTGTGGAATCCGAAAAACAGCAACTACCACATTAAAAATAAAAAGTATTTATTAATAATTCAAAATCCTCGGACGACATACAACAAAAATTTTTGAATTGTCCGGTATCTTGTATAGATAAATCATTTAACAATTGAGTGCCGCTGTAAATATTTCTACTTCTTAAAACTTGTGTAACTCAAAGGCGACGTTTTCGTCGTTTCTTCTTCAAATGGTGGTAGATTACTATAAACGCAGCACTCGCCAAAACTTTTCTGTCACAATTCATGGCTCGCGAACTAATGGAACATGGACGATCACACGCAAACCACCTGTTGTTGCGCGAAAACAAACTTTTGCTTTCTGAATGTTTCGCGCAGTTCCGCGCTGTTCCGCGCGGCGCGGCGCGGCTGTGCGCGTTTGGTCTGGACGCCCCTTTAGACATCTCAGCTAAGTTAGAACTCGGTTTGGCAACGTTGCAAGAAGTCGACACATTTTAGCGGCAGATTGAAATGGCTAATTTTCATTGGCCATTTACATCACAGCTGTTAAAACGGCTCCCTGTGACATCTTGTTGTTGCTATCAGCTGTTAGTCACATATAAAGTTACAGTTCGGTGTTTATTATTTTATTTTGTGTTGAAATGGCCGACAAAAAAATAATAAATTATACCATGGAGGAAAAACAATTATTAGTTAGCTTGGTGGAAGAAAATAAATAAATAGATTATGTATACAGGGTGTTTGAAATTCGAGTTTAAGCATGGGGTTCTCGCTTATTATAATAGCTAGAGTAAAGGTTTAAATTTGGCAAAGTTGCTAAATTTGGTGCTCATTAATAATCCAAAGAGAAATTGGAAATATCTCAAACGGGGTCCGAAAAAATTAGGAAAAACTGGAAAATACGATTTTTGAAAATCGTCTATAACTCCTTTGGAGTATGAAATATTTGAAATGTGTAAAAACATTGCCGAAGCAACTTTTTAAGCCGAATCGGATGGTAGTCACAAATTTTTCTTAGATCGATTCGTTTTTATTTTATGACAACCAACTTTGTTTTTGCTAATGGGCGCAAGTTTTGCTATTTACAAATAGCATTTGTTTTTCTAAATCCATTGATGTATCACACATGGTATTTTACTTTTTCCTTTATTGTCAAATTTCAAAAAATACGTTTTAAACAATAACCATTATAAATCAGGTTGGCCGGTCATTGTAGTTTATGTTGTTTCCATGACAACCGATCAACAATCTAAAAGTTTTAAAGGCCTGTTAGTCGTAAAAATGAACTTTAATAACGAAGAAAAACGCGATATGCTGCCCATCAGAAAAAACAAAGTTGGTTGTCTAAAACAAAAACGAATCGACCTAGGAAAAATTTGTGACCACTATCCGATTCGGCTTAAAAAGTTGCTTGGGCAACTTTTTTACACATTTAAAATATTTCAAACTCCAAAGGAGTTATAAACGATTTTTAAAAATCGTATTTTCCAGTTTTTCCTAATTTTCTCGGATACTGTTTGAGATATTTCCAATTTCTCTTTGGATTATTAATGAGCACCAAATTTAGCAACTTTGCCAAATTTAAACCTATACTCTAGCTATTATAATACGCGAGATCCCCATGCTTAAACTCGAATTTCAAACACCCTGTATACTTCAATTGAGGCTCAATTTGATCTAAGATCACAATAACTATCTCTTTTGTGAGGCGAAAACGCATAAAAAAACGATCGTATTCGAAATCCGTAAATGGATTTGCGCGAACAAATCGCCTTCGAGGAATTACAGGGTCGTACAAGTCATCATCTGCATCATCTATCATATTTATAAAGTCAATGTCCATATTTAAACTTAAACCACAATTTAAACAAACACTTAACTACAAACAAAGCAAATACAAGATACTTTTAGGTTATGTACTCCAGCTCAAGTTCTAGTAAACAGCGACTCAAGATGTGAGCTCAGCTCAAGTCGAATATGTTCTTAAAATTGCTTGGTGCAACACTTTATACCGTTAAGGCGAACTTAAGATTCAGCTAGATCTTAAGAGATGTATCGGAGAAACCGGGCATAAATAAAATAAAATAAGTCGCCCATTAACGAGATCAAAGCTGCCTCATCCAATGTTTATCCAAAATATGTTTGTGAAGTCGCTATGAAAAGCAATAACATCTCAAAATTTCAGTATTTTCCTGTTCAAACACATCTCAAACCCATTGAAATTGGCTTTTGAATATTTTTATTACTTTCGGAAGTGGTTTATTTCATTATAAATTTGATTTCCACAACGAATTTCATCGATTTAATAACTTAACGCATAATTTCCCGTAAACACCCGCCAAACTATTATTAAAGTTGTTGAGCAGACAAAAAACGATGGAGTTCAGTTTGTTTCAGAGCTGTCCAACATCGTTTCCATAACAAGCAATGATGTTTTGTTACCGACAGTAATCGTCCGTTAAATTTTGACGCAGCTTTGGGTAATCGGGCATACATCGTGTAAAAGAATTTAGTTGATAAAACGGAAACGAAATATTAAAGAATGCACCGAATTACAGGAATGATCATACCAAAACAAATGTGCTGAATAGATTGAGGTGTAGCAAATGGCAATATTCAAAAAAATTCTGTTCCAATTGTTCCAAAAAAGTTAAAGTATCTTAACGCGAGCTTTTAACAAAACGCTATGGTGCACAGTTAAATTCACACTACTACAAAGAGATTTTGGAACAGGATCATAAAGAACCAGAACCCTTTGAGGGTAAACAACCAGCAGAATACGAACACTGTTCAAATAATAATACTTCTAATGAGGAAGTGCTTGTGTAAATATTTTCTGTATGTTTTTCACTAATTAAACCAGTTCGAATTAGATCTGGGGCAATATTGTACACTGTTAACAAAATAAATGTAAATAATGGTAATCAACTGTTAAGTTTGCATTCCATCTTAATAATTACTCTTACAATGTTAAGAGCCACTATTGAAATTAGGTATGCAGAATAACCAAATGATTTCTAAAACTATATAAATCCATACTTTTATTTAAACTTTATTTTTTACTGAAACTTACCTATTATATAAAATATTTCCTGCAGTTAGTTGTTAAATAACTATAAAATGTTTCTCAGTTTTTAACGCTACTTTAACTGTATAGTTTTTTGACTCTTCTTACAAAAACGACGAGTGGATTTGACCATCTTTAGAAACAGACGACTTGAGTACTGGTCTGAGACATCTTAAAATGTTTTGATTAATTTTGGTCGTGTCACCCTTCATTTCCCGTACAAATTGACTACAGAAATGTGGATCTATGCGTCAAAACAAACTTATTATTAGTTGCGGCGCTGGATTCCTCTCTACGACACAGTTGGCTTTATGTATCTACAATTAATAATACTAAACATGCAGAACCTGCACTTGTGTCGGGAATGGAATATACTCCTTATCGAGAGTAATAATTTTATTTGGAGGATTTGATAGGATTCAACAGAACAACGCTACTAAGCCCGGGTAATTTATTCCCACAAATCCTCGTTCTCTCATGTTACCCTCGTTAAGCTTCGCGTTGCAGCTGTTTATCAATTGCAGTGTTAGTCTTGCGTTATTAGTGCCTATTACTCATTTTTAGAGCACATCGTTTGCTGACAAATCCAGCAAAACACGTCACACCTCGTTATTGATTGCCTTTTATTTACAAGTAATTAAACAGGTGCGGAAAATTTTGTACAATAATAAGTTCAGCGAAACACATAACAAAGTTGTACCGATTAAAAATGGCAACCTTATTTTAACACCAGCCGTATTTAAAATTAGAAAGTTGATGTTAAAAAACAAAAACAAATCAAGATAGATAAACTTTGTTGACAAATTTCAAATCTACTCATAAAAGTGCCCCAATAATGTCAAAAAATATTTTAAGTGTGATTTCAAATAAGCAAGTTATAGGCAAACATTAAAAACCTGATGTGTTTTTTATTTAACCCTTTGGTTCCTTGTGGTTTCACCGAGAAACCACCTTTCAAATAATTTATTATATGATACCCAGTGACCAAGCTTTAAAACCACTATTGCTATTCTATGTCTTATAGCACCATCTCTTCGCAAAAAGCAAAAATTCTTACTAAAATAGGTCCGTATACCAAAATTTCATTTAAATGTTTTGCATAGTGTAAGTCGATTGTCAAACAGTGGTAAATCGCAAGAAAATATTAAATTTTACGCAATTAGTGGATTGTAATGGCTGGTAAGTAAATTTATCAGTGAATTATGATCAGGTGATAATTTGTTTATGGATTTGCTTTTAAATTCGAAGTTTTGAAGAATATTTATAAAAATATTTAAAGTGTGTTTCTTGTGCGCCATTGGTTATCTGATGAAACCACCGCTTTTTTATTCTATTATTGTAAAAAAAATATTATGTTAATTTAAATTTATTTTAAGTTAATGAAGTGAATGATAACTTTTTTTTATTGAAAAAAATTATTTTGGGTCGAAAGTAAATTTATTTATTATTAAATTATTAAACACCACAAAAAGGGAAAGTGTTTTTTTGTCCCAGTAGTTATCCAATGAAACCACCGACTTTTTTTCTATTTAAAAAAAAAAAATTACAAACAGATTTTTTTATTGTTCATGTTATGGTATTTTAAGTTAATAAAGTAAATACTTTTTTTCTTTTTATCAATAAAACGAATTTTGGGACTCAAAGGGTTAAGTTTTATCAATAGCACAAAAACTATTAATTTTTTTCAAGATTTTTTTTTATAGATCAGTTGTTCTTGAATCCTAGATCTTTTTGGCCCATTTAACTAACTCTGTATCTCTTACCGTTTACGAGATCCTCATGCCGTTCGCGATAACTGGGACACCCTGTATATGAAGGGACAAATAACACTTTTTTTTGCTAAAAACTGTTTATTTAAACATTAGATTTATGCTAAAATTAACGAAGACATACCTTGTGGGTTCATAAAATGTTTTCAGTAGTAAAGTTACAAACATCTATAATTTGTTCTTACCAACACTTATTTACCTTCACTTGTTTGTTATGGTCAAATATTGTAATTTTTTACCAACTTCCACATATTCGATAAAATTATAACTAAGTTTTTAAAAACAAATTTTTTAATTAAAAATATGTTTTAAAAATGTTACCATTTGGATCATGAAGCGGAGCATTTGGATGCCAGAGCGGAGCAATTGAAAAATTGCACTGCTCCAAACGCTATTTTGCTACATGGAGCATGTTTTATTAGTAAATATTATACAGTTGATTTTTTTTTTTAACTAACAAGTGGTAATATTACGGAAAATGAAAATTTATGCGCATTATTTTCTAAAATAATTCGCAATTAATCTAATTGTAAAAAATAATCCGTGTTTTAAATTCGATTGTATATTCAGTAAAAAAAAAAAAATCGGGAGAGAGATGAATAATTTTAAAATATTACATGTTGAACATTGCGGATAAAAAAGGCCTAATAAACGGTGGCTATAAATTTCAATTTGTGCGACAAAAAACCAGCTACCGTTGTATCAAATAACTTCCGAACACTATTTCAATGTATTATGTTTACATGATGTTTATAGAGTTCTTGAATTAGTAAAATGCTATTATACGTATATTTCCTGGTAGCAAAATCCCCAAATCTTCCATATTACTCGTTTCTCGTGACCTCTTTCGTATACGATAATCCCATATAAAACAGGTCGAGTCCTCCAGTAAAGTAGAAGTTGTGAATATTAAATTTCAGTACAGAATTTGCTGCTGGCTTAGGAGACTAAACAATTTCAGTTTTGCTAACAATCCCTTGTTAGAACTGGCGAAAATATTTTATTTCCGTTCTTGCGTTTTCAAAACTTGAAATAAAACCGTCCTTTGTACACAACTTACTTTGTGAATCGGTGCGTTTAATTAAAACGTACCTGTTTTATTGATTTTTATGTCAACCTTAATCAATTATTGCACATGTTTGTGAAATTGAACTTTGCGTTGACGTAATAACACCTACAGAGTCTGGGGAAAATGTAGGCGTTGTAAGAGCAACGTCTGGAAACCCATTTCGCTTCAAAAACGTTAATGTGACATCTTCATTACTCTTTGGAAAGTAGAGATAATTATAATTGTGCCCTCCTAACTGACAACAAAGTTGTAAGTGTTATTTTTGTCTTACTTCTAGACATCTTATTTTGTTTCAAGATATGAGCTCGTGCTGTACTCTTCGTGCGCTCTTTTTTTATTGTTGTAGAGATGCCATGATCGTGTGAATTACTCTAAACTGGGCCGCTGTTTAAAATTGCATAAACTGAACGTCGCCGCGCAATCAAATATTCATCGATTTGAAATGTATCGTATATGGAGTGAAATTCGTGGACCAGAAGTCCGTTTTTAGCAAAGCAAACATCATCCAGTCGTCCTTATCTATTAAATGCTTTTAACATTTGTTGTGAGCACTCCGTTTGGCAATTTCAGAGATCCTTATTTCCCGGAGCTTGCTCTCAAGGAAATATGATTATACTTGAAAGTAACTGAACAAATGGTCTCTTGCTGACAGTAATGGCGCAGTGATACTAAGCACGGCGTATTTAATTTTCTTCCTTTGCTTCCTTACTTGAAGCTTACGCCCTACCACAGATGCAATCATCGTTTAAAAATATAATTCTGTAAAATAACGAGCAACCGGCGCCTCCACCATATTTGAATGCACTAGTACATGTGTAAGCAAAAAGTATTAAAAACTAAATATCCATCAAAGGATTCGAACAATCCATGTGTTTGCTTAAACATAGGAAAGATTCCGTCATGGATATTGTGTAGATGTGTGTCGAATAATGTTCGGTCTTTACATTTCCACTCCTTCTCGGCTTTTATGTTCCATAATAGTTTTATATCGAGCGAAGGATTTCTAAAGCTTTACATTGTTTAGGAAATAGGAATGACGCAGCAATCGCCTACATCTATAAAATATCATGTTCCGCTGGTAAAGTTTAGCTAGAAGTGACCGGAGATAGTTTTGCGCGGCCTAGCATTCAATAATTTCGTACGCAGGAAATTGTGTATTGCACCTGTAAAACTGATCGAGTTTATAATCTTTTTAACTTGAATACAAAAATGCATACGTTTCGAAAACTGATATTATGTTTATTGTTCATTTTAGACATCGATTATATAAATTCTTAAATTATTTGAATTGATTTGTTTATTAATATAAATTAGTATCTATATTAAATAACAAGAGTTGTAAGAAGCATAACACGCACGGAGCCGTGTAGCGGCGAGTGGGTATTTGCTTTACAACTCGTGTTATGTAGCTTACTTTTTCTACGATCACATAATACCTACGATTTTAACGACTTTTTTTAATAAACTTTTTTCGTAAAGTTTATTAAATAATTGCTGGTCTTTTTTGTAGAGGATTTCTTGTAGATATACTAATACCAGTTTTAAGACTCGCTTCTTCATTTGTAGCAGTCTTATTTATTTGTTATGTAAGATGCAACTGATCAAGACACGAAAGTTTTAAAGCTGGTCTAGCCTTTCTAAGTAGAGAAACTTCATTAAAAAGCTAAGTGATTTTCGGTTGAAACTATTTATATTAAGTTTGGAAATTGTATATTAACACAATATTTACAAAACCCTGGGTATAATTTCTTTCAATTTTAATATTTGTAATTTAAATTAGTCACAACAATTTACATTTCATTAAGTTTGTTGGAAAATGTTTAAGGAAGTTTCACAATTTTATAATTTTCCCTCTCCTATAATGGTGTAACCTTCTGTCACGATTTTTATAATTTCACCCTCCTAGAATCGGCCGAAGATAATGGTCCATTACATGGTCAACGGGTCCCCTAAAGTGTAATCCGCATTATCGTCACCCCACTTTATACTGAACCTTACGGCGTTCCTCTCTCCCCATGACGGTCCATTGTTTTAATCGGGGCACAGATAATTGACAGTGGTAGCCAGAAATGGAAATCTTATTATGTATCAATGGTGATCATAACTTGCATGTTTAACGAAATTATTATTGGAATCTTAGATACGCTAGTTTATTACCTATATCATTTTCACTCAATACAACTGAATTGACACTCAGTTTTTGTAAATAAGGTAAAAATACTGAATTATTGAAATTTTTATTTACTGTGCACTTTGTTTTTCTATTTCTTATTAATTTTTTAAAGGTCAATTTGATCGTTCAAGAAAATGTGTTACTGTTCACTTTGCGGCTTGTTTGTAAGACACGCATTACAAGTGACAAGGTCAACTATATAAAACGACAAATTGAAATAATGTAGTAATTGCTTGCCATAAGTGTGAAACACCATGTTAACGTATGATTTCAATTGACATTAATTATTTAAACGAAATTACCTCTATAAAACTTATATTGTCTGGTAGACTATGGTGCTTATCGTTTTTTTGATTGCATTGTTTTGACTGACGGAATGCTCCAATCTGTAAAGAATTATGTGCAGAATTTTCTTACAGCCTGTCAATTTTTCTATTAGAATTTAACGACTTTTCATGTAAATTAGTTGTCAAAGTGACGTAGTTGTAACTTGTTTGTAGAAAAATGTTGACGTATTATTATAATAATTATCGTATTGCGGATAAAATATTTAATTAAAATTTAATGGTAAGCATTTTCTGTTTTATATTTCCCGGAAAATACTTATTGCTTCTTGATTATATCACCAAAATACGTTTACAATTCTATTTTTGTGTACTCTAATAATGCAATGCAAAATAGCTCGAAAAGGAAATTTTGTTGATAAAAAATATGTCTCTGCTGCTAAATGCTCTCAAGACAATTCCTATCATAACAATAGAAACTATGCAGAAGAAGTCCGAAGCAAAAATGTCCTGCATGAGAAACACTGGTGTTAATTTATTTATAATTTATGACTACATGGAGTTAAGGTTTAGTACTAATTATTGTACAGTTGTGATACCCATTCATTCCTGTAACAAGCGGCCACATCCAAACTTTGACCTATATATACTTATGTACAGTGCGAGCTGCGGTCCGGGTGTAGAGTCCTATGCGTCCTGCGACCCCGCTATCGATCCATCTTGCACCCTACACAGTCACAACGTCCCCACTAAGTGATAACGACACCATTGTTACCGAATGTCTTTCTGAGGGTCCTCATGTATTCCAATTATCCTGATTGTTACTATAATGCTCTATCGAAACAGGCTATTTTCTGAAGACGTTTGACAAATTTTGCCGCATTCACAAATTATTGCTTTCCGAACAAAACACGTGAAAAATTATTCTCTTTTGGAATCTCATCTATTAGATGGACAAAGGGTTTATTTATATTGAAGAATGAATTAATTTTATAGATTACTTCAAATTTTTGTGGTTTTATTTTTTATTTTTAAAAGCAAGAAGAATATAATTATTATTTTTTTGTAATAAAACCATAGTGTTCTTGGGGAAAAAACTGTAGAAAAATAAGTCCATTCTCTTATAAGAAAAAATATATTGCCCGTGACACGAGTTGGTGATAGTGATGCTGTTGTAGCTTTGGAAAGTGCTCAAACATTAAGGAGTTGATGCTAAAACATAATCTTAACGTGCTACGCTTACAAACGGAGAAAGGTTTATATACTATATTGTGTAGGTTTATGTGTACAATAAAACCTGCTAAATTTGAAAGAAAACACATTTCGAATTATGTGGAACCTGTATAATATAAAATACACAAAAAATAATTTTAATAGGACCCTGTTTTCTTTTACAAGTTATAGCGTCGGGACGGTACTGCTACTCGCCGCACCATTAAGCAATTGCTAACTTGTTTACAAGTAATTGTTGATGAAGCGAGGGGATACATCGGCAGAGAAGAATTTACAAGGGTATGGACCGAATCCGTTTACAATTCCAAACACCCACGTGGAATGATCACAAGCACAGGTGTTTGCAAATAAGCCACTTACAGACAAATTTTAGGAATTTGTGTAGTACTTTATGTTTACTATGGCCTTGTTCCAAAAAGCGATTTAAAACCTATTCATGCATAAGTACATGAACTGTTTTATTCGCATGCATGAACTATGTACTAATAAATGTATTGGCCAGTATTATCCGTTGCTGGAACGCTTTTACGACTGGCCTAACTGTAAATGGCATTTGGGTCTATTGGGTTCATAAAAATGTGCGTATCGCAAGGGTAACCACCTTAAAAATCCGGTACTGAATGGGATCGGGAGAGCGGTGCATAGCTATCAGAACTCACGTTAGTTATGAACAGCGCATGCGTGTGAAAATCCAAGCGCTAGTGCATGCCTTCATTCACTTACTGTTTTGACCATACACTGACTAGTTCATGTATTAATTTTATAACAGTTGGAACAGCCGTCCGGTGAACTATCGGAGACTGTGCTGGAACGCGATATCGATACTGCGCAGAATCCTGATCGTACATAGCCTTGCTGGAACAAACCTTATAAATCACTTCCTCAAAAATACGTTAATTTTGTGAAAGTCGGGCTAAAAACGAATTAAATGAAGCATTTTTATTTATAGAAAAATATTTATATTCAACGTTGTTTTTTTTTGTTTCAGCTGTATCAAAGGAGGATTCAGAGGACCACAATCACGGAAAATTGCCATACAACGGCTACAGCGATGAATTCCTCGATCGGCTGGAACCGAACGGGAACATTCCCGCAGGAAAAAATGACCTTAAATACGGTAATTGAACATATCAGTATATTAATCTGCTCCTGTATATGAATTTTCTTATCTATATATCTATATCTATATATATATAGCGCGGAGCGCGAGTAGTCTGTGATTGATAAAAGAGAATTGTAATCACCCATGCAACGCCGGGTAAATCGCCTAATTATTAATAATCATGAATATAAGTATGTATTGAACGTCTTCTACGACTCCCATTTATATAAAAGCGACCACCCCATGGACCTTTTCTGTAAAGTTTCCTTAAGTTGTGGTTTGGTTATTTACAGTAGAATGTTGATTTTAGATTTAAAAACTAAATTTCGTATGTATGCAACTGTTTTGCAAGTTTTGTTTAACTTACTATTTACTGAAAGCAGTGACCACGGCCTACGTGATTATGTATCTTCCAATAATCTGTTAGCAGAGTGTTGTTTGTTAACAAGTTCTACCGTTCGCCACTTTTTCCTATAGTCATTGCATAAAGTAATTTTACAAGTCATGGAGCAGTTACTGCTACTCTTAACAGGTTTTGTATTTTTGCAAGATTCTCGTTTGTTTGTTGCGAGAATTTTTTGTGACGATGGTGGTTATAGTGGTACACATAAGCGTGTGACTGTTGTCCTTTGTTTCTTTTACTGTTCATTTAGCGATTAGTGGCGTTTTTTGCGAGGCGTACAGTGTTTGTAACAGGAAAATTAATTGCCCGTGAGGGTGCTGGCGTTGCAGAAATGCAGTAGTTCAGGAGAAGTGCGTAGGAAGTTGCAATATATCCCGTCGAGATTAATTTCTTCTTGGTATTAAGGCTCTTTTGTAGTGATTGCAACGCTTGCATTGTATTGCTGCCGTCTTGGCTTGTGGGGGAACCTTGCCGCTATTATGTTCTGCCACTGCCGCCATGTTACAACTTAAACAATTAATTACAAAATTGCGCCAATGTCATCTTAATAAAATATCGTGTTTACCTTTAAGTACGTTATAAAATTATATTTGTTTGTCATGTTGACACGATTAAATTACCATTACCTCATGTGAATCGTTTAATTACTTAAGCTATTTACCAGCCGCCTCACATTCTGTTTTAATCGCTTAATTCAATGGTATGAAAAGGAAAGCGTGTATAATAACTTTTCAGTCTGCGAGCTAATAATGGCTCGTTATAAATTTAATTTAATGACGTACTTGAACCTTCGGAACGTTCACCTTACCCCTATGAGTCACGGTGGTTTACCAGGGATTGCATTTACCTGAGTACCCCACTGATGTATGACTTGCACCTATATTAATACCATAACGCCAGACTGGCGGACGCCAGCCCCAAGGTGTGGTGTTAATTGGGTCATTTGGGAGTGTAAATTTTTTTGTTATCTTCCCCTTAATATCGAATATCATAATTAAAACTTAAATCTGGCCCCATGAGCAACTTATAAATTTCGAACTTCCAGATAAAGAATTGCAATTTTATTCAAAAAAAATGCACCTTAATCAGTTATATTGATGTTATATCATAATATTAAAATAATTCTTCTGGGATGAGTAAAAGGTGGTCTTTTAAATATGATATGTTTAAAGCTACCGGTATGAGAACTGCTGAAAGACTTAAAATTTTTTAATATACTGTAATACTTCGATTCCTGCGCTTAATGCTAGAAGGAAAACCGCCGGACTAAATTATTCCACACCCAACGAGCAACGTCTTTATTGGAAAATAAATTGAAAGTTTCTATTTTTGTGCTAACTTTACGAAGGAATTATCTAACAAAGCATCGCCAAATACTACTCGCTTAAGAGTTTATCGCAAAGCAAGATCAAGAAACACGGGCGCTAGTGATATTTATGTGTTTAATTAAAAGTCACTTATCGAAGTTGTTTTTCTTCTTATACTTTTACAGTGTTTACTCCATACGCGTACGTTTTATGAGACATTCATTTCTCTGGTGTACCCCACATTTGACAAAAATAATTACGGATATGGAGGAGGTTTTATTTATAGCACATTCATAATACATCCGGACTACGCATTATTATTATTATTAGATTCAAGCAGGTAAATTATTTTTTCTGCTAAAAAAGCCAGTGATAACGTACTGAAACCCCTTTAAAGCTGGATCCACATAAATAAAAATTTGCGTCGTGCGTTGTATTTGACACAAATTTGCTCCTGTTCGTCGAAATTTTTGTTGGTGTGGACTGTGCGCCGCATAGAAATGCACACAAATAATTTCGTGACGAACAACGCACGCTATCCATCGTGCTGTCGGTTTTTAGCCAACTTCAAAGAGATTTGCGGCGCACAGTCGTGTCAATGTGGACTTGATTCTGAGTGCATCTGTAGTTTTGTTTCATTTTACTACGTAAATACCTGTGTTTGGGTGATTGATCATGTCTCATTTTTTAAAAAAGAAATGTGCATTGTTCATAATTACATCGGATTATTTATATCGCACAAAGAAAGTGAAAACTCCACTCCATTTTATAACAACAGGCTCTCTAGCAGCACTGTTGCGCTCTGCATAAACAAACCTACACAAGCGGATTCGGCCGTTCAACGCACAAGATAACTATTTACGTGGTAAAATACTTAACCAGATTTAAATTTGCGCCGCAAATGTTTGTGTTGAATTTGAAATACAAAATACAACATAAATTTTTATTGATGTGGAACCGGCTTAAGGAGTCCCCTTGAAACCCTTTCGCGTATCAAAAACACTGTTCTTATTCAAAATTTTAACTAATAGTGTAGTAAAAAAGACCACTGCATTGTACTGTAATAGTTTCTTTGTAAAATATTAGTTAGTATTTTGCTTTATAAAGATGAAAAATCTTCAGTGCTACAATTTTTGTTTATACTTTGCCATTAAAGTATGTTATTTATTCATTTTCTTTTGTAACTTTGAAAAAAATGCTGTAATATTTAATTCCAAGTACAAAGTAAAATTAAAAGTTTATTTCCAGCGAGTTGGTAAAAAATTGCCAGCAACTGAATTTCATGTAACTAAACTAATAAACCGAACTTTGTAACTATACGGATCTCTTAATAAGTTTGAGTGTATCCTTAAGGTACCATTCATGAGTACACCCTTCTTAAAATTTAATGAACCATACAACATTCGTATCTATCTACAAAGTATTTTTTCGTGGCAAGTTTAATTTTATTCTTTTTGGACGGAGACAATGAAGGAAAAATATTTTAATTAATTTTCCAATTTTCACGAAACTAATTAAAACAGTTGTTAAATTGTGTTTATTAATTGTTCGAAACTCATTAATATCTGAGTTGTGAAAAGCAATTATTTCCGCTGAATAATTCAAAGATGATCATTTGGCAAACGTGCCCCTATCCAAAACAAATGAACTAATTCAACTCGCTGCTACGATTTTTTCTTTCCGTTCCAATTTTACGCGCTTGTCGTCTGCGCCCATCTTTATTCGCCGCTTCCCTCTGGACGTAAATTAATAATTAGGTGATTACCCGCTTGTAATTCTGTATTTATTAACGGGCACATATAAACAACCCTGCGTATAGACGTTAATTCCCAAAAGTGGTGACCTTCTGTAAAATATGCGCACTTGCGCGTTGTACAAACAGCTTCAAACTTGTATGTAACGTTTTATGGAACAACATTTTTATGCCCGGCTTTATGTAAATACTGCCATTTGTGTTTGAGATTTTTTGGCTTTGTTTTTATTTGATAATACAGTCATACAAGTCTCTTACGTTTATATAATATTTAAATTGGCCACAACTTTTGTTGATAATCGAAAAACGACACTTTTTTAAATACTTCGTCATACATAAAACTGGAATTAACTGAGATATAAGGTTCTCCCTTGTCCATATTATCTCCAGACATAGCACTATCTTACTATGACTATTTCCTGTCCCTGCAATATTTTTTAACTGAGACAACAAATCTAAATAAATAAAAATGTACCGATTAAATAGTATGTCAATTTTTCCTGCAAGAAGATGTGCACTTTTTTTCTGCAGGAATCTATTAGCTGTTCATACAGTAACTAATAATAATGGTATATTACATAACAAGAGTTGTAAGAAGCATGTTACGCACGGGTGGAAAAGTTACACAACTCGTGTTATGTGGCTTACTTTTTCTACGAGCACATAATACCTACGATTTTAACGGCTTCTTGGCTAATATACACATGTAATTACTTTGTTTTGTCAATTTTGACGTAAGCCTACATTGACATTTCTAGACAAGTGTGCGTTTTGCGTACCGTGCGTTATAGCTCACTTACTAGGCATGCAGGATGGGTTTGACGGAAGGCTACTTCGATCTTTCTAGACAAGTATGCGTTTTGCTTACCGTGCGTTAGTACTCACTATGCATGCAGGCTGTACGGTAAGAATCATTTACATTAGTGGTCGTAGAAAAAATAAGTTTATTAAATCACTTTGATTTTTACCTCAAAATACAATACAATTAATTACAAATACAAAAATTGTACAACCTTGTAATATACGAAACTTTTTTGGACCACATCAAACGTAAACCTTTTTCTGTACACAAAATAAGTTCAAAAACGTATTTATAATTAGTTCCAACTCGGTAGCCTTATTTTGAGTCATCCGCGCTGAAATTCTGTTAAATATTGTTGATGTATGTTCAAATTAATGTAAACAATTTGATTAACTACCACCGTAAGATCCATTATCCATTGTTTCAGCAGTAGTCGACATTGATTAATTAAGTGTTGTTTGGTTGTTGCGTTTGATAAAGAAAATAATTAAGTAAAACTTTGAGGAAACCTTGCATCTGACATCTTCCTCCCAGCTCGTGTGGGTCGCTTGATTTCAACAGCACTTGGTACTAATCGAATTAATATGTCTCTTCTGTTTTAAATTTTACATGGCTCCCTTCATAAAAATTATTTTGCAAAATATTCCGAACGTGGGATGTTAATGTAGACTGATTTTAATGAAAATCTTGCTACGTCTTCGCGAATCATGAACAATGGTGATACTTTGTTGTACACTTTAGGCAGGCCAATAAACGTCATTGTCAACATTAATGTTGTATGTGTCAAAAAACTCAATACAGTTTTTGTACCAAAATTTGTATGATATAAATTCATACATCAAGAAATGGTCATCTCATGACGAAACTTGATGCCATTTATCTTTATCATAGTTGTGTGTATCTGTTAAATTGAATGACAAAATGCCTAGTCTACATACCTGTAGGTATATTTAATTCATTACGAGAGGGCGTTTTATTGCGACCTCGCATGTTCTCCACCTGTCCACTCCCACGAGCAGGGAAAGTTGGATTGTTTAAGTTATTTTCCCTTGTCATGTTCCTTCTTAAGTTTCTCGAGATAAGTTCGAGGCACTAACACACTCTAACTTATGGGATGTCACATAATATTTTATCTTTGATTCCTCAAGTCGTCCATTCTTGGCTGAGATGTATTGTAAACGAAGAATAATTGTTTTATGAAGAATGTATGAGTTCTTTTACGTAGAAGAATGTTTATGGAATTATTATATTTAATCGTTTTATTCTACACTAATTACGTGAATGAGTCTAAACAGATAAGGCCAGATTTGAAAAAAAAAATTATCAGTTGTTGGTGGACCAAAGTGTTCTTACATTTCATTTAAATTTGAAATTGAAAAATTGTGTGTATATGTAAGTTTGAATTTTGTTATTCGTGAGTTTTAAGCTCCCATTTAAAAAAAAATCATTATTAAAGAACATTCAAAGGTTTTTAGCCATGTTTCAACTGCAATTATAAACGCGGACCCCTTTGCCTTTTGTGCTTTATAAGACCATTTAACAGAATCATTTCTTCCTTTAAATATCGGACGTGAATTGCATATCAAACAAACGGTAGTTTTGGGCCTCTGTTCTGTTATGCGAAGTTTTTAGGATTCCCTGTGCATTTAAGAACAGCTTATGTTACACCACATTAACTTCTTAAGGGCCCAATCTACATGGAAGAGGCATGTTGCCCGTAATAATATAGTCAATTAGACTGCCGATGCTCTTTGCTAAGTGATCAGAAGCAAAGGGCCTACCGTCTATTCACTGGCAGAAACTGCATTAAGGTTTTAGCAAAAGTACTTCACTGCGCTACCCTGTCTGCTCCCCGTTTGATTTTGATGCGGAATTAAATTTATTCAAACCCCAATCATAACTCGATCACGTTTCATCTCGAAATTGCTTTTTATGGATTTGCATTTCTCTTAAAACCATCTAAGCATCCATTCTGATATTATAGGGAGTTGTATCATGGAAACAATTCGTTTACACATCCCTTGAAGTAATTAAAAACTCTTTATTTTGTAAACATTGTCGTGTTATTGGGCATTTGATGGCAAGCAATAAAATATGGTCAAAATGAAAAGTAGTAATAAAAAGATCGATTTGATAGATGTTTAATAGTCTTCATGGTAGAGTATATATCTTCATTGTTTTTAGGCTCACAATTTTAGTAATTCATTGAGTTTATTAGAAAATAGTAAAGTCTTGCGTATTAGATGTACGATAAAGTGTTTTCAATTTGAAAAGAATGCTTCCACTGAACAATCATGCCGTGCTAAATCCCCAGTATTGGTGGATTAGCGACACGTTGTAACCGGTATTGCCAACAAATTAGAACAAATGCCAGCCCGTATTGGTGTTGTATTGATTCGTTTGCCATTTCCTAATGAAATAGTTTTTTCTGAGGCCAGCTAGTTGGAAAAATTACTTTCTAAACAAGCTTACAACTTAAATACAGCTAATTTGAAATATAGAGGGCATCAAAAAATTATTTATGTGAACATCTAAAACCTTGGACAAACATTTCCACTTTGTGAATGTACTCTTTTTGATTCATTAAAAAAAAAAAAAACGTTTCAATAAAAAAAAAGGGGGTGCAAATACAAATATGTTGAAAGCACTGTGTGTTAAACTTAAAAGATAAGCTTTTACAAATTGAAAATGCCGCAAAATAAATTTAAAAAATGTAATTATAGTTACAAGAAAATTGTGTAATTAAAAATTTGGTGGAAGTTATCTTCATGTTTTGTATAATTACGTATTTTAATGTAAATCATAATTAATCCGCAGTGGATTAAGGTGCTAACTCATTTCATTTCTTTTCTTCTTTAATGTGTAGCCTAATAATAATAATTTTAAATAAGGAAAATATTTTGTTCCATAAGTTTTACGTAGGTACAATTAAGCATAATTTAAATAAAAATCTCTAAAGGTAATCCAGCGTCCTTAATATTAATACTCACTCTGAAAATTCATTGCGTTGTTAATTTATTGTATTTTATGTACTTTACATTCTGGCTCCCTCGCAATCGCAATGTAAATTAGTATTTGTGGATTAATCCACATTTAACTTTGGGTATGTTTGTTACCAAATACACAGCCGAAAAGGCAAAGGTCGCGCCTCCCTCGCATTTTTTATTTTAACTGTTGGATGTAAATTTTATTGCTGTTGCTATTTGTTCCAGAGTAGATATGAACGTGATTTAAAAGTTAGGCGTATTTAAAATATTGTGCACTTAACATTAATTCATTTTGTGTTTAATAAGGTACTTTATATTTTAAATTTAAGCTGTTCTAATTGCTTCTTATCGTTTTTGTTTTGTAATAGCCAACCTCATGTTTCATTTAACTCCATACCTAGACGTTCATTTTTACTGTTATATTATGTAATACCAATTTTTGTTTACTAATCCTAACTTAATCCTAAGCCCGTTCTACCTTTACGGTGTACGGCTTGCTAGAGTTGAGGCATTGCGTGGGTTTTCTTTTCAATATCTTTCTCCATTCTCTTCTTTCTTGCGTTTTTAGTTTTATTTCCTGCCACTTGACTCCTCGTTTCTCTGTCGCTGTTTTTACCTCTTCCGCCCAGGTTCTTCTAGGTTTTCCCCTCCTCCTTTTTACTACCCTTGCATCGTATTTTTTTACCGTGCTTTTTAATCCTCATTTTGTGCCCATACCATCTCACCGTTTTTCGTTCTTTTTATTCACTTTTTTCAATTCCTTTATCTTTTAATAATATCCAGGTGTCATTTCTATTCACCCTATCGAATGGTATTTCGAGGTCTATAAAGCATAGATGCATTTCTCCGTTCTCCGTTATAGCTTTCTCGATTATTTGCCGAATTGTGAAATTTGCGTCGATCGTTCCTCTGTTCTTTCTGAATCCTTGCCGTGTGTCTTCGTTTGTTCCCTCCAACTTTTTTTATTTACAGAAACTTATTTGTATTTTTTAAATTTCAGAATGGCATCACGAAGTAGTTCACGACAGGGTAAAACGGCAACTATCCGTATCCTCCGACAGTAAGTTACTAGATGATGATATTCGAGAAGAAGCCCGTGTAATCTTAAGGCCTCGAAAGCCTCCCAGACCAAAATCTGAAGTTCTGCTTAATCAAGGGAGCGAGCACCGTCGAACGAAACGATTTTCCGCGTTTGGGGTAAGCTTTTATTACAGGATACGATCATTGTTCGAAATACTCTATTAGAAGCAGCCACTTCATTATTGGCATTGCACGCTTTGCCAACAAAGTTTATTTTAAAACGTCTATGAACTTCTTAAAAAGTTTAAAACTTGTTTCAAAGTTGGATGCTTCGACTCATTACTTGAAGGTGCGATTAAAAAAATAATTTTACAAGAATCGATGCCCTTGGGTCGACAACCGAATCAATTAGCACCAGTTTGAGCTTTCCAGTTGATTTTGTTTCCTCTTAATGTCGACGAACGTGTAGAAGGACAAATTAAAACCATTTAGATCAGGTTTTAAATTCATTTCGATAATTTTGAATAGTCAGTTCCAGTTTATCATCCTGTAAATACATTTTAAAATGTCTTGTGTCACTGTTTAAAAATATGTTGATTGTATGGATTGTTGTACATTTGGAAAAAATTTCATGTTTGTAAATCAATTAAGGTCAAGCTTATATTAACTACTGCGGCTGCCATGAATACGCAAATGCGATCAGACGGTGCGTTTAAAATTATTCGACAGTTCAGCAGCGAACGATCGTATTTTTGATGAAGTTGTTTCATATAACACAGCAATTTGTGGACTTCACAATAGCTTTTTGCCAATTGAACTTGCGTAAGCCTGCGGGATTAGGAACGAATTATTGATTTGCTGTACCTATAGCTTTTTTGTACAAAAAATTACGCGAAGTAAAATGACAAAGATAGCGTTGTTCTTTTTTATATTAGTATTCACATCACGTAGATAAGGCATCTTTACATGAAAAAATTACTGTTGCATTTTAACGCTATCCTGTCTGTTTGCATTTTCAACAATTAGCTTAATACACCATGATTTGCTTAATAAACGCACATGCCGAGAGACGTAACTATAAATAATTTCCAAACTGCTGTTAATTTTCATTTGAATTTTACAGGAGACGTTTATCTAAGGCATCTTTACATGAGAAAAATACTGTTGCATTTTAACGCTATCCTGTCTGTTTGCATTTTCAACAATTAGCTTAATACACCATGATTTGCTTAATAAACGCACATGCCGAGAGACGTAACTATAAATAATTTCCAAACTGCTGTTAATTTTCATTTGAATTTTACAGGAGACGTTTATCTAAGGCATCTTTACATGAGAAAAATACTGTTGCATTTTAACGCTATCCTGTCTGTTTGCATTTTCAACAATTAGCTTAATACACCGTGATTTGCTTAATAAACGCACATGCCGAGAGACGTAACTATAAATAATTTCCAAACTGCTGTGAATTTTCATTTGAATTTTACAGGAGACGTTTATCTAAGGCATCTTTACATGAGAAAAATACTGTTGCATTTTAACGCTATCCTGTCTGTTTGCATTTTCAACAATTAGCTTAATACACCATGATTTGCTTAATAAACGCACATGCCGAGAGACGTAACTATAAATAATTTCCAAACTGCTGTTAATTTTCATTTGAATTTTACAGGAGACGTTTATCTAAGGCATCTTTACATGAGAAAAATACTGTTGCATTTTAACGCTATCCTGTCTGTTTGCATTTTCAACAATTAGCTTAATACACCATGATTTGCTTAATAAACGCACATGCCGAGAGACGTAACTATAAATAATTTCCAAACTGCTGTTAATTTTCATTTGAATTTTACAGGAGACGTTTATCTAAGGCATCTTTACATGAGAAAAATACTGTTGCATTTTAACGCTATCCTGTCTGTTTGCATTTTCAACAATTAGCTTAATACACCGTGATTTGCTTAATAAACGCACATGCCGAGAGACGTAACTATAAATAATTTCCAAACTGCTGTGAATTTTCATTTGAATTTTACAGGAGACGTTTATCTAAGGCATCTTTACATGAGAAAAATACTGTTGCATTTTAACGCTATCCTGTCTGTTTGCATTTTCAACAATTAGCTTAATACACCATGATTTGCTTAATAAACGCACATGCCGAGAGACGTAACTATAAATAATTTCCAAACTGCTGTGAATTTTCATTTGAATTTTACAGGAGACGTTTATCTAAGGCATCTTTACATGAGAAAAATACTGTTGCATTTTAACGCTATCCTGTCTGTTTGCATTTTCAACCATTAGCTTAATACACCGTGATTTGCTTAATAAACGCACATGCCGAGAGACGTAACTATAAATAATTTCCAAACTGCTGTGAATTTTCATTTGAATTTTACAGGAGACGTTTATCTAAGGCATCTTTACATGAGAAAAATACTGTTGCATTCTAACGCTATCCTGTCTGTTTGCATTTTCAACAATTAGCTTAATACACCGTGATATGCTTAATAAATGCAAATGTCAAGACACGTAACTATAAATAATTTCCAAACTGCTGTGAATTTTCATTTGAATTTTACAGGAGACGTTTATCTAAGGCATCTTTACATGAGAAAAATACTGTTGCATTTTAACGCTATCCTGTTTGTTTGCATTTTCAACAATTAGCTTAATACACCATGATTTGCTTAATAAACGCACATGCCGAGAGACGTAACTATAAATAATTTCCAAACTGCTGTGAATTTTCATTTGAATTTTACAGGAGACGTTTATCTAAGGCATCTTTACATGAGAAAAATACTGTTGCATTCTAACGCTATCCTGTCTGTTTGCATTTTCAACAATTAGCTTAATACACTGTGATTTGCTTAATAAATGCAAATGTCAAGACACGTAACTATAAATAATTTCCAAACTGCTGTGAATTTTCATTTGAATTTTACAGGAGACGTTTATCTAAGGCATCTTTACATGAGAAAAATACTGTTGCATTCTAACGCTATCCTGTCTGTTTGCATTTTCAACAATTAGCTTAATACACCGTGATTTGCTTAATAAATGCAAATGTCAAGAGACGTAACTATAAATAATTTCCAAACTGCTGTGAATTTTCATTTGAATTTTACAGGAGACGTTTATCTAAGGCACCTTTACATGAAAAAAATACTGTTGCATTTTAATGCTATCCTGTCTGTTTGCATTTTCAACAATTAGCTTAATACACCATGATTTGCTTAATAAATGCAAATGTCAAGAGACGTAACTATAAATAATTTCCAAACTGCTGTGAATTTTCATTTGAATTTTACAGGAGACGTTTATCTAAGGCACCTTTACATGAAAAAAATACTGTTGCATTCTAACGCTATCCTGTCTGTTTGCATTTTCAACAATTAGCTTAATACACCGTGATTTGCTTAATAAATGCAAATGTCAAGAGACGTAACTATAAATAATTTCCAAACTGCTGTGAATTTTCATTTGAATTTTACAGGAGACGTTTATCTAAGGCATCTTTACATGAGAAAAATACTGTTGCATTTTAACGCTATCCTGTCTGTTTGCATTTTCAACAATTAGCTTAATACACCGTGATTTGCTTAATAAACGCACATGCCGAGAGACGTAACTATAAATAATTTCCAAACTGCTGTGAATTTTCATTTGAATTTTACAGGAGACGTTTATCTAAGGCATCTTTACATGAGAAAAATACTGTTGCATTCTAACGCTATCCTGTCTGTTTGCATTTTCAACAATTAGCTTAATACACCATGATTTGCTTAATAAATGCAAATGTCAAGAGACGTAACTATAAATAATTTCCAAACTGCTGTGAATTTTCATTTGAATTTTACAGGAGACGTTTATCTAAGGCATCTTTACATGAGAAAAATACTGTTGCATTTTAACGCTATCCTGTCTGTTTGCATTTTCAACAATTAGCTTAATACACCATGATTTGCTTAATAAATGCAAATGTCAAGAGACGTAACTATAAATAATTTCCAAACTGCTGTGAATTTTCATTTGAATTTTACAGGAGACGTTTATCTAAGGCACCTTTACATGAAAAAAATACTGTTGCATTCTAACGCTATCCTGTCTGTTTGCATTTTCAACAATTAGCTTAATACACCGTGATTTGCTTAATAAATGCAAATGTCAAGAGACGTAACTATAAATAATTTCCAAACTGCTGTGAATTTTCATTTGAATTTTACAGGAGACGTTTATCTAAGGCACCTTTACATGAAAAAAATACTGTTGCATTCTAACGCTATCCTGTCTGTTTGCATTTTCAACAATTAGCTTAATACACCGTGATTTGCTTAATAAATGCAAATGTCAAGAGACGTAACTATAAATAATTTCCAAACTGCTGTGAATTTTCATTTGAATTTTACAGGAGACGTTTATCTAAGGCACCTTTACATGAAAAAAATACTGTTGCATTCTAACGCTATCCTGTCTGTTTGCATTTTCAACAATTAGCTTAATACACCATGATTTGCTTAATAAATGCAAATGTCAAGAGACGTAACTATAAATAATTTCCAAACTGCTGTGAATTTTCATTTGAATTTTACAGGAGACGTTTATCTAAGGCACCTTTACATGAAAAAAATACTGTTGCATTCTAACGCTATCCTGTCTGTTTGCATTTTCAACAATTAGCTTAATACACCGTGATTTGCTTAATAAATGCAAATGTCAAGAGACGTAACTATAAATAATTTCCAAACTGCTGTGAATTTTCATTTGAATTTTACAGGAGACGTTTATCTAAGGCATCTTTACATGAGAAAAATACTGTTGCATTTTAACGCTATCCTGTCTGTTTGCATTTTCAACAATTAGCTTAATACACCGTGATTTGCTTAATAAACGCACATGCCGAGAGACGTAACTATAAATAATTTCCAAACTGCTGTGAATTTTCATTTGAATTTTACAGGAGACGTTTATCTAAGCGTAGATGAACGTTAAGAAATCGGTTTTGCTCTCAAACCCGCGAAATTATATTGCAGACCTTTGAATCATCCTGTACACTTGTACAGGGTGGCCTATTTTCGATGCCCATACAGGGTATCTCGGTTATTATCAGAGATAGAAAAAAAACTAATTATGTAGTCTGGATTTCTTTTTTCGAGAGGAATTCATTGCCTTAAACAGATTTTTGATATCTTTTTTAATTGTCGAAATATAGCCAAAACCGATTGTTGGCGATTTTAAAAAATGATAAATATCTCGCTTAAACGAAAAGATGGAGAAAAACTTTAAAGACCCTTTTGGCATGGTTTTTTGTCTTCAATAAGATAGCGATATTCAATTTATTTAACTCATATAATTTTGGAACAATTGATGTAGATAAAAACAAGGAAGATATAATTTTATCTTATCCTTACGACTACATTTTTTGTATAAAAATGTCCTGGTTTGAAAAGTGCAAAAATGTCCTGGTTTTTCATTTTTTGTCTTAGTTTTGCTTAATTACATCTGGTCACCCTATGTATGTATATATCATAGGCATAATGTAACATTGGGCTTTTTATAAAATGCCCAGGACTTCCTATAAAATGTCAACAAAACGAGCAAATCATGGCTTTCTCATAAACCTCATTCGTTTTTTTTTCCATACAAAAAAAACTTTAACCAACCTTCAACTGCACCCCAATTCATTTGGCCTGGTTTGTTTTTATTGTGTTTAAATTTTGCTGGCATTTAATTATTTGCCCAGTCAAAACACAAGAAAGCCATACTTTATCGTTTTGCCAGCTTTTTATGAGAATAATCTGTAGATTTATGTGTTATTTTCGGGTAAATATGTATTGCTTTTTCAGGGTGATTCGCCATTTGGAAAATCAGAAGCTTATATTAAACTAGAACAATTAGGTGAAGGATCTTATGCCACGGTGTATAAAGGTTATAGCAAGTAAGTATAAGCATTAAACTATTTAGTCAAAATTCCTTATTGTGTTAACAGCATATAAAAAACAAAATACTAATTTAGATGCAATTGTCTTACAGTTTAAAAAATCAAGTGGTAGCACTGAAAGAAATTAGACTGCAAGAAGAAGAAGGGGCACCTTTTACGGCTATTCGGGAGGCTTCCTTGCTGAAAGAACTGAAACATGCCAACATAGTCACTCTACATGATATTGTACATACACGGGAAACCCTTACTTTTGTCTTCGAATATGTAGTGAGTATATAGATAATACATTTATTAAAAATGAACCTGTTGAGATATTACTTTTTCGCTAATTATGAAAAACAAAAATGTGCTTCGCACGCCGTATTAATTTAAGACTGTTTTTGTGTAATAAAATGTCAGTTGTATAACTAAAACATTATTTTCAGCATACAGACTTGTCACAGTACCTTGAAAGGCATAGTGGTGGCCTGGAACACAGGAATGTTAAACTGTTTCTCTTCCAATTGTTGCGAGGACTTGCTTACTGCCATAAACGGAGGGTGCTACATAGAGATGTCAAACCGCAAAATCTGCTCATTAGTGAGATAGGAGAACTGAAATTAGCCGATTTTGGGTTGGCACGAGCCAAATCTGTTCCTAGCCACACGTATTCTCATGAAGTGGTGACGTTATGGTACCGACCTCCCGACGTATTGCTGGGTAGCACCGAGTACTCGACATCTTTGGACATGTGGGGTGTGGGCTGTATATTCGTGGAGATGATCACCGGTATGGCAATTTTTCCAGGAGTGCGAGATACCTACGATCAACTGGATAAAATATTTAAGGTAAGAAAAGTACATAACTAGCTCCTGTAACTTCTTTATTTTAAAAGATAAAGCTTTGGTTTTTATAGCAAAATATTAAGAGGGTTGTGAATTCTTTTTAAATTTTACATGCATTCAATTATTTTTATTGTTTTTTTAATTTAGTCATGATGAGTCCTTCTACTGTTAGGTGTAGGACTGTTAAGTGTGTTGTGCTAACTTTTTTCCATGTGTTCTGTCTTGTGCTAGCTTTTTTATTTCTTTCCATTTGATGTTTCTATCCGATGGTGCTTTTTAAACTTCGCCTTGCCAGGTTTTTCTCGGTCTACCTCTATTGTTTTTTTCCCTGTGATCTTGCTTCATAGGCTTTTCTGGTTAGCCTTTCTTCTTTCATCCTATAAATGTGACCCAACCATCCCTGCTGTCTTTCTAGTATTTTTGTTTCAACTGATTTTATCTTTGATTGTTCTCTATATGTTTCATTTCTGATTCTTTTTTAGTTTTTCCTTGGATTTTTCTTAGAAGTCTCATTTCAGCTGCATTGTTAATAGATATTCAGTTTTAAAATTTTGTTTTCAAAATTTTTTTAGTCACCTCATATTTTTTATTTTAATACATCAGTGAAAAACCCTTTAAAAAAATCACAGAAAATCGGGCTTCATACGATGGTACATAATGGATTGCATAAATTCAGTGACTGGTACAAAGGGGGAGGGGCATCGCCCCCCACCCCCCTAATGTTTTTAATCCTGAATTAAAATACCTTTAAGCGTTTTTTTTTACTAGTTTTTTAAAATCTCCTCAGTCCTTCCTCCGGGCTGAGGGGGACACAGATCCCCCTCTTGTCCCGGTTATGATAGTCACAAATCTGGCAACCCTAATCTAACTTGACCTTTTGAGATTTTTTTAAATAAATATAGCAAACAAAGGTCAATCTGAAAATTATATTTCATATTATTTGTGCGTATTTATACTGATATTAAAAAAACATCCTTTAATCCTTTGGATACTACATACCACTATACTGGCTTCCCTTTAAACGGCTTTTTGATACTAAACACCACTATAAAATGTATAGGTATTACATAGGGATTGTAAATTTACCGACTTTTTGAATTACCGGTAATTCGGTAAAACTGTCAATCAAAACCGGTTTACCGGTAATCTACCGGTAAACCATATTATTATATATATGTTTATATTATATTGTTTCTTTTTAGATTCTTGCGGTTACTAAATTTTTAATATAGTTTTGGGAGTTTATCCGCGTCTTCCCTATAGTAGGAGCTTGCCGAAACGTCGAGCCAATTTAAATATTACCCGGATAAACTCCGAAAACCATATTAAAAATAAATATATTTATTTCTATACATTTATTTATTATGGAACTGATTGAGATAGTTGAAGCCTAAACTATCCCAATCAGTTTCATACAATATATTAGTTAACAGCCATCAACGTAATATTTTTTTATTTAATATTAATGTAATATACAATATAAAATATATATAATATATAAAATAAAAATATTACAAAAAATATAATCCAGCATTACAAAAAAAACATGAAATAAAACTATTCTGAACATAAACTATAAAATTAATGATATAACATAAAATATAAAATGATATAACATAAAATATGTTGTCAAACTATAAACAATATTTTTTAATTTAAACTTTTCTTAAAAAATAAGCACGTAGAAAACATAATTTATCCAAACTATCGTCTAATTGCGACTACACTTGATGGTCGAGTAGTGAGTAAACAATCATATGCCATTTGTATTTTTTCTTTTAAATACGTCAACTTTTTTTCGATTATTTGATTTAGATTTTTATCATGATTAGAAAGATATTGTAAAATTACCGGAATTACCGGTAAAAAACTGGCAAATTACCGGTAAAATTTGAAGAGCTTTTTTTGCGATTTACCGGTAAACCGGTTTACCGGTATTACAATCCCTAGTATTACATGACCGAAAATACAACCTCAGTCCTAAGTACTGTGGGATTCTCTTGGTGAATATGCAACTGTTGGTACTAACCGTGGCTAAAACTGATTTAAGCTGATTGTCAACTGTTGATCTCCCTAAACCCTAAACTATGTAATAATATTAATGTTTTAAAAGGTATTGGGAACTCCAACTGAAGATGACTGGCCAGGTGTGACACAGCTACCAGGATACAAACCTCATAAATTGGGTCATTACCGGCCACGTAAATTAGGTCTATATTGGCCTTCTTTGCACGATCTTATTCAAGGTGAAAGTATGGCTACAGCTCTATTAAAACTAGACCCGCAACATAGGCTAGGTGCCGAAGAAGGCATGTCTCACCCCTATTTCAACCAACTACCCAAAAAATTATTAGAATTGCCAGATGGTAAGTGGTACAACAATATTTAAAAATATTTTTATAGCTATTAGAGGTCTTTCAAGATAAACTGAACTGTGACGCAGAAACTAAAACTCGTCTTAAGCCTTGATTACTGCGCAACCTAAAAAAATACATCTATTCTAGCAACGGGGAGGGGGGGTTATAACCTATAATAGTAAAACGTTTTTAGAAAGGTCTACATTTCAACCTCCATCCCCTCTCTTTGCGCATTTCGCGGTTCATTTTATCTTGAAAGACCTCTAACAGTGGTACTTCATACTTCAATAGTAACTGACACAATAAATGCAAAGTGATTTTTTTGATATATAAAGTAGGGGCTCGACAGATTATTTTAATACAAGCACAACTGCACAACTTATAAATGCCTTTAACTCAGTGTTTCTCAAACTTTTTACTCTGAGTACCCCTTTCAAAATTAAAAACTTGCAGAGGACCCCCATAAATATGTTTTGAAGAAATAAAACTTGGAGATACGTAATGATGTTTTTATTTAATGAATTAATAAATATAAATAAATAAAACATTCCAAACAAAACTTTTAAAAATATTCGAGGACCCCCAGGGGTCCGCGGACCACACTCTGAGTAACACTGCTTAAAGTGATTGACAATATTTATTTTTTAAAAACATTAGGATTCATTTATTTTAGCTACACATTTAAACCGGCCAGAAATGGCCACACCAATTGAGACATTGTAAAACTTGTACATCTGGTTTTCAACTTATAACGTTGGTGAATCTCGATCAGCAAAATATATAATTTTATAAACAATCAGAATTTTTTTATATAAACACCAAGCATGGTTGGAAAGGTGTTTTAGCCATCATTATTTTATACATGTGTCGTTTTGTACGTACAAAAATACCTTAAGAGTTCTGTAAAAAGTTTGTTTAGCCAAATTTTATTTATCGATTCAAAAAAGTTAACAATCGCTTACTTATAATGTTGACCAAGTAGCATGGGTGTCCGCAGAAAATTATCCGGGGGGAGGCAAACCTTGCAAAGGAATGCATTAAAATATTAACGAACTTTTAACTTGACCCTCTTTCATTTGGTCATTAATGGAGAACTCGATTTCAGGGAGGGGCAAGAGCCCCGTTTGCCCTCCCCTGTGGACGCCCATGCCAAGTAACATACAGCTGTATTTATCGAGCCCTGCTTTTAATAATGTATCTAGTCGAAACGAAATGTTTACATGATCCATTTACTTGCAGATGTTTCTATCTTCAGCGTGGAAGGTGTGCACTTATTTCCAGAACACTACAACGGAATAAAGTGAAAATTTTCGAGTAACCCCTCTCAGGAACCCATTTTAAGCAATGACCATCGACACGGCTGCTACTTGCTGCCTTTCAACATTTTTCACACTGTGGCTCACTCCACTGCTAATTTCATCTAGCGAAGTTTTAATTTTAATCTAACGGAATTGAATACAAATTAATTTTAATAGTTTATTAGAGATATGTGGCAAAATTAGTTAAATCTTTGTATAGTAAAACAAGTTTACCCAGGAAGTGTTCAAAAAGATTTAAAAACAGACCTAATTAAAAGAAATGGATATGTTGTTTACATAGCTATTTATAAGTTATATAGGAGTTCGTTCGAACTACTTTAAATTAATAGTGATATCGAGGATGTGAACTGATTGGTGGTTAAAGTTAAATCAATTTCAGATCTGCAGGTTTCGTGAACCGGTTCTATCATCTCTGCCCTATACCAGTGTTTATCAAACTTTTTACTCTGGGGACCCCTCCCAACATTTAAAACTTACAGAGAACCCCAATGAATTGTTTTGTGGACAATTTTTTGTTGTGTTGTTATATTTCAGTGACCTCCAAACGTTATAAACATGCTCGAGAGACCCCTTCAGAAGGATCCAGCGACCCCCAGGGGTCCACAGACCACATTTTGAGAAACACTCCCCTATACCATTGCACCTCATTATTATTGCAACTAATTTCAACAAGATTTTGATGATAGAATAATATTCATTAATAAAATGACTCAAACATATCATTTTGACCCAGTTTCATTACAGTTTAATTTAAAATACTAATGCTGCTGATGCTGAGTTTAAAACCATAAAAAAACAGTTGAAAAAAAAAAACAATTGAAGGCACATCAGTTTACATCCATGATAAATATTTATTATGAATATAGAGAATTTAACAAATCTCATAGCAAATGTATTTCTCCTTATAGAGAAGAATATTCAGCAATACCACTACTAGAAAATTTTCATGCCATATAAATTTCTTCGGTTTTGTTAGCACAAGCAACGTTGACTAAATAGCCAAAGGGTGTATGTTTGATGTTTGAAGTGAACAACAGTGTGAAGTGAATTTTTCATGTATAGAACCATTCCTTCCATGGTGCTCAATTACTATTTAAGACACTGGTCATGTGGGCTGTAACGCTGCTGTGCAGTGGACTGAGTTACAAGGCTGGAATCACCATTGCCTTGCTGGCACACACTAGTTACTGATGTTTTTAGAGCATTTATTATCGTGTAAACTTTTTTTCTATGATTAGCAAGTATTACCTCATGTGATTGGATATTATGTGGCACCAGACGCAGCTAAAATTGTAATGATGTATTTTTCAGTAGTTCAGTAGTTCCCGTAAAGCATTCTTCTGTGCCAAATGGCATTTAAACTGAAGTTTATTCATGATTTTTCTTTTATTTTAATTTTCAATTGCAAACTACACCGAATTTACTTTAATTTAATTATGTAAAATCGTGATTAACAAACTAAGATATCAAAATTTTTAGGCCTAATCGTTAGTGTGAGCATTTGTTTATTTATGGTTACATTTTAGCGAATGCTGTGAGCTCTGTAGAACACCATCATTAGTCCGTATTTATAGCAATCGTAAACGGTAGTGTGTAGACCATTGTTGGATCATGGCACTAAGGTACATGGCAATGCACCCCTCCTTATGGTACGTCCAGTAGTGTGGCACAACTTGCTCAAGTTGTGCCGCATGTATAGCGCTTGTTTACTCTGCTAACAGGCACTTTCAGCTGTAGCATGATTTTGCAGGCACTTTTTCTTTTAAACAAATTTAAAATTTTAGAATTTTAAATAAAACAGTGCATTATTGTATCTAACCGGTTTCGACATCGAAACTGGTAAGACTATTCTCCTTATGTGATAGAGATCATTTGTTAAGTTACATTGGTACACAAATCCAAATGTATTTATTAAAAGTAAATTTTATTAATGCCGAAAAACCATGGTGTACGTAATCATTGTACCATGTTGCATTGTATATAGTATAGTTGTTTATATTAATAAGATTATTATACAAACTATCGAAAAATTACGGATTAATAAATGTCTTTGTATAAATTTCATCAATTGTTTTCTTTATTATTTGAAAGGTGTTTATTAAGCTGAAAATATCTCTTTTATCCTGACCTTTTTGTTCACTCTCTTTTTTTATTCTGATAATTTTTGTCCTCTTTTTCCCTAAGATACTTTTGGTCAGATTTTTAAAAAAAATTATAGAACAGTCGTTTACAGGCCAAAGCAATAAACTCCACTTTACGATTTTTTAACAATTTTAGTGCCTAAACACCTGATGTTTATTTTTTTATGTTTAAAACCAATTTCTTTAATAATTAAATGTCAATAAAAATGTTGACCCTCGAATAATAAGTTATTTATTTCAGAATAAACAATTATTCCAATATATTTAATTATTCAATATACTAGGTAATACATTTTTTTACTTAAAAATGTTCTGCTTTGTTTGATAAAGTAAAATATATTTACATAAAAACTTTATATTTTTACAAATAGTATTTGTATTTACTATGTAGCTAAAATTAATTATTTGTGGGGAATCAGCTTGAAAAAGCCTTAACATACTTAATATAATATTATATATTTATTGATAACAGGCGCCTACTGAAATACAAAACGCAACCCATTTAGCAAATTGCGCCTTAATAGGTATGCAATGTGCTTAACAAAGCGCCTACTTTTGGCATTTTCAGGCAACCTGCGTAGAAACGACGTTAAATCAATTGCATATCCATGTAGGCGTAATGTACAGTATGCAACCCACTAAACGTTGCGCCTATTGATAGGCAACCACGACACAAAACGCCTACATAGACATGCAACTAATTTGACATAACAGTTACGCAGGCTGTCTAAAAATGACAAAAGTAGGCGTTTTGTTCAGCACACTGCATACCTATGTAGGCGCAACGTGTTAAGTGGGTTGCGTTACGTAATTATGAATTACAATAAAAAGTGAACAATATTGTTCTTATGACAAACAAAATTAATTTCTGCAGTATACAGTACCAAGGTAATCGTAAACTTCAATAAAAATTAAAATAAATTGGGTTAAGATGAAGTTACTAAAGATTTGGTTTTGGACCAAAACTGTCAAAACACATTTATTAGTAAAAATCCAATAAAAATTAAACAATGCAATATTTATGTCTCAAATATGGATTTATAAAATATATTGCACTAACTCAAACCAAAAAGAAAATAAAAATCAAACCATATCTGGTAACGATTAAATTATTAAAAATGTTGTTTTAGACCAGAACTGTCAAAACACAATTCATTATGGTGCCTGTCCACGTGAGAGTAAACAACTCTCGATAGCAGTGTCGCCAAGGATATAGCCAATCGCGAGTTACTCTCAGGGGCTGTATCCTTGGCGACGCTGCTATCGAGAGTTGTTTACTCTCACGTGGACAGGCACCATTAGTAAAAATCCAATAAAAATGAAACGATGGAATATTTATGTCTTAAATATGATTTTATAAAGTACACTGCACTAACTCAATCGAAAAAAAAAAAAAAAAAATTAAAATAGATTTAGTAACGAGTAAGTTATTAAAAATTTTGTTTTGGATCAGAGCTGTTGAAACACATGTATCGGTAAAAATCCAATAACAATTAAATGGTACAGTCTTTATGTGTCTAATATGAATTTATGAAGTATGTTGTATCGTTAATCTGTAACTTGCCTAAAATTTAAAATATTGATGGTTACGAATAAGTTGTTAAGAAATATTAATTTCTGAAGTATACTGTACTAAGTCAATCGAGAACTTGAATAAAATTTAAAATATTTAAGATAAAGAATAAGTTATTAAGAAATTTGTTTTAGACCATTAAATATTTCAGTAGAGAGTAATTGTTCACAAAAAATAAGTTCTCTTTTTACACTTTCAACTTCTGGCAACACTATGCAAAGGTAAGTTTTACAACTTCCTTGCCACTGTAGTTATTAAATCTGAATATAATGTTAATGCATAGACAATAAGAATTACAGTTAAGATTACAATTTTGTATAATTATTATGTAAGGAAACCAATCAACCACAAATGCCGTAGGTAATTTTCATTTCATGATGAGTTTATAAATATTCATATAATAATAATAATAATAATAATAATCTTTATTTGTTCTGAATATCCCAAAAAAGGTGTAGAACTTGTCACAATAATAATTTAAGTACATTACAATAATATACATAGTTAATAAAAAGAAAAAACACAGAAAAATGATATTTAAATATAACATTTTATAAAGTCAGCATCATTTAAATATTCGCTAACTCCATAGTAAGCTTTAGAAATCAGAACTTTTCTTAATTTCTTCTTCAATTCGCGGGTGGGAAGATTTATTATACTCTCAGGTGATGTGTTAAATTTATTATATATAGCAATAATTGTGGAGGCAACATTTTTTTGAAGATAGGTATATTTGAAGCATAATTGAGGTATAAAAAACAAATTATAAATTTTTACTCGCTTGTTTAAAAATAAAGTCCTATTTCATTTACTTTCAAATTAGAAAAAGTTACAGAATTTAATAGCCCCTGAAAATTCAAAAAACTGGCGAGGAGCGGTCGTGAAATAACGACTATGTTCGCCCCGTACTGGGGGACAATTTTCCCGACGACCCCCCCTTGGATCCGTCCTTGACATTGTTAGGCATTGTTTGTGAAGTAATAAATCACGTGTCTTTTTCGCTGTCGCATTCACTCAACGTCAAAAGCACGTTCAAGATTACTTTCACTTCGTGTACATATTTAGGTACTTCAGCCATATGATTTTTTGCAAATCGCTGTACACGTTTTGCAACCGTATCAAGAATTCAGTGATCACAGTAGGTAACCGCCATTTCAAATTTCGTTCAAGAAACTGTTATCGCAAAAGTAAAACGGTTCCGTTATATTACTCCGCCCACACAATTCCATTTAACAGTAGTTGCTCACGCGTGGTTTATTCGGTTGCTGTGTCACTGGGGCGACAGGTAGACTTGTTGAATTGTGGTTTATACGCTAGTTGTAATCATCGAACGTACGCAACAACAGTAACAGAAGCAAAGGTCAAAATGCCCGAAGTTAAACCATTTGCACGACTCCCAGATTCAGTGTTACCCAAACACTATTCTCTAACGTTGAAGCCCGACTTGAAAACGTTTGCTTTTACTGGAGACGTTAACATTCAAATTAAGGTACGTTGAACATATGCCGGCGCCTCTTTCTCGTATAGGTTAAGTGTAGTTATTTGTAAACACTTTGTGCTAAAAAAATGCAAATCATTATTTACAGGTTGCAAAAAAAACGAATACAATTTTGCTTAATGCTTTAGATTTGGACATTAAAAATGTGAATTTACACGGAGGTGCTGGTGCATTGCCACCAACGAAAATTGATATATCTGCAGAGAATGAGACTGCACAATTTATTTTTGCTCAACCTATTGTTGAGGGAGACTATCATCTGGAAATAAAATTCAGTGGAGAAATTAATGATAAAATGAAAGGACTGTATCGTAGCAAATATGTCAACCAAAATGGTGAGAATCAATATGCAGCTGTAACACAGTTTGAATCGACGGATGCTCGAAGATGTTTCCCTTGTTGGGACGAGCCTGCCTTGAAAGCTACATTTGATATTAGTTTAATGGTGCCTCCAAAATTGGTTGCATTGTCCAATATGCCCGTAAAAGAGAGTGTAAATGTCGATAATTTAATTCGTTATGATTTTGAAACAACACCCATTATGTCGACTTACCTTGTAGCAGCTGTAGTAGGAGAGTATGATTATGTCGAAAATCGATCTAGTGATGGTGTGTTAGTGCGTGTTTACACTCCTCGAGGCAAAAAAGAACAAGGACTCTTTGCTCTAGAAGTGGCTACCAAAGTGCTTCCATATTATAAGGAATATTTTAACATAGCGTATCCCCTACCCAAGATTGATTTAATAGCTATAGCAGACTTTAGTGCTGGTGCTATGGAAAATTGGGGCCTAGTTACTTACAGAGAAACATGTCTTTTAGTAGATCCACAGAATACGTCTGCAGTACGCAAACAATGGATTGCATTAGTGGTTGGCCATGAGCTTGCACATCAGTGGTTTGGTAATCTTGTAACTATGGAATGGTGGACACATTTGTGGTTAAACGAAGGATATGCTTCATTTGTAGAGTTTCTTTGTGTTAATCATTTATTCCCAGAATATGATATTTGGACACAGTTTGTTAACGATATTTACATTCGAGCTTTGGAACTTGATTGTTTAAAAAATTCGCATCCAATTGAAGTACCTGTTGGACATCCTTCAGAAATTGATGAAATATTTGACGATATAAGTTACAACAAAGGTGCGTCGGTAATTCGAATGCTGCACCATTACATTGGAGATGCTGATTTTCGCAAAGGCATGAATTTATATTTAACCCGCCACCAGTATCAAAACACTTTCACTGAGGATCTATGGGCTGCTTTAGAAGAAGCTAGTAGTAAGCCCGTTGGTGATGTTATGTCCACTTGGACTAAACAAATGGGATTTCCTGAAGTTAAAGTTACCAGAAAACCAACCAAGGATAACACTGGAGTCACTTTAACTCTCACTCAAAGTAAATTTTGTGCTGATGGAGTTCAACCTGCAGAAGAACATTTATGGATGATTCCTATCACTATTTCAACCTCCAAAAACCCTGGAAAGGAAGTCGTTAGTACTGTTCTGAAAACTAAGCAGGCAGAAGTTGTTGTTCCCGATGTTGGAGCTAAAGATTGGATTAAAGTGAATCCAGGCACCATTGGATTCTATCGAACCCAGTATTCGCCAGATATGCTGGAATGTTTAATTCCAGCAATAAAAGATCGATCTCTACCACCTCTTGATAGATTGGGCTTATTGGATGATTTGTTTGCCATGGTACAAGCAGGGCATACAAATACAGATGAAGTATTAAAATTATTGCAAGCTTTTGAAGATGAACTTGATTATACAGTGTGGTCTTCCATTAGTAATATTCTTACCAAGTTGGGTGTGCTGCTATCCCATACAGATAGTGATCAGTTATTCAAAAATGTAAGTATAATTTACAAATTGCAAAATTGATGAACTAATGTTTACAACTTTTAGTTTGAGAAAAAGCTTTTAAGTAAAGTGTCCAAGCGTCTAGGATGGAACATTTCGCCTGAAGAAAAGCACTTGGATACTTTGTTGAGAGGTCTTGTTCTTGGCCGCTTGGCCTGGTTAGACGATGAAACCACCGTGGCTGAAGCTAAGAGCAGATTTTCCGAGCACATTTCTTCTGGCTCAGTAATACCTGCTGATTTGCGAAGTGCCTGTTACAAGGCTGTGCTGCGTGCAGGTGATAAAGAAACATATGATACCATGTTAAAATTGTATCGTTCTGCAGATCTTCATGAAGAAAAAGATCGTATTAGTAGAGCATTGGGGGCTGCAAAGGATGAAACTCTTCTCGCCAAAGTGTTGGACTTCGCTATGTCGGTAAGTTACTTTCGTTTGTTTATAATCCTTTGTTTTAATTTTTTTAAATTGTTACAGAATCAATCTTTAAATTTCTGCTATAAAACTTTACTTTTCTTTAACATGTTATTAATCCAATGAACCATAACCACTCTTTATTTAAATGCATTTTTTCTTATATAAAAAAGTATGGAATTGTTTGTCTCTTTGAGTAATACTAATTACAGTAACAATGGTCTATTATGTGTAAACATCTTTGTTAAACTATTTAGATAATGTCACAATAATGTTTACAGTCTTGTAGTAAGCAGACATTATTTGCATACCGTGCTCTACATCAACAAAATGCTTTTACAATTTTTTGTTAATTAATACTTAATTGTTTTAACTATTCTAAACATTTTCGTGTATGTAAAATTAAATTTAAAGCTAAAATGATGAAATTGCGACATTAAATCCCACAGCATTTGTCAATGTACGCGTTAAAGTGTTCATTAAGTCGAGAGCCAAGGCAATATTTTTGAAATGGTAAATAAAATCAGTATTTTATATGAATGTAAATGGATTTCAATCGAAACATTCCTCTTGGTTAAAAATTATATACGCTGCAAGCATGCAATCGTGTTTGGTTTCATAATCAGTAATTGATAAGCTAGAAAACTAAACATTTTATCTTGAATAATTTTCATTGCATGCTGAAATTTCTAGGAATTGTTGATAACATATTTTTTTATTTCTTTACTTCATTATTTTAATAGCATGACCGAACAATGGAACAATAATTTTAAATTATTAGAGCCCTTAATATTTAACTAAATGTTTTAATGAATGTGACTAAATCCTTTTCATTGAAAAATATCATAATTTCCATTGTTAAGTAAATAGATATAGTATAATACATTAATAATGAGTAAAAATATCGTAACAAGAACAGGATTTGTTAAAACTTAACAGATTTTCAATTTTAATTCGTTTAAAAAAGTTCCCATATGCTAAATTTGAATAAAGATTTTCAAAAACAATTGCCCACCGAATGTTTTTAAAATTATTTAAGTATTATTCAGTTGTTTTAAATCATGAAATTGTGTTCTAGGATGAAGTGCGTTCTCAAGACACCGTATTTGTCATCATGTCAGTAGCCATGACAAGAATGGGCAGGGAATTGGCTTGGGAGTTTTTCAAAGACCATTGGAAAGAACTGCTAGACAGGTATCAGGGTGGTTTTCTCTTGGCCCGACTGGTTAAATTTACAACTGAGAATTTTGCGAGTGAAAAGATGGCCCATGAGGTTGAGACATTTTTCGCCGAACATAAATCGCCAGGAACAGAAAGAACCGTACAGCAGGCAGTGGAAACCATAAGGCTTAACTCGAATTGGCTCGCTCGTGATGAAAAAGCTATACATGCTTTTCTCAAAGCCCATTGAATCAAAACTATTTACTTAAATTTTGTACTTCAGTTGTGTTGGTGTACCTCAATAACTTATGCCAGTTACTGTACCTATATTTTTTTTATGTTGTAAAGATTTTTGTTGCACTAAACTGTATGTTACATAATAATTTATTGAAAATTAAACCATTTTATTTGGATGTCAATACTTAAAAAGTGTTAAATCATTTTTATACAAACCCTTAAATATATCGAAATAAAGAACTATAAACTCACACCATTTTCATGATAAACTGTCCATTTATCTAATGAAAGGTGACCAGAATTTGGAAATGCGTGAAGAGGACATTTAGTAAAAAAAACCGTCCGACTTATACCAAAGTACAAATAAATAAAAAGAAAATACATTTTTATAATGAAACAATTCATTTAAGACTTATCTATGATTTAAGACATTAATTAAATGTCAGATTTTAGGCACAAATACCCAATTAAAACAAAAGCGGTCTAGATAACCTTCGTACCACGGTATAATATGTATAAGGAAGTTGTTCTCAAAGGAGGACAAAAGAAGGGCATATTATTAAAGAGAACGAGATCCCTAAAAAGGCATTTGCAAACCATTATCATCATTAACTCTAAAATTGTTGCCGACTTTGCTTATATTTTTTTAAGGTGTGAAAAATAAAAAGATGTTTAATAATTTTTTCAAACCAACTACCGTAATAAACAAATTTAAATTTTGTAAGGTTTTCATTTACGCTATGTTCAGACCAGCTAATATAATGTTGACTAGTGGTGGAGTTAAAGACCATCCTATAATGTGCGCCGTATTCATCAATTATGGACGGCATGTCACTTTTTCATTAGTCATCGTATTTGTGTTTTGCTCGGTCGGTAGACTGTTGTGACAATTGTTTTGTCGATTCGTGAGTGATTTTGGTCAAAAAAAACTAACTCGGTAGTTCTATTATATTATTTATATTGCGTCAGTATTCGCTAGAAACCGTATTAACCATCTTTATGTATAGAGATATGAAAAATATTTTGCGTATTAAAGGTAAGCCATGTAGTACATCTAAATCTAAAATTTCTTTTCAAATGTCAAACCTTGACCTAGTTTTTGTATTATTTTAAAGGTCTTAAGCACAAAAATGCCGCAAGAAGATACAAGTATAACCAAGAGTTTACAGAAATTAAAAATAGATTCATCTAGTGGTGCCAAAAAGAAACAATTTCCGAATTCCAAGTTATCCGTTGAATCAAATCCATTTATGAGGCGTAGAAGATCTAAATCGTTGTCAAATATTACCTTCGGACCTTCATGTGTATGTCATAAACGACCATCGTATGCTGTTCGAAATACGGTGTTATTCAAAAAGTCTAACGCTAAAAAAATATTGCGCGAACCTGTCCTAAAATTAATTTGCAAATGTAACAAAACTACTAGTGATGCAGCATCACATAAAATGTTAAAAAAGGACTCGAGTGATCAATCTAATAATGAATGTAAATTGTTTGGACAGTTATCAACATATAAAGAGCAAGATTTTCGTTCAATAATCGATGGTTGTCAACAATTAAATTTAGCGAATGTGAATGATGGTGTGCAAGATTTTTCTCTGCAAAGTTTTAGGCTGTTGCGTTCGGTTCAAAGTAATAATAATAGTAATAGTAGGGTCGTAAGCTCTCAAAGATCTGATAATTCAAATATTAGCAATTCGTGTTCTCATCAAGCTCGGATGACTGTTTCACCGTGTGATGTGACAATAGACGAACTAGCAAGTTACTTTGAAACTTTTGTGCATATACCTAAAAAAATGAGTTCAATGGCTGAAATGATGTATATTTAAATATTTTGTAGAATAAATCCTTAAATAAACAATTTTTATTATGCATATTGTATAATATAGTAACTAAAAATATTTTTTTAAATGTAAATTGTCGTTAAACTTCTGTAATAAGTGAATATCAATGCATCAGTAGTTAATAAGTTATTTAACAGGGTTAATATGGTTGCCTAAGGTGTCGTTTTAAAAAATAATTTCATTGTCCAAAGAACCAAAAAGGTGTGAAATTAATTATACATGTATTTATATGTACAACAGCAAATTAATTAGGATATTTACACATGCTTTAAGAAATGACTGCGAAAATATAAGTATTTAAAAACCCAAATTAATAATTTTACCAAAATTGGGAAACCATAATGTTTTTCCTGCACTTGACCGAACCTGTAGTTATGCAATCGTCTTAACCTAAGGTGACCATTTTTTTCCCCGAACTTTCGGGGACACTAAGCTGGGCTTAAAAAAAATAAGGTCCTAGACTAACTTTGTGAAATCTATTTTTTCGTTTTTTGGTACACCTAAGACCACAACTCTCATTGTAATAAACAAAATTCAAATTAAAGGGCGGGAATTAAAACCCTTACAATTTTGCACATTTTAAAAAGAGATGATAATTATGTCCAGGACAAAAGACGTGTGGTAACCGTAAGTAACCTAACCTAACATAACCTAATCGCATTTGACACTTTATTTATCGTGCACAGACCCCTCCCCACTCCAGTTATCGTGGCCAATAAGCGATTACACTGTTACAATGTTGCCAGATCAACAAATTTGTATAATCTGGCAATAGTGAAAGTACCATACATTGGTTATTTTAAATGTGTATAGGAAAATTATGAAAATCGGGGACAAGAATAATCCGGGACTTAAGTCTTGTTTCGGGGACGAATGGTCACCCTATCTTAACCTGCATGTGCTGCCGCTTTCCGTACGTGAATCGTACCGGCAGTTTAAAGTTAAAGCTGGTAGAGAACAAATACAACGAAATCATTCGTATATATTAAAACATTTAAAGTCACTTTATTAAGTGAGTTAATTATAATTTAATCACCAGTACTACTCCACTCTTTCCACTAAGAATTTTAATGTGAACTAAGTGACTGTGCACCAGAAAATTGTTTGTTACTGTAATCAGCTCAACCGATAGTTACGCCACTGTATAGGGAGTGAAGTTGCTGCGTTGGCGCACGCACGCGCCAAATTTCACAAAATTTGTGTTGGTTGCATTTGCAACGCGCATCGCGGTGTGTTGTTTGGAGGTATAGGTTGTAATTTGATTTTGTGTATATTTTTGGAAGGTGTATTATAATTGACATTGGATATATCATTGAAAAATGGCAATGCAGCCACATAGTAAAAAGAGAGTGTGTTATTATTATGATAGTAAGTATATTTATTTATATTTTTGTTAAATGCTTGTTAATTTTGAGCTTTAATTAATTGTAGGGACTAGTTTCGTTTTATATTTTATACAGCCATGCGTTTTTAAAAATTATATTGAGCAAAATAACCGTCTTTGGAATTTTCAAGTATTGTATTGTTTTGTAGAACGTAAATGAAGAAACTCACGTTAGACTTTTGTGCCTGTAGTTTTGTTGATCGCTCATTCGTCAATGTCGTAACATGGCGTCTCCCCGGTTGTTTTAGGGATAGTGCTATGAACATTTATGTATAGTCTAACGTGGTTTTTCTTAAATATGAAATTAAAAATCGTGTTTTGATTTTTATATATCACTTGAATTTTCATTGGGAGTTTATAATATTTATGGTTTTAATTTTGGTTTCAATGAATCTAAGTTTAATTATTTAGAAGCGAAAAGTATTTGCTTATCGAACTTGGGACAGCACAAAAATCTGAATCATGCATGCAGTCTCACTAATTTTCGCGACGCTAGCTACCCATTTAATATACATTGATTGGGATGGATGATGTTAACTTATCCAACGATTAGTTAACAAATATACTTACCACATAAAACGGTATAGTTCCCATGAAAAGTTTTTTTTTTTGTTACAAAAAAAAATCTCAACCAATGGTAATTGCAAACTTGCGAATTATGCACACACATGGTAAAATAATAAAGAAAAGCTTATATTTTATGCTGTTTGGTACAACAGATTTGTAAAGTTGACTGTAAAATGGTCATACACTGTTCCCTCCTTTTCATTTTAAAATTCATAATTTTTCTAATATACAGTTTTATGCCAATGCCAATGAGCATCATTGGCTACTGAAACCAAAATTGAATGGCCTTTACATTAGATCCGTGTAGCTATAATTAATCCATTATTGGACTGTCAATTATCTACGACTGCATATGCACTGTACACTGTACCCCAACGAGTTAAGCAACTTAAAACTGTGGTGCCACTTTGGTGTTACATGGCATTGAACATATTAAAGTTGTATTGTTCAGTAAATTTTTTATTTTATGGCTTGCGTATATCTTTTCATTATTATTCTTGTTTCATTATAGGTGACATTGGAAATTACTATTATGGACAAGGACATCCCATGAAACCCCATCGTATACGTATGACACACAACTTGTTATTAAACTATGGTCTTTATCGAAAAATGGAAATTTACGTAAGTGATTAAATTTTAGTTTTATCAACTTCTTCTTAAAAACATAATTTAGCCCTTAAGTAGATGTACCAAGTTGTGAGTAAAATGGTAAATCACGGAATAGTTCTTAAGCAATAAATTTTAAATTGCAGAGGCCACATAAAGCCACAGCAGAAGAAATGACAAAATTCCATTCCGATGATTACATTAGATTTCTTCGATCTATTCGTCCAGATAACATGTCCGAATATAATAAACAAATGCAAAGGTTTAATGTAGGCGAAGATTGTCCTGTGTTTGATGGATTATATGAGTTTTGTCAGCTATCGGCAGGTGGTTCTGTGGCAGCCGCTGTTAAATTAAACAAACAGGCTTCAGAAATTTGTATTAATTGGGGAGGTGGCTTACATCATGCTAAGAAATCCGAAGCTTCTGGATTTTGTTACGTTAATGATATTGTGCTCGGAATATTGGAACTTTTAAAATATCATCAAAGAGTTTTATATATAGATATTGATGTACACCACGGAGATGGTGTTGAAGAAGCATTTTACACTACCGATAGGGTCATGACTGTTTCGTTTCACAAATATGGTGAATATTTTCCTGGCACAGGTGATCTCAGAGATATTGGTGCTGGCAAGGGTAAATATTATGCCGTGAACATACCACTCAGAGATGGAATGGATGATGATTCTTATGAGAGCATATTTGTACCAATTATAAGCAAAGTCATGGAAACATTCCAACCTAGTGCGGTTGTGTTGCAGTGTGGTGCCGATTCACTAACCGGTGATAGGTTAGGATGCTTCAACCTAACTGTAAGGGGTCATGGGAAGTGTGTAGAATTTGTTAAGAAGTACAATTTACCGTTTATGATGGTGGGAGGAGGTGGTTATACAATCCGCAATGTATCTAGAGCCTGGACATACGAAACCTCAGTAGCATTAGGTGTTGAAATTGCCAACGAGCTGCCCTACAATGATTATTTTGAATATTTTGGACCTGACTTTAAATTACACATAAGTCCTAGCAACATGGCCAATCAAAATACACCTGAATATTTGGAAAAGATAAAAACTCGTTTATTTGAAAATTTGCGTATGTTACCGCATGCTCCCGGAGTTCAGGTACAGGCCATACCTGAAGATGCCATTCGTGAAGACTCCGATAATGAAGAAAAAGTGGATAAAGATGAACGGTTACCTCAAAAAGATCTAGATAAACGTATTGCTCCAGACAACGAATTCTCAGATAGCGAAGATGAGGGTGAAGGGGGCAGAAGAGATCAGCGAAGTTATAAGGGCCGCAAGCGGCCACGTTTAGATAAGGGCAGTGAAAATAAAGATACTGGAATTGAAGAAAAACCGATAAAAGAAGAAATCAAGTCTGAAAAAGGTAACAATAGTTTATTTATTTTTAATCCAGCAAAGTTTTTTTCGTGGCGCACCCCAGAACTAAAATTCACAATATTATGACATTTTTAAATCATTCTGTGTTAGTAGAAATATTAAATTACTACAAATTATCACGCGTACCCCAGAAATTATCTCGTGCACCCCGGGAAATGCGGGCAGCCCACTTTGGAGACAACTGATTTAATCAAGGGGCTTGGGTGTCCACAGGGGAGGGCCAATGGGGCACTTGCCTCTCCCTGGAATCGAGTACCCCATTAATGACCAAATGAAAGAGGGTCAAGTTAAAAGTTCGTTAAATATTTTAATGCATTTCTGATGGGATCAGTCAAACCAATGTATGGTTTCTATTTAAAGATACGGCAAAATTTTATTTAAAAAAATGTACCCTGATGCAATCTTGAAATATAATAGTAGCTTTTAGGGACTTGGCAACTGCTCTCATTTTAATTACTTAACCGTATATAATTTATTTATGCAATATGCTTTATGATATTTCTTGTACCTCGATTATCCATACTTGATTGTTGCCAAAAATTGAAATTTTACCTTAATGAGTTTTAAGTTAAGTTAGATTCCAGATTCGCGTTTGTCCCGGTTTCTTTAAAAAAATTGTCTTGCACTGAACTGAAAACTTGAAACCTTTTTGTCCGCATATAGTCTTCTTTTGAACATGATGATCTTTTCAGGAGAAGAAAAGGAGGATATAAAAACATCCTCAGACGATGGTAAGAAAGACGCAGGTCCAGCACCGTGACGAAGCTCGCAGTATTCTAAATTTAATTATGCAAATTAGATTTCAATTATTTTTTGTACTTTTTTAAGTAATAGTTAATTACTTGAGGTGTATTTTTTATTTATTTGTATGTAATTTAAGTACGTGGTTCTTTTGACGTGAACTGAATATCTTTAGCTCCTTAACGCACGCTTTATTGAAAAAAATCTTCAAAATATATTTTTTAAATCGATATTTGAACATTATTGTACTATACATATTTGAGGACGAAAAGTAAAATACTTAATCAGAACATTAATTTTATTTTTTCAAGTTATTATATACATGCACAACCTACATAAACATGTTCATAAATATGTAAAATTATTAAAAATTGGATTAAATTATGCAATTATACTAAAATAATATTTTTTTTTATACAAGCATGACTTTCTTGCGATGCTACTCAAGTTACTTTTAGTGTGCGCGTTAAGGGGTTAATTAAGTGACAGCTATTATAATTGATGTTATTAATTTTGACTTGATAAGTTTGTATACTTTAAAGTTTGTACAGACATCATGGCAAAGTTTTGTGAACTTGCAAATGACCAGGTTTCATACAGTGTAATTGAATAAAAGAATTTTGGACTAGACTTCATTTGTTTTAATTGCATTATGGGTAGTTCAAACGGTGACTTTTAAAGTCGCGACTTCGATTTGACAGTTCGACATTTGACGTAAGCCTACCATATTTTTATATTTTGACATAACAGACAAATAAGTTGGGTTAACCTAACCTAATATACATTTGTTTGTCATCGATTTCCAATTTATCATGTTCCCAATAGATGTTTCAACGATTTTAGAACATTATCAACAAATAGCAACTTCAAAATAATTAGTTGCTCTACAATACTCGATGCTGCAATTACAACAGCGGCCATTTTTATTTTAAAGTCGCGACTTTTAATTTGGGTAGTTCACACGGTGACTTTTAAAATCGCGACTTTAAAAGTCACCGTGTGAACTACCCATTATTATGCTGTCTTTAATTGCATCCCAAATGAAAGTGTGTTAACCACATTTGTGTTATCCGAAAGGTTCTACAGCAGGGATGGGGAATTTTTTTCAGCAGAGAGGGTGAGTAAAGTTAGTTGTCAGTGGTAGAGGTCTTTCAAGATAAACTGAAATATGCAAAGATAGAGGATGGCGGTTGAAATGTAGGCCTTTCTAAAAACGTTATATTTTATAGGTTATAACCCCGTCCTTGAAATAGACGTATGTTTTTAGGTGGCGTAGTAATTAATGCTTAAGAGGAGTTTTGGTTTCTGTGTCACAGTTCAGTTTATCTTGAAAGACCTCTAAGAAATCACGAAACTATTCTTTACCTATTTGAGATTTTATTAGTGGTGTTTAATAAGTTTGTTGCATTTTTTTGTTTGTTGGTAACAATCATAAATTCTGTGAAGTCAAAATATCTGTAAAATTATAAATACATACACCAAAACACATTTTTTGATAATACTTTATTATTTTATAAAGAATACAGCTTAAAAGTATTCAGGAATAGTAAAATGTTACAAATTTCTTATCGGAAATAAAAACAAAAGCATTTACTTTTTGGTAATTATTATGGGTTAAAATTTATAAAATTAATTACTCTATATTTACAGCATATATCAGTCTAAAGATAAAACACTATCAAGACTAGAGCGTGCTTTATAACCTAGTCTTGGTCCTCCCAGGTAACTTATGGGATTACCAAATGTTCTCCGATTATCATCTAAAAATATAGGCGGTAGCAAAGGTCGAAACGGCGTAATTTTCTCTGAAAAAATGTTTATAGATTTAAATTAAGTCGACGTAATTTAAATGTTAGGCAGATAAACATGACCATCCTTGGCAATTTTGGAGGCAAAAACAAATGTTAAAATTTAAATTGTTCGTAAGATTGAAAACAATTCATTTACATGAATGAGAAGATTGCTTATTTTTGTCTAGGGAGTATTTGATTTAAAATTGCGTCATGGAAAAGGGCCCCTTTAAACCGAAAAACTCTGACCAAAGGCTTAAGAACTCACTTTTAAAAATAAACTTGCTACTTTTACAATCTGAATTATAGATTATGTCATATACTCATAACAAAAATTAAAGATACATACCTTTAGGAACTGGTTTAGAAGTTATTAGAGGCTTTTGATACCCGTTAGGTTCCTAAGAACACAGTAAGTGTAAACAACTGTCTTTAATAAACATAAATAACAAGTTTTTATGGCACTAGTTTGTGAAAACAGTTATGAAAAATACTTATGTTTATAAAAAATATTGTGTTAATGAATAATGTATTATAGCAACCCAGATAAACTAAGTAATATGTTTATAAAAAATATTGTGTTAATAAATAATGTATTATAGCAACCCAGATAAACTAAGTAATAAGTGCTTCACACCTGGCCTGGTGATGGAAAGGTGCTATGTATGAGGTGTCGCTGTAAATTCCACGCTTCCCAATTTGTCTATCTTACAAGGAAGTTGTGTGCCAAGAGGGTTGTTGTGAGATGGTGGTCCCTTGATACGAGAATGTATTGCTATAGGCTGTAAAACCTGCATTTTTCTCAACCCATGGCAATGATTTAAAATCAGGTTATCCTTTTTCATGCAAAACGGTTTGTATGAAAGGTTATGGGCATGCTCAAACCACAAGTCAGTTTTAACAGATTTATTGATGATGTTATACATGCTACAAACATACACAATGATTCGTGATTCCAGTGCAAATACATTTATAAAATTACTTAAATATTTTACATGCTCAATGGATATTTTCTTATTATACATTACTTTTCCAGCAATATTTCAAGCGTGGAATTTTAACATTTTAAATGATTTAGTTGTACATATAAATTTTGCATTTGTGAACAAAGTATTAGTGCTTGTTCAATGATAAGGTTAATAGTACTTAAAAAAAATGCAAATAATGTATAAATGTTCTCAATAGCATCACTATAAAATACAAAAAGTTGATACTGACTATATTTGTAATCAACATTTATACAAATACATAACAAATAAATAAAAACAATATGTGCCTATAAATATTGATTAATAGTATGATTTAAAATGAAAAAATCAGTTTTGAAATTTGCTGTTTGAATATAAATTATTGTTGTCCATAAATTTAAACGTTACTTAAACCTTAATAAAGCAGTACTACTTCACAAAAAAAATATGTTGTGGAACCACTTTTTTTGGAACCATTTTTCAAATTTAATAAATTTCAACATGTGTTGCTATTTATTACAAAAACGTTTTGTTTTTGTTTTAATATTTTTGAATAAAAGCAGTACTGTTTTAAAATCATAAGCACATTCACTATGATAATATTCTAGAAATAATTTGCCATTTGAAATTAAGAGATTGTAAAGGCATAGTAGCAATTACATGTAGGACACAGAAAATAATATGATAGCTGTTAGATTAAGTTAGTTTGGTCAGTAATAATTAAGCATGAGTTATGAGAGCAAACAATAAATAGTAAAATAGTATTTTAGCGTAATTTATTAAAATCAAACAAGACTTACTATTATTTATGCCAAAAAAACTATTTTATTAGTTAAATTAATAAACAAAAAAAAACTTTAATTCAACCTTTATATTTCTATTGAAAATGATTTCTTTTAGTCACAGATATGCAATTATAATTTTATGTATTTATAAAATATTGTGTTGTTCTAATCAATTTCCGAAATTTCACTGAAGTTTTGTCCTGGCGTATGTGTAATATTATATGGTGCTAATGTTACTTCACTGACGCTACTAAGAGGTGCTAAATCTGGCAAATTACTTACAGGTTTATCACCAACAACTGCATCTGTGTTGTGTGAATTATCAGTTTGTTTATTTTCGTCTTGGTCATCTTCTTCATCCTCTTCTTGCATAGTTCCCAATAGTTCCGAATTTTCTTCTGGAATATCCCACGCCAATTCGCTGGCGCTGTCTGTACAATATTCATAAAAACGTTAAGCACGAATTATAAAAAACGCTCTAATTGAATAATAAAAATGTTTGCTAAACTTGTGTTGACAGGGATCTTTTGAAAATTTAGTAATGTATTTTTAAGCCAAATTCAGAACTATGTAAAATAGTTATGAAGTTATTTTTGCTATACTTTTTGGTCATTTTAGTAATGTATTAGAGGTCTTTCAAGATAAACTGAACCGCGAAATGCGCAAAGAGAGGAGATGCAGTTGAAATGTTAGACCTTTCCAAAAACGTTATATTATTGTTGAAATAGACGTATGTTTTTAGGTGGCACAGTAATTAACTCTAGACAAGTTTTGGTTTCTGCATCACAGTTCAGTTTATCTTCTATATCTCCTCAATTAATATAAATATCAAAATAGTGTATTAAGGTTTTTTGTGTATTTTTTAAATGCAGATTTAATGAAGCCATGACAAACTTTTCATTCACCAATTTTTAAGTTATAACGCAAATATAGGGCAACTATAGTAAGTTGTCACATTAATTTTTTTTTAATTCTAAATATATTATGGTCGATGGTTTTACCTCTGAAACTGATTCTCCTTTCAGTTTTTTCACCTTTAGGAGTGGTGTTAACTGGTTTTTCAGCTTTTGTTGGTGTTTCAGTTAATTGTATGTACTGTACAGTATCCCCATTAGCAGTCGTTCCATTTTTAGTAGGAATTTTACCATTTTGTGTCACTTTCTGAGGCTGAGATTCAAAATCTTTCGACTTAAAAGAAAAAGTATTGCTAGACATTTTTAACATTGCGTTGCTACTTTTACCTGTTCTTGAATTTTTGCAGCTTGTTCTTTGGACCAAATGATGTTGGCATCGGTCTCCATTTCTTTTCGTCGTCGGTAACGTTTATCTGAACGATATAATTCGTAAATACAACACACTAAAATGACAACAAAGAAGGATGCTAATGTAATGACAATAATATCTCCGGTGCCTTTTTCTTGAACCGATTTTATGGAATACACGGGTTTGTATAAAATACGCTGAGGAGCATCCTCCACCCATGTTTTATCTTTGCCCTGTAAATTGTATATAATTTTGTCCAAGATGTTTTAATTGAAATGTAAATTATTTATTTTTAAAAAGTTGTTAAATTCTTTTACTACTTTTTGAAAATAAATTACTTACTTGGCTCATATTGAGGTGTGTTGGTCCTTCAGGTACTTTATGAGGAATATCAAAATAAGGACTACACTGGGCACTTCGGACACCATGTGAATTGGAAACATTCACTTTTTCTGCCCCTGTTTTAGTGAATAACATGTATTCTTCTAATGGTTTCATTATATGTTCATTTACTTCTATAAATATATCTGGAATAGCAAGGTTTAGGTTTATCTTACCTTCGTAGGTATCAATGTTTATAATTTTGATAATAAGAATTTTAATTAAAAATACTAAAAAAATATGAAATTTAAAAGGGGAATCAATATATTATCGTGCAAATGAAATATAAATTGAATGACAACTGTTTTATCGTTTTGTTTTACAGGGTGGGCCAAATTCGAATGTTTTACAGGGTATCTCGGTTACCATAATAGTTACCGAAAATCTGATATCGGTCCCTGGGGTTATTTTTTTGAGATAAAGACACCTGTGTTATTAGATTTTTTATATCATTTTCCATTTCGGCACTACCGATAAAAATTGAAATTTCATCGTTTTTGAAAATTTAATATAACTCCTTTATTTATAATAATAGCACAAAATGTTATACAGGTTACTTATTAACATGTTTATGCTTAATTTGAAAATGTTTTTATTTTTTTTAACGACCTTGACTTGAGACAAGAAGTAGACTTCTATTTTTTTAATGGAAACCCTACTAGGCTATGATTTAATATTAAAGAGCTTTCCAAAAATATATAGTTTTATGTATGTGTTGCAAAAAATAACTGAGATGTGGCTAATTTTCTTTGCTATTTAATAATATACTTGGGTTATTTTACAAAATAAATACGATAATCGACTTGGTGTTGATTTCTAGTACTGACTGTGTATACATAAATTACAAAAAAATACATACTTGACAAACATCCACTATAACCTTTGTAAATAGCAAACCGAGGGTCATTAGTATTGTGTCCTCCAATCTGAACTTCATTTGCTCCAAGTTCGGGAACATTAGTGAAGGTTTGAGCTGGTATTTGAACCATGGGTATTAGCTCTTTATCTACCAACAATTCGGATTCGTTTTTGTCCCTGCGATAATACACAGAGTGTCGTGCACCATTAATGAAACTCTTATTTTGTATAGTGGTGCTAAATACTGCACCTTCTCTGTCTTCTTGAACTATTAGGTAACCTTCTGGTGTTAAACCTACCAGTAGGTAATAACTTCGACTGAAAGAGAAGAATATACTAATGTATAGTAAATTTATTTTAAATAATGCAAGCGCTAGTACTTTTATTTTTTTGAAAATAGTTCAGTGAAGCATATTTTTTTAAATGTTTGTAGGTCATCTGAAAATGAGTACAGGATGTACCACTTAATTCGAGCTACTATGCTGATGTCACTTAACAAAAGAGATTGAGATTCAGTCAACATAGAAAAAAAGTATATACATTTATAATAGAACTCAGTCAGTGGCAATATTCAAATGTTTTGTAGAATTTATAAGTTCACTTAATAAAAATAAATGAAATTTTGTCATTTTTAAAATTTTATGCCATACTTTTCCTAGTTTTTAAAATAAAAATCCAATGATTCGAGCATTTTGATCACTTCACATGCCAAATTAACTAATGGCATCAGTTTTTTCAACTTAGTTATAATATAAAAGTCAACTTTTGTTTTTCTTATAGATGTCATAATAGATATTTACTTCAATTTGTTTTTTTTCTTGTCAAATTTTATATTTTGTTTCTTATAAGATAGAGGTCTTTCAAGATAAACTGAACCGCGAAATGCGCATAGATGGGGGATGGCGGTTGACATGTAGACCTTTTAAAAAACATTATATTATTATAGGTTTAGCCCTGTTGTTTAAATAGACGAATGTTTTTAGGTGGCACAGTAATTAACGCTTTAGACGAGTTTTGGTTTCTGCGTCACAGTTCAGTTTATCTTGAAAGACCTCTACCTATACATTTTTCAAGATATCTGAATATCACTACACAATGAGCTCTGTATCAGGTACCTTTTTAATTAAACCGAATCTCTATAGTGATCTGATTAATTTGGTACAACCAGTGCAATTGTTTATATTATGGTGAAAATTCACTCAATTTGTATGGAACAAATTATAGAATTTATACCAATAATATGTGCTGATGTGAAGTTAGCACAGCACATATATACAATTAACAACAAATATCCTGTAATGAAATGCAATAAAAAAATGCATCATGTTTCATGTGTCAACTACAAGCATCTGTTTTTGCTACACACTTGTTTGAATAAAACAATTGATAACGTACTTGTTTTCCGTCTGCAACAATAATAAAACGGTATTTTTTTGCCACACATCCAAACTAGAAAAGGCAAGCTGTACTTTAACATGATCAACTGATCCATTCAGCACATATTCTCTCCACAATGTTGACTCTCCACTAAAATCAGCTCCTTTCTCGTCTGCGCAAAATTCTCCGTAATAACTCGTATGTTCACATTTACACGTGTGTTCTTGTTTACGAAAATCTTCTATACAAATTCCTTCATGTTTGCAAGGTAAAGCATCACATTTCATGTCGCAGTTCGCTATCACTCCTAAAATTTAGAAACAAAAATTAAATACAAACTGTTGTAAGATATAGTATGAGTGACGCTACCTAGCGGCTAGAGCGGCAGTTACAATTCAATATCAAAAAAGTAAGCTCCACTTTTGTATGGTACTATTTATGTAATAATTATGTTTAATAAAGACTTATAGACATATAACACAAACAAATGTTTTTTTACCTGTTGTAATGTTGGTTGCCTTTGATGGTAAATCAATTAATATGTCACCAATCTGTAATCCTCGCAAACAACCGACATAACCGGGTAAAACTGTTGGAAAATCGGATACCTTCAGTAAGCTTTCTTTATCATAGCCACCTAAGTTTAATTGAAAGTAGCCTGTGGGGGGCGCGGGAGGTCTTTGTGGAGCCAGTATCTCTGAAACATATATTTTTAACATTGTTCAAAAATAATAAACGAGATATTTTCTTACCCATTTCAGGATTAATCCACGGTTTATTTGAATATTTATCCAAAAGCAACACACCAACAGCAATTGTGCAGTTTTCTTCATTAACGTACAGCGTTGTATTATTTTCATCTCTTTCAATAGCGATTTGCACAGATTTACTGGTATTTAATTCAGCGTATTCGACTGTGATATTAAAAATTTCATTTCCATAATTAAATAAATAAACTATCTGTGTTTCAGTATTTAAATACAGATGCACGAAATTATTAAGGTGGTCGTTAGCATAAAGTACTAATGCTGTTGTGTCGTATGTTCGTAAATTAATTAACAGTCGTTGTTGAAATATCTTTTTCAATTCATTTTCATCTTCTCCCACATAATTAAGTTTGACAAAGGATTCTGCATTTGTGAATGTTATTGCGTTTGTGTTTATATCTTTAAAAAAAAATTATACATGTATAAAAAAATTTAAAACTTTATAATTTATATTTTGTGCATGGGCGTCCGCAGGGGGGGCAAATGGGGCACGCCTCACCCCCCTGAATCAAGTAAAAGTAGTACTTGTAAAGACAAATCACAAAAATTAAAATGTTTAATCACAATTTATATATATTATTGTTTGTCTCTATGCTTTGCCCCCCTGGAAAATTTTCTGCGGACGCCCATGATTTTGTGTTATGTTACATTTATAAATATTTGCTTTTGAGTGGGTTAAGGGACTACTCACTATTTTCACAATATTGTCCAGAATATGCCCAAGGATTTGGGCAAATACATTCAAATGTACTCCATAACTCTTTGCATTGGGCTCCATTTTTACAAGGATTAGGAACACAAGACGGTTTGCAGTCTTTTATAATTTCACTTAAATGTACACTCATGTAGCTGTAAATATCTAAGATTTCCTCATTTACTACCAATCCTCGAAAACATCCGATTAATCCTTGATGAACAGAAGATTTGGGGTGTAAAAGGTCACTAAAATTAATTTTTAGTTACACACTTATTAATTATGCAAAACAGTAGCCTTATTAACACAGAGGGCATGGCAAGAAAATTTCCAAAAATGTACATTATCAACTTTAACACCATAATCTAATAGTAACAAGGTCGTACAAATGGGGCCAAATTTATGATGTTTTTACTGTTTTTAAATTTTCATGGCCCACTAGATTTGGTCAGGGCCGGATTTATACTTGATAAGGCCCTAAGCTATTTGAGATTTGGGGCCCTTTATAAGTCCAGATATTATATGTCAGTGCCAAATATATAGATAGACAATTTTTTTTGGGTCCCCCAGAAAGTGGGGGCCCTAAGCTATAGCTTGTGTAGCTTATATGTAAATCCTGCACTGGATTTGGTTATAAACCAAAATCTAATCAGTTAATCTGCATTACAATGGTTGAATGAACTGAACTTGTAGATATTTTTACACAGTACTAAAAGGCCATATTCATTTGTTTTGACATTGCTCCTATTCTGAGGTACAATTAATTTTTTGAGGAACAATTGCTAGTGAAATTTGGAAATTTTGTACTCATTGATAATTAATTTATATAACTTTCACAAAGTGTGAGGTTGTTAGGTAATAAAAATGTTACTGTTACACAAATTACACAATGTATTAAAATAGTTTGGAAGATGGGTGTCCAAGGGTTAAATAATGTATAGTCTCCTGTTTTAATTAATATCAAAAGTTTTAAAATAATTATTTTAATTACTGACTAGGGGGCACCTCCAATGAACATAGAACCTTCGAATGGGCCAAATTCTTCTTCTGGTTTAAGGTCCACCATTTGATAATCTTCGTTAATCATAAAGCGCACGTGATATTTATTGTAGTCAATCCACAGTTTGTGCCATTCACCCCCATTTAATCGTCTATTCGATACTATAACCAGTTCTTTTGAAACTCCAGTGTTTAGTGTGAAATTGAATGTTAACTGATAATCTGCAAATAATTTTTGGACCTTAACATTTGATCAAAAATTTATTTTCTTTAAATATTACATACCGCTAGTTAGTGCAACCATAAAGCTAGGATATTTTGGTCTGATTGGTGGTTGATATAATAAGATGGCTTTTTTGCCGGTAGTGCGGAATGAAAAAGCTAAATCGCCTTTGCGCCACCCTGGAACTTCTATATAAGACTGACTAGTGGTAAAAGTAACAACATATTTTTGGGTATCTGTAATATTTTGCATTATATTACTCCTCAAAGTTTATACGTAGATATAATTTATGCTTACTAGTTTCCACACACTCCAGAGGACCTAGTGTAATACGCCCTAAGGCATCTTCAGGTAAGTTTGCCTGTTGTAAGAATACCATTTTAGTAATACCCAAACTACTTCCAACTGTATAAAATCCATCATCAGTGTTCCATTTGTCATCTTCTACATCACAATTACACCACTGAGTAGGATCCTCACATTTTCGTTCAATAGAACAAGGACATGTCCCTCTATTGATTTATTCATACAACATTAAAAACTTTCATTTTATTAATTTTCAAACAGGTTACAATAATCAATGGTGAAACTTCAAATTTTGCCTCCCCAAAAAATATTTTGCCCTCCCCAACATTTTGGCCCTTCTCAAAAAAAAATCAAGCTCTTTATCAAAAACTTTTAAGTCTGGGTCCCAAAATTTTGCTAGCGAAAATAATATGTATCTTTTTACAACAGAACATACCTTTTAACATCCCCAATAAAATCAACTGTTTCATTGGCAGAACTGATGAACCACGTAGCAGCATGCAAATCTAATGGTGCCTTAAAACAATCATATTTTATGTACTGGCTGCAGTTCAGTGAATGTGAGACCAGCTCTTGCAACATGTCAGCTGTAAATTCTCTGTATTCTATACTAAAACTAAAATCTTTTTCTGAAGGAGACCTCACATCAATCTGACTAGGTAGATTATGTTCTACAATGGTTTTGGTGGAATCTTCTACACTTTGAAATTCACATCGCACATGGGCAGGTGGGAATATTCCATTTCCATCGATATCAATTAGATAAACGTCAGGTTTTGTGTAGCCTAACAATCAATTAATAAATATTAGTGGTAATAATGAACAAGATTATTGATTTAAAAGGGTGTCTCAAATTGGAGGCTTAACATTGATATCTTGCTTCACTTGGGGCAAAACTTAATCCTAAATATAAATCTGAAAAAAAAACACGGTCCTTTTAGTTTGATTGATTGATTTGTTTTTTGCGTTATTTCTTTAATTTAAAAAAAAAATGTGTTAGATGGAATTTTTACATAATAAAAAATATTTTGAAGAGGCAAGTGATTATTTTATATTTCAAATTCCATGGGATTAAATGGGTCTCTCTCGCTTAATAGTCAAGATAGAGAAACGGTTAAATTACCAAAAATGTGCAGTTTTTCGAGACAAACTCAGAACCTTTTTCAAAAATATTCTATAATTTCCGGTTTTTGAGTTTATTAGCGAAAAACTGTTTTTTGCTAATAACTCAAACCCGGAAATGATAGAATATTTTTGAAAAAGGTTCTGAGTTTGTTCCAAAACATTGCACATTTTTGGTAATTTAACCGTTTCTCTATCTTGACTATTAAACGAGATACCAATGTAATCCCACCGAATTTGTACCACCCTGTCCAATACTTGAGATTTTAATATTTTGTTTTACATTTAAAATAGATTTTGTTTTCATGGCAAAGTTGATTTTATGGGAAGCGTTACTTTTGGTTTTTTGTTTATTTTTCAAATTGCACCAATAATGTGTTATTTACATAGATAGGTTGTTAATACATTTTTGGCTATATCAGAAAGTTTGTTTTACCTATTTATGTAAGACTCAAGGATGGCACTTACAAGAAATGTTAAAGTTGATGATACAGCATAGATACAAAATCTAACTAGATGTGTAAATAGGGCATATAAAGGAGTTTTAGTTTTTCAATGAATCTAAGGGGGAAAAAAATCAAAAAAATCAACTTTTCCGGTTTTTTCTGAATTATTTCTGAACAAAACGAGCCATGGCAATTTTATTTTCAAATTTGAGTTCAGCCCAAAATTATACAATTTTGCCCCAACCTAAGCGACCTAATAACTTTAAAGATAAGCGTGATCTCCATGTTTAGGCCCAAATTTGAAACATCTTGCATACCCAAAAGAGCTAATTCTTCACACGTCTTTCTGTATTTGGCAAAATGGCAATTTTTTCCAATGTAACCGGTATTGGTACAATCACAAATAAGTCGATCCTCTTTCACAGAACATTTTCCTCCATGCTCACATGTGTTGGGTCTTTTGCATGGATCTACAAATTGGCAATCATCTAGTGTCACTTCACCAACAACTCTTTCAGTTTGAAGCACAGCCCTGGGTTCTAGACGTGCACCGTTAATAACAACATCTCTCATACAGCCAACCAGACCAGCGTTATTTCTAGAACCACTGCCCAGTTTTATTTTATCACCCACTGAGAATTTCAAGTCCCCAACAACTTCTTGTTTTTCACGATTATCGACCGATAACAGCACTTCACCGTGGTCATATTTGAAATTTAAAGCGTGCCATATCCCTCGAAGTTTCTTCACGCTGATTAAATACGTTGAATTTTTGTTGGTGTCTGTGAGTTCGAACCGTACCTCATCGTTAACCACACGCACTTCCCAGTATAGGCCAGTCTTTGTGTCACTAGATGCTAGTACACTTAAATTGCTACTGCTTTTGAAGTCGAATGTTATTGATAAAATATCAGTCTCATTATTGGGCCACCAGATATGTGAAGATATGAATGGGTATGTTATGGGTATAACTTCAACATCAGCTTCGTAAAATTCTGGACGAAGTATGCCAATGTAGTGAACTTTCGGATTCATCTTCTTAAGTTCGTACAATATCGATATTTCATTGTAAAAAACATACTTTAGATTACCGGCAAAATTATTACCCGATTGCAATCCTCTTTTTTTTTGCAGTTCAGGACCACCTGCTATGTAAATTTCCGGATCTATGTACAAAAGTGTATTTCCTGTTATATTCAGCGTGATTTTCTCATTGTTTAATGATAAATGTACTTGGTCATGCTCATGGAATATGGTTAAATTATTCCATTCTTTCAAGTTCGCAGAGTGGCCTAATACGGCACTTAATGTTTCGTCGCCAAAGTCCATGTTAATATACACAGAATTATTATGTATTGAAGCTGCGATATAATGATCTATGCCTTGATCACCTCCACTTGCATAGAATAACGCGGAATCGTCAAAATTTGTTTTAAAAAGCATGGAAAACCTATTTACACTTGAGTGAACACGGTCCTTCCAGTCGTACACCCTGTATGAAACATATGAAGATCCTCTGAGAGTCAAAACAGTGGCAGCTGAAATTAAAATATGATTCTGTAGCTCATTAAACTAACATTAAATTACAAGAAAACTCATAATTTCCATTAAAAAAGAAGTTTTTAATTCTTACAAAATTAAAATAAGTTACCTACCGTAAGTATCACAGTATTCTCCTTCATAATTCGTTCCGAAACAATCGCAAGTAAGGCTATTGTAATGATTGATGCAGCTAGATCCTTGAAAACAGAGATTTTCAGAGGTGTCACATTTTGGTGTACAGCCCTCTTGCACATTTTCGTGCTTAGTTGCTATTAGTGATTGGATAGGCAGTAGATCTGAAGCTGATTTGCCAGCACTAAGTACCACATCTTTTATACATCCAACAAATGATTCAATTATGTATTTTACACCATGCAGCCGTTCTTCTGAGCTGAGTCCTATAATACACAATCAACAAATTTATTTATGTAAAAAAATGATGCAGTAAAATTGTATAATTTGAATATCTATCTATTGAAATTCATCCTAATTAGAGTTTCAAAGACAGAAAGAGTTAATTTTCAAAATTGTGTGCTAAGTGTTATACATTGTCAGAATAAAATGCTCTACAGATTGGTGTTACAATCAGATATAGCGACCATAAGAAAAAATTGACCTGATGATGGTTTAAAAAAAGCGAAACGTCGCATGGAAAATATAACTGGGGGTTTGGATCCCTTGCAAAAAGTGGCTATGAAAAAGTTTTAACAGAAATTAAATTCGACATCAAATGAAAAAGTTACGGGCAAAAAAAAAACACTTTTTTACTTTTTTCCCTATATCTCAGAAACTAAAAAGGATAGATAAGTTCTGTTTGCGTCAAATTATTAAGCACCTGAATATACAACTTTGCCCTAATTTAACCGAAGTCGTAACCGTTTACGAGATCCCCATAGTGGCTCTCAGAAAACGAGAACCCTGCATGTACAAACAAGTAAAAATGTATACAGTGGGTACGGTTTCAATGTTATGAAAAACAACGACAATATCAAATTAACTTTTGAAAATTTCAAATTACAGAGATTCTATGGTATTCCAAATACTGTTTTGTTAGTAATCTGAATTTCAAACTAACTAAATCACTGCAGAAATAAAATTATTTATAAACTAAGCATTAATAAATACCATGGAAGTGTATTAAAACGTTAAATGTACCTCCTATTAAGACCACTGATGTCAAATTCGCGGACACTCCATAACTGTTATCTTTATCAAGTCCTTTGAGATCTGTTTCTTCTTTGAGTCCGTCGACAGTTGCCGTTAATCGAGCTCCATGGACATCAATTCTTACCTATATAATTTGATAAAAAAGACTCATAAGATTACAGTTAAATTTATTTTAAAACATGAGCCAGTATAATACGCAACATACGTGTTGTTACCAAAAATGTATGATTAAAATATTATATGTATTTACATTATGAAGAAGAAGGACTAAGGGCTAAATAAAATAAAAAAATAAAGTTTAGCGATAACCAAATGCATTTTTTTGTTGGTATAATCCATGACTCTACGTACACTGATTCTAATACTTCTACAACTTCTGAGATTATTTTTGTAGGCATACAGTTCGTTAGTCGCTGAAAAGCATGCTCTTTGTTTCTGAATCATGATCATGGCAGTTATACACGTACGATTCGTCACCAGAAAAGATGGAAGAAGTAAAATTTGGGTCAGCAGCAGCACGTTGAAGAAGATCGTGACATGCTCTTTTTGTCATTAACGAGAGTACAAGCAATAAATTTGACTGAACCGCGTTGCATTCCCAGGTCTCGTCTTAATACTGAGCGACACACGTCGTCATCTTATGAGAAATGCATATTCACTAACAATTCAGCGATTGATTAAATGTTTAATGGTCCTGGGTGGTTACTTCTTCAAATTATAAGTGTATTTCACCGGCCAAGTCGGTATTAAATTAAAGAAACCACGCCAAACAAATTAATTTGTGGCTCAAAAATATATAAATCGTTATTTAAGGGACTTTTCGTTTAATGTGGACGCTGTTTTACGGGCGGTTTAATTTGATGAACATTTGGATTTTACAGACACACTCTTTCTCCTATTATGCCGCTAATCAGAGTTTTATTCAACATTATTTTAGATATTAGGCAATTGCTGTATCGAAATAAGAAGACTTTACTTAATGTTCGCATCCTGTATGTGATCTCTAAATGCATTTTAATTTAATTTAGTGCAAATCGCCACAGATTTTGTCCTAGATGTCGCCAGCTAACGGATGGAGTGTCATTAAGTATCAATTTCGTAAATTTTTGGCCAAATCCCGAACAAACCATATGGGCCAAAGTCCAAGTAGGAAACCACGAAACTTCAGAATAAAATGGAAAAAAGTTTTGATTCAACATTTTTAAAACATTTTGCATTTTGTTTCGTAATAAAATAAACGATATTAATTATGAAAAAGTTGCGAAAATAATTAATTACACTAAAATAATAGTGTAGAAGAGAATAGTGTTTGTTTAAACAAAATTTAAGATTGTTTTGCTTCGGTTCCAAAATGCTTTAGCCAAAATTTTCTTCCACTTATCCGACTAGGCCCTATTTTTTGCTTGACAAGAATTTAAGCGCCATCCCACCCAAAAATTTGCGAAAATATACTCAATCGACTGTTAACCCAATAGCTGGCGACATCTACAGCGAAATATTTCAAAATTTGCATTAAAAGCCAGTGGGCAAGTTTTATTTCACTTCAAGCAGTTATAATAACCTACGAGGGCCGGTCTTGAAGTTAAAGGTTGGCGCATAATCATGGATATTGCAAAATAAATTTCTGTTGAAACCTTTGCACTTTTCTAATAAACCTTAATTTGGCCATAAACAACGTGTACAAGAAATTTGAAGCTATTTGCTTTAGTTTTAAGATAATCGATTTTTGGGTTGAAAAAAGTGCAAAGCCTCTGTACTTTTCTCATTTTTCATGAAAAATAAAAAATCGAATTTAAGGGCTAATAATTTGGCTATAAATATAAACATATTTGTATGCCTTATAATTTGTCAAGTAAGTACTCACCGTAACAGAATGCCATTTATCCCTGTTTAGTGCTCGTCCAACAGTAAGAGCTGTTGAATGTTTTCCATAAACATGTACAACTTTTAACTGGCCCTGCTGAACTATAATATAGAGAGCATATGGTTGTAAGGCTATTCCTGGTGGAACTTTAACATTGTGATACACTAATAAACCATGGGGTAGCCGGGTTCGAAAACGGAACGAGATCTGTCGACATAATCTGAGAAATAACGTAGATTAATTAGGAAACACAAATAAGAGAACTATTTTTTTTTTTGAGTACCTAAGCTGAAAAGTTTGAATTACGTCCCCATCAATTTGTATAAATGTATTGGACTGGGCGAACATGAAGGTGGTTTCATGTCCAGTTTCTTGAAAGGTAAGGCGCGGACCTCGTTCTAATTTTGGGATAGGTGTTATGTCTTCGGTAAACGCATCTGTAATAATTTTTTTTTAGCACATGAAATTATGGATACGAATAAACAAATGCAGATTTCTTTTTCGTTACATACTTCATGTTTAGCTAAAGATCCTGATCGATTAGCACACAATTAAACTACTTAGCAATACATATATAAATTTAGCAATTTGCTAGTGTTTATTTTTTGTTAAAACCAGTAATAATTACATTTTAATAACTAGGTAATCAGCGCCAATTACACAGATTTTTTGTCTTTATAATTGAAACATGCTAAAATTAGAAGAAGTAATTACATCTTCAATTGAAAAAGCTTGGTTCACTACAGTTATTTGCACAAGGTTTTCGCATTCACGTATAAAATGCCTGGGTGTTACATCACTGCATGTAAATAGTTTAAAAAACGAATAAACTTGCATTACTCAGTGATATTGATAAAATTGGCTCAAGTTTCTCAAAAACTTAAGGTCTTATTGTAGACAAAACCCTCAATTTCTTGAATGTAATAAGAAAGTTTTGTAAACCGCGTCTTATTTTGTTCGCAAAACAATTTTTATATAATGCTCATCAAACTCACAAAAATGGTTAAAAGTATTTTTAAGGATGAAAGACAAGCTCTGTGAATAAAAAACCCTATACAGATTACACCTTTTCGACCTATGTTACACCGGTCCTATCACTTTCAAGTATTGTTAACGTTTTTACAAGTAGAAAATTTGAATATGCAAACTGTGTTCCTTTCTTTTAGTTCGTTTTACGTTATGCTGCGTTAACACGCTATTTTCTCACAAATCTATCTGATACGTCCATTCTTTTTTCATATCATTTTAATGCTTTTCTTGCATGTAGTTACGACCACCAAAAAATCACTTTTCTTTACAAATATTTGAAATTTAACAAGTACCTTTTTTGAACAGGTTTTCTTATTTCAAATATTTAAATAATATAGTTTAATTTTTGTGGTAAAATATCATTTTATATATTAAGTATCATTGAAATCAGAAGACAAAATGCTATACGACTCTGATTTAAAAAAAATCGCTGTATTTAAAAAAAATGAAGTTGATGACGTTTCAGAAGAGACGAAACGTTTTTGGAAATTTTATCTCAAAATATAAATCGTAAGAAGCTGCCATGGAGAAGTGCTTCCAGATTGTCGATTTCTTGAAAAAATGTAGGAAATAGGGCAAAAAACCGAAAATCCATTTTTTCAATTTTCTTGAATAACTTTTGAACTAGGACAGCTATGAAAATGTTCTTTGCAGATATTTGATGAGTATCTAATTTCTCAACTTTGCCCTAATTCAACCGACCTCGTAGCTCTTAAGATAAGCGAGATCCCCATACATTTACTCGAATTTGGGACACCTTGTATATAGTCCTACAACGGATACAAGAACACCTAATTTTGAACTAATTCGAGTTGCTTTGTCCAACATTTAAGCCTACAGAAGAGAAATATATTGTCCAATACTACTTTGGATGCGGTATATTAATCTACTGAAAAATTATTTAGAAGTTAAACAATAAACGCATTAAAGTTTGTTTTGCAATCTTTTTTTGTACATATTGTATTATGTGTTAAAATGATAAATAAAATACATGAATTCAGTATTAAAGAGTGACATTTCATTGGTTATATTACCTTTTAAACTGAATTTAAGCGAGCAAATGTTATTTATATGTTATACTAAAATAAGAGGTAATTTTTTTTCTCATTAAAATGAAAACTATTATTGATATTTTGAAATATAATGACCATAACGTTTAAATAATACTTTATTATTCCAAAATATAAAGATTTGCAACATTACATACTTACAACTGGGACCAGCACAGAATCGCAAGCAGATGGGTTCCGTATCAAACCGATTATTCTCGTTTCCGCCACAGCCTCCCCAAACAAACTTATAGCATGTCTTTCCGCTAGGATCGTAGGCCCATTTGTATATTGATCTAGTGCATGGTCCTTTATCTGCTGGTCCTGTACATGGTTGTCCTCCTTCCTGGGCTTCGTGAAGTGCTACCGCGGTGGCAAACAGCGCCGTTAGCCAGGGGAACACCGCCCACATGTTCCTTAAAAAAAAAAAAACGAAACTGTATTTATTTAACAAAATTAAAGGTTTTGCAATTTTTGGTCCTTCGCAAGTCCATTTTATCAATGTAAAATTATAAACCGCTTATCGATAGCAGTACTGATAATTGATTTGTAAATATAAATAAAGTACTTTGACTTTGCTTTGTTATTGTTTAATAAAATGATAATAACAGTTATATAAGTACTAAAAGTGTTTTATGTACGTGTTAATGCAAAAACATCTAGTAAGGAATGTTTTAATTTGGCTCTTTCAGCTTTTTAACGCGGACATAACAGATTGCGAAATGATCTGTTATGGTATGTTGTCGCCACAAACATTTTCCCTTTTTTTTCTCCAGTTAATATTAATTATTTACGTATAATATAAGACAATATGCACGTGCTTTTCATATGCTCAAGGTTTGGGAATACCTTTATAGCACAATAACATTAATCAGCAAGAATTACCTACCTTATAGGTAAACAGGTTTCAGTTGGCATCTCTTGTTATTACTTTTTAAAATTTTAGTGATGTACAATGAAAGCAATAATTGTAGCACGAAAGTATGACTACTAGTCTTCGATTTAGAATCATTTAATAATAATGTATGGCTGTTTTCGAGGCTATTTTTGTTACATTTTGCTGTTTGTGTAAGGTTTGGTCAGTTATGTTAGTTGGTTAAGTATGTTTGAAGTTTATAATACATGTTTTACAACTATTACATTTTACTTTTTGAGTTTAGTTTACTAGTTTTTAGTTTACTAGTCTTTCTTAATTAAAATGTCATAAAAAATAGGAAGCTTGTGTTATTGTTACGTCCAGTACTGGTTTGAATTTTTTTTTTTATCTCTTTGTAAGTAGCTAGTTTTGTACCTTGTGCTTTTTTGTTTTGATCTAGATCTTGCTATACGAAAACTAGAGTGTTAAAATATCTGAAAGTCTTAACAACGAAGATGTTACTATTAAAAGTAAAATATTTCTTAGCATGTTTTCGAGTGAGTTTGTTTTGCTTTGTCAAATCAAAAAATATTTAACATAGTTGAAGTGCCTCTTATAGCACCCCAAAAACATTTTGACTACTGTTTAAAATTCTTGAAAAAAAAGCAAAGTCATTGGTAGATCTTTATTAACTGCAACACCTTAATTATTCTCAACTAAAAAGAGTATTTTCGTTATGGCACCAATACGTAATTTTTTTAAGTATTAAGTCCAGCATTCCCTCCTCTATATTTTTTATTTTTTTAAATCCCCATTAAGCTATCTTTTAAAACTATTAAAGGTTTTGCGTATCTAAATTTAACCGGGGACTTAAACGAAATATTAATATCCTACAATTTAAGTATGCCAGAGCAAACTTTTTTTCGACAATACTCTTATAGCGACTGTTGACTTTTTAATTAAAACACAAGATCTTTGTTTTTTTTTAAATACAAATGTTGTTAGAATAAAAAAGTATGCATTGAAATAAATTACAAAACAGTCGAATTTGCCAAACAAAACAAATTAATTGCCTATTCGTGTTGTCGTTAATTGTAACTTATTTTGTTTTTCAGTGTTAATCTCTCGAAGTTATGGACATTAAGAAATATTCAAAAGAAAATATGGTGAACTTGGTATACATCCTAGATCATTTCCACAAAAATTTAATGCTGCGCCTTCGTCTAAATGTGCCCTGAACCAAAACTCGTTGAGTAGTCTTTAAAAAAAAATAGTTTTAATTAATGCAAATTGTGTATGTGGCTATTCGTAAAAATTATTTTTATCGCCACATTTCGTTTCATATTTACCGCACAGTCTTGTTAAATAAGACTTGAGACTGGCGACTTTAATGTAAATAGAATTCTAGGGTCGTAAATGAAATAGATGAATACCAAAACAATTAAATATTTGTTTACCTTATTATATAATAATACCATAACCCCAGTGTAATAGGCAATTTTACAGTCAAGCAATCTTAACCAATCATACACAATCAACAAAATGAGATCTTGTTAGCAAGGAGTAGATACCAACCAAATTATAACGAAGACATTTGTTATGTAGAAGCCCTCATGAAGAATGATGTTCTACAAATGGTCTTATCTGCTGGACTACTAGACTAACAAGACGAAAGAACTGTACTGTATTAATTAGCGATAATAAACAAACATTATCAGTTTTATACGGGTTATAAGTAGATATAGACTATGGCTTTACACAACTCAAACAGTTTTTATTGTGACTTAAACAAACAAGGGAGTGTATAAAGTCGTACGCCGCAATTAAAAGAATTTGTAAATTTTATCTACTAAGAGGGCAGGCAGCGATGTTTTCATAATAACATATGTACCAATATTTTTTAATAATACTTTAAAATTTGCAGTTTATTAACAAATGAACAGAAATTAAAAAAATTGTAGAGTATTTACTGGTCGTTGAAAAGATATTTTTTTTTATTGTTCCTTTGCAAAATGTGACATGGTGTTGATTAATTGCTACAAGAGTTGTCTATTTGCGCCGTCAGTTAACAAAATAATGCTACATAAATTTAGCGGAATAGGTACATTGCTTACGGAGCGCAGTAATGTTGAGATATTGGTTTTTTATTTTGAATTCACGATAAAGCACATTTCCTTCATACAATAAAATTTAAGTGTTATTGCCGGCCTTTAGACATTTATAAAATGAATTAAAATCAATTTGCATGCGAGAACTTATAATAATTATTTGGTAATAATCACACTGACCCTTGCATAAGGTTTCTGATACCAATATGTATGTGTTTTATATACGAAACCAAAAAGGCTCTCAGTTAATATTTTTGCTCTTCAACTTCGTAAATAAATTTTTTCTCGTTTATTTTTCTGCCGACCCCATCCCTGGGCAAATATTCGAATCAACAGACAAATTTTATCTCTCAATAATATGTTTTTTAATGAATTAAACTATATGGACGAATAAGTCACTAATAATATTTGAAATTTACAGCAATAAATGTGTGTAATAATATTAATAAAAAATTATCAAACACGTGAATTTGTTGGGACATGTTGAATTTAAAATAGGAGAGAATTTTGCGTGCTTTATCAACCGATAACGTATTTCAGTAAATGACGTGTTTAAATTAATTAACATGTAAAGTGCCCTATGCTATGACCCAGTAACCTGTTATAAAACCAGAAGGTTATCTTAAACTATAATATCCATATAAGCGAGGGGTGTTTAAAAACAGTTTTTGCAAGGTAAAACTTTTACAACTTTTGTGAAATTTTACAATAAATTAGGTATTCGCAAAGTTTCTTAAGTAGTTGAAAATATTTTTAATGTCGTACAATTATTTAATAATTTACATAAAAATTTTAATTATTAGAGCAAAGTGGTTACAGGTTATGAGAAAATTCAAAAAGGTTTTCTTGTAATTTGCATTAAATCAATTTTTGTACTAGTCCTGAATAAAAGTTTTATTTAAACAACATTTACTCGTTAAAAACACGGGTTCAAATGTTTCTCAACCTAGTGATTTTAGTTAAGGATTAAAAACAAAAGCAAATCGCAAAGATTAATAGTATTTGATGGCTTCAAATTCTTATACACGTTTTATGGCCAGATTATTAGGTCTTAAACACGATTTTTAATTTTTCGTGAAAAATGTAAAAAGTGCAGTTTTTGAACTTTTTTCGACCAAAAATTCGATTTTCTTAAAACTAAAGCAAATAGCTTTAAATTTCTTGAACTAAATTTTAAAATAGCCATGTTTTAAACATACACATGTAAACTGAAGTGATACTATATGGCTAGAAATTAGATCTACATGATGTTAGATAATTAGACTGCTACAACTGTAATTAATCACACTCCTACAAAATTGTCGTCGTATTAAACCATAAGCCCTTAAACATAAAAAACAATAATTGTATTACGGTATTATCAATAAGTTTTTTTTAAAGTAAACTTTAAGCAATAGTTGGTAATGAAATTCGACAATATGAGTTATTTACTAATTTAACATAACTTTATAGATAATTCGTATAAGTATCACTTCAGATTTATATAATCAGTAATTTTAATTCGCTTAATTTATTAATGAAAACTGGAATTATAAATATTACAGTAACTCTCGGTTCAAATTTAACTATCGAAGAATAAACACCAAATTTGGTTTTCGGAGTTTCTCTATATAATTTACTGAACATAATTACTGTGAAGTAGAGAAGCTAAATATTTATGATACAAAATTTAGCGATGAAGGGACATGGTATTAAAACTAATCTAGATTAATGGTTCTCAACCTCCCGAAGGTCGCGAAACACTTTTGATTATACATTTTTTTGAGGGAAGTCTGGCGAAGGGCACGAATTGGCACACAACAACCTTGTTTACGTATTGAAGGGGAATTGACAGTGGTCCGTCTTCATTTTTAAGATTTGTTGTTTTTGGGTCTGCCACAAAACAACTGTCTCGATGTACCTATACAGGGTTATTCAAATTCGAGGCCCACCATGGGGATCTCGCTTATTATAATAGCTAGAGTATAGGTTTAAATTTGGCAAAGTTGCTAAATTTTGTGCTCATTAATAATCCAAAGAGAAATTGGAAATATCTCAAACGGTATACGAGAAAATTAGGAAAAACCGGAAAATGCGATTTTTGAAAATCGTCTATAACTCCTTTGGAATTTGAAATATTTTAAATGTGTAAAGACATTACCGAAGCAACTTTTCAAGCCGAATCGAATGGTGGTCACAAATTTTTGCTAGATCGATTCGTTTTTGTTTTATGACAACCAACTTTGTTTTTTCTTATGGGAGCAATTTTCGCTATTTACATAATCAAATAGCATTTATTTTTCTGAATCCATTGAGATATCACACATGGTATTTTACTTCTACATTAATTGTCAAATTTGAAAAAAAAAATGGTTTTAACAATAACAACTATAAATCAGGTAGGTCGGTCATTTTAGTTCACGTTTTTCTTCATTATTAAAATTAATATTTGCGAATTTATTAATGTGACAAGTAATAGACGTTCAAAACTTTGTTGATTGGTTGTCATGGAAACAACATAAACTACAATGACCGGCCTACCTGATTTATAGTTGTTATTGTTAAAAACGTTTTTTTTCAAATTTGACAATTAATGTAGAAGTAAAATACCATGTGTGATATCTCAATGGATTCAGAAAAATAAATGCTATTTGATTATGTAAATAGCAAAAATTGTGCCCATAAGAAAAAACAAAGTTGGTTGTCATAAAACAAAAACGAATCGATCTAGCAAAAATTTGTGACCACCATTCGATTCGGCTTGAAAAGTTGCTTGGGCAATGTCTTTACACATTTAAAATATTTCCAATTCCAAAGAAGTTATAGACGATTTTCAAAAATCGCATTTTCCAGTTTTTCCTAATTTTCTCGGATACCGTTTGAGAGATTTCCAATTTCTCTTTGGACTATCAATGAGCATCAAATTTAGCAACTTTGCCAAATTTAAACCTATACTCTAGCTATTATAATAAGCGAGATCCCCATGGTGGGCCTCGAATTTGAATAACCCTGTATAACTATATTTTTGTGCGATCGTACTAGAAACAGCTGTTTGACGGACGCGTTAGCAACCATAAAGTACTGCATTACCGGCCCTATCCTAAAAAGTAACTTTTACGGCCGTTGCTAAGGGGAGGGCCGGTAATGCAGTACATACGCCGCCACCTGTCAGTGACAGAATGTCACGTAGTTTCTAACCTATAATTTTGAAAATTACTAAAAATTTAAATTGTTTTTAATTCGATTGCACAAAAAATGTAATATGCACCTCGGCCAAAACGTACTTTTTCGGCCTTGCCTGTTTGCTGGCCTCGACTACGTCTCGGCCAGCAAACCAGACGCGGCCGAAAAAGTTACACTTTTTGGCCTCGATACATAAATAACTATTTTTTAAAGCTGTTATAGCAACAACGGACGTTTGACATAATACATCAACTAGTTTATTAATTGCAAACATCACTTGTTTACGAAATCATGGCAGACTTTGATAGTCAAATTTTCACAAAATTAGCCATATTTCGGTTATTTTTTGCAACAAATGTTTAAAATTATATATTTTTGAAAAGCTAAAAAGTGCTCTTTCATGTAAGGCAATGGCCTACTAGAGTTTCTACAAAAAAATTAAGTTTACTTCATTTCTCGAAAGTCTAGGTCGCTAAAAAAATTTAAAATTGTTTTTTAAATTAAGCATTGAAATGTTAATAAAAACCTACATAACATTTTGTTCTATTTTAATAAATAAAGAAGTTATAGCAAATTTTCAAAAATGATAAAATTTCATTTTTTGTCCATAGTGCCAAAATGGAAAGCGATACCAGAAATCTGATTACAAAGGCGTCCTTTTCTTTAAAAAAATAGCCTAAGAGACCGATATAAGATTTGCGCTAACAATTACGGTAACCGAGATACCTCGTAAAACATTCGACTTTGGTCCACCCTGTATATTATTTTACAACAATTAGTAGTAGTCATAAATTTAGAAATATGACTTAATAATGCAAAAAATAAAATATCAATTTAGGATTAATTAGATTATTTTCTATAATTTAGAAAAGTTTACCTGTTCTTTAAAATTATCTCATAATAAGTACGCTATGTATGTATACGGCAGATGTCTTTTTGTCTGAGGAGATACCAAGAATATTAAGAGGCAATTTAACATAGCAAATGGGACGACCTTCTATTATTAAGGTGAAAATTATTTAATCAAACATTTGTGTATCCAATAAATTCCAAAACACACAAAATCATGCAAATGTATTGCTGCTATTTCTTATATAACGTATTTATTTGTGGCTGACATATTTTCGCTACTGACGAGACTTTTGCAGCTTGTTTAACTGCGGTTTTAACTCACTCATTGACAATTCTTTAAATAAGGAAACAAATCCTACGCACTCGTGCCAAGTGCGGAAGAATTTTTATTTAAATGTTGGAATACTTATAAATTAGGCACATTTACACTAAGACGCAGTGCATATTTAGGGACATAGATGGTAAAAGACTATTTAAATGTACGCAAAATAAATGGTTAATTTATAACCTTCTACACAAAGTGTTCAAAATTTGAGGGGATCTTGCTTATCTTAGGAGCAAGCTGTGCATTTTGTTTAATACAAAAACTTTTTAGTAGCCCTAGTTCAATAGTTTTTTGATAAAATGAAGAAAAAAGTCTTCCATGTTAATGGTATATTTTCGTTCTTTCTGTAGAAACCAAAAATATTTAAAACATTTTGAGAAGCAACTTTTGCCGTGTTTATATTGATTAAATTAAATTTTGTTCAGACGTTTCGCTTATTCGGGGTTATCTTCTTCTTCTTAATCGGTTCCTCTTGTACCTTTCGGTGTTGAGGTATGCTTTTCTATTTCTGTGTTATGTTTCTCCACTCCTGCTTATCGTTAGCTAATTCTGAATACACTGATAAGTATAACGCACATTTGGTCACGTTTGTTAAATACTTAATTAAATTAGCGCAAATTAAACTCGCGCACATAATTCTTTAGGTACCTATTATTTTCGTTTACCAATTAACCAGGTCAATTTATAGTTGAAGTGGTGTTAAAAAAGTTTGTAATTAGTGCAACAAACAAGAAAATATACTACGAAAAAGCGCGTGTTCCAATGTTTTATTGATTGCAAACAAAACGTAACCCAAATATTTTAACACTTACCTACTTAGTTTAGTGGAAAATAAACACAAGGCGTTTATTATATTATTGTTATATTAACAAATTAATCAAATATTAATATTATATTGCTAAATGTAATGAAACTTATGTTGACACGATAATGGATTAACGATTAACGCGTCAGACTAGTGCAAGGATAAAAAACTTCGCGAAAAAAATTTGAAATAAATACTACGTTTGCGGATATTAAAAAAAATGCATTACCGTAAAGTGTCACTTATGAAACTCGTATAATACGCATGCTTGATTTGGCCCAATGTAGGGTTTGTTCAATATCGAAAATGATATCATAGAGGGCAAAAATGGGTAAACATTTTGCGTATATGCGAAATTTTACGGTAGTTAAAATATTAAGAACCTTATGGATTTTCTGATTTTAACAAAAATGTGTTTTACATACTGTTAAATCAATCCGCTAGGTATCTTTTGAAAAAGGCAACGATCCATAATTATAGAAATTGAAATAAACACAAAACAAAAATTTGCAAACAAAGTTTGGCCATTGTAGGTACATTAATCTTGAGGATATCCCACGCTAGGTTTACCATTAATGTTGTCAGAAATAATCTCAACTAAATGGATAATGTGATAACGTGACACATTACTCATTGACTAAAGGCATTTCGATTACAAAGGATTTTCAGTAATTTATTACAATCCATATTTAAGCTCCCAAAAATGTGTTACAAGAAGTGTATTGAAGAAGTATCGACATAATGATGAATAACAAACAAAAAAGTCAAAACCTTGTTTTAGGTCTTTTAAGGTGAATGTTATTCTACTAATTTAATAGCAATTAAAAAACGATAAATGATAAATTATGTACGTATGAGAATTTTGATAAGCAAGTGGTGTTATGGAGAGAGTCAAATTTTTCAATCTGCAGCAATTTAAATCGTTCCAAATTATAAAAACCTGCTATATTTAACATAAATTGTTAATTTTTTTTAGTTAAACTCTGTATTAGATTTTTTTCCTCAAAGAAATGTGAATAACATTATGTACCACGTTTATCATTCAAATGGTTTAAATAAAATTTGTGTATGATCAATAACTTTTTTAAATGGAAATTGTTGCAATGAAAGCTTAAAATAACCGTGTTTTATGATATAAACATATTTTTTATACTAAAAAGTGTCATAATTGTTTAAAATCTGCGCCACATAGGACAACTTTAGAAGTTATTTTTTTTTAAAGCTGGCAAACAATTGAAGAAACAAAACCTATTTCTCCAGAGTTTTACGTTTAGTCTATAGATAATTCAATAAACAAATATTTGCAGGAAATCCACAGTCATAGATTATTTGTAGTATCACTGATAAGCAAGTGTTCGTTAAGTGTTACAATGGTAAATCTATAAACCATTACAAAACATAGTTTTGCAAGAAACGATCCCATTTTTAATTGAATAATTTTAAAAGCATTGCAAATGAAGATCTTAAAAACCTGACCAGGCTGAAAGGACTATCTCAAAGAATACCACATAATGCTCAATCAAATATTACTTATTACATAAAAAAGATACATATCTTTTACGTGGTTTCTAAATAAAAGATGTAGTTATTCGCTTCACAACTGATATTATTCCGCTTGCGAAGATTCGAAAATCTCGTAAACATGGTTTGAAATCACTTTTATTTTAAACCGATGAACAAAAAGGTAATATTTTATGCATTTAAAATCGATAACATTTATAATTAGACACAAAGTAAGTTGAATTATTACATAGACAGTGTGTTGAATGTTGTACTCGTACATTAGCCACAGTTAATGAGCATGAAATTGTTAGAAAACATACATAATAATCATAATAAAAACAACATACCTCAGTGCATTTATGCAATCGTAAATACAGTAATCGTTGTAAATAAATAAAAATGCACTAAACAAGTAAAATACACTGATTGGGTTCAATTTTGGTTCATGGAAAACTTTAATAATAGTAGGTTTCAGGATTTTCTTGTAGTTGTATTATGTGGTTAAAGAAGTGCTGCTCTTATTACAAAAGATTCGAAATGCAAACGGGAGGGAGAATTCTGCAAATGAGCACAGTAATATTTTTGATTGGTTAAACCTTTACACAGGGCGACAATAATCTACATGTGTTGTTAACTTTGTTATTATAAGAGTTACATAGTCGGTTAAATTAGCAAAGGGCCAGAATTTCAGGACGAAGTTAATGCCGGTTTGACATTTAATCTACCCCTTCAACTTTTTAAAATATTTAAAAAAAATTAAAAACAGACGTTTGCAATGGTAAAGAATTCCAAACCCTTCTTTGTTAAAACCAAAATGTGAATTGATTTGTGATTTCTATTTTTAGGTAGAGGTAGAAAAAGATATCTAAAAATTCGTGGCACACTCGATTTTTGAGATATAAGCCAGACTTGATTTTTCTAAAAGACAACCATAGTCATTAAAAGCTTATTTTTTTCTGATTCAAAAATGTATGTGTTGTCATATCCATTTTTATTATTTTATTTAGTCATAAGTCCTTGTACTGTTAGGTGTAGGACTATTATTTTTATTAGGTACTTATCTTAAAATTTGCAAAAAAAGCAAAATAATTACTGCATATTCTAAGGGTGTCTTGGTTTTGGACAAAAATACATCATGTGTATGTAAAGAATCCTGAACAAAACTATATGAAGAATGAATTATCGTAATATCTTTACATTCAATTTGTAATCAGTACATATGTAACTTAAATATCGTGGATTTTGACTTTTTGAATGTATTTGAGGGCTGGCAGTGCAATGTATGTTTTGCCTTGTTCTTGCATTAGGCTTAGGACAACTCTTTTTTAGTTTGGTATTAAAAACAAACTCTTCTATTGCAAATCTACGGTAGCGAAATCGTTTTAAGCAAAATAGCGTTAGGCAAAAAAATATGTTTTCCATTAAGATCAATTTCTTACCCCTTATTAAAGCGCCGGAAATAGCGTGACGTCACAACAACAATTGAAGGCGTCCTTCTTGGTGGTGAATTACCCAATTATCAGATAATCACCAGTCTGTCTCAAGCCTGATGCATGTGTCATATAAATTACTTTGGTTTTACAAACCAGATTCCCATTCACAAACTTCACACAAAAAAAATTATCTCGACACAACCATATAGTTCATTTAATCAAATAAAATTGCTCGCATATCACGTTTTATTTTATTTAACATCAATTTACGAGGAGGTTATCTAATTTCGTAACTTTAAAGATATAATTTTCGATGCTGTTTAGGTTATGAACTACGTACAAGTGTAAAACAGCGCTAACGAGCTGTGCCTTTTGGATAAGTATTAAAAAAACGAACGGTCACTTCTGAAATGCGTTCTTCCAGTGATCCGGCGTTCACGTGCGCTTAGGACGCTGCCAACGCGGTTCTGTGACTGGGAAGATTAGTTTGATTACGAAAATTCAAGTTTGCGTGTTAACGAGCCGCCCCTCCACCCATGTCCAGTACGTTTTATTTACAAATGACTTAAAAACTCTTAAATAATAAATATTATTAATAACAGAGACGTGTATATTGTTACAAATGAGTAGGTATTATATAAACTGTAACACAAACAACTCAATGAAATGAACTGTTCAGCGAACGATTTTATAGTCGAGTCTCTTCTTTTGCGGTGCACAGAAAACCGCATATAAAAATTGCAAAAAAAGACATATGTAACTTAGGTTGAAAAATTGGAAATACGTTCCATAATTTTCCGTAACCGCATAAAACCAAAGCAATGAGTTAAAATAAACCCAAAATCGCAAACTAGTTTACGAAAATTCAGGAAAATAATGCCTAAAAATTTACTTCGAAAATTTGAAAGAAATTGCAAAACTTTATTCATTTAATTGTTTTTACATTCTTTCATCAGAATTATCGTCGTAGAATTAGAGTGAAGAGAGAAAATATCTAAATGCAATGGCTACCAATACCTGGGTGTAAAAATCCAAGATGATGGAAAGGACAACGAATAGGACGAGGAAGAAGAGGCATCAATAGGCTAAATGGAATATGGTGGAGCAAAGAAATAACAAAGAAGAGAAAATACAACATATACAATAACAACACAGTTATTGAAAGTATAGAATTGTATCGTGTAGAATATCTGGACTACCGAACACAACAATTAAAGAATTAATCGGACTGAGGGAAACCATAATACAAGAAGCAGAGAGACGACAACTAATTTGGTACGGACATGTCAGAAGGATGGCAAACCATCGACTGCCAAAAGTAACGCTTGACTTGATCCCTCCAAAAGGAGAAAACGAGGCAGACCCAGGAAGACGTGGAACAAGGGCATACAGAGAGCTATGAGCGAAAGAAATCTGCAAGAAGACCAGTGGCAGCATAGGAAGGGATGGAGGAACAGTCTGGGGATCGGACAGCGCCAACTAGGGTTTCTCATATTTGACCATTTTGCTTGTCCCGGGATTCCGGGAAGAAATCGGCCTTTGTCCCGGGATTTCCCGGGATCCCGGGATGTAATAAATTATGTCAATATATTTTTAAATAAATAACCCAAAAAATTAAGGGAACGGTTTATTACTTAAAAACAACTCCAAGTCATATATGTAATACATTTTGCTCCATGATTATTATAAATAATTCAATAATATTGGTGAGAGAATCATACATTTGGGAATTATACCCTTTATATTGAAATTTCATATTTATGAATACAATAATATAATTTTTACAATGAATTTTGGTAATGTGATTTAAGAAAACAAAGGTGATCTGTGCTTCAGTCAATTAGTATTTTTCTTAATTTATAAGAAAAAGTCCTGCTGCATAAAATGCTCTCTCAGTCTCTATTGACGTAGGTGAAATTGTCTTAAGAGCATCTAGCACCAAAGAAACATCGTTCTCATCAATAAAATTTCATTTATAAGCTATTTTGCTTTGAATTATCAGGGTACACAAAAATAAAACTGTAAAAGTATTTTGAAGATATTAACTTTGTCATGTAGACCGGGCTTCTTTGCGCCATACTAAAAGAGAAAAATTATTTTGAAATAAAAATTAAGTTTTTCCATAATTTACTGTTAGTAAAGATATTTTAAGTATAAAATTCTGATAAGTTATGATAGTATTACAAAGATCTTAGCACAAAATAAACGAAAATAACACTTTTTTAAAATCCCGGGAATTCACGGGACAAAAAGCATTTCCCGGGAAATATAAAATAGCTTAAAATGGACCGGGATCCCGGGAAAGAAACCCTAGCGCCAACAGACGCTATAGAACTGATTTATATATTTATATATATATAGTATTGGATTTTTATTGTTACCTTTTCTTGATGATAATTTAAAAATTAAGTATTGGGTTTGTAAGGTTTAATTGAAATACTAGCTTATTAGCATGTTATCACAACGTTTCGATGCTATGGTATGGCATCTTTTTCAAGTGATTCTTTATTTAAGTTCCAAAGCTGTATATGTAAGCCTTGCACAAGTACAAAGTTGAAATTTTGAGGTTTTTGTAATTTGATATAATATGTTGTTATATTAGATTAAAAAGATTAAAAATTAATTTGTGATCGTCTTTTAATCTTTAAATTGACACAATAAATTTATACCAATTTCAGACTACTGGGTATTAACAGTATTTACAACTGAAAACAAAAAATGAAAAAAAAAAAATCTTTGAATCGCCACCGGCGAAAAAACGTTTTTCTAATTATCTAAGCTACAATAGGTATAAATGAAAAGGCAGGGTCATCCATTCGTCCAAGCAATAGTTTTTTGAAAAATTCTTTGAATCGCCGCCACCGCCGAAAAAACGTTTTTCTAATTATCTAAGCTACAATAGGTATAAATGAGAAGATGGCAGGGTCATCCCTTCGCCCAAGCAATAATAGTTTTTTGAAAAATTCTTTAAATCGCCGCCACCGCCGAAAAAACGTTTTTTTAATTATCTAAGCTACAATAGGTATAAATGAGAAGATGGCAGGGTCATCCATTCGTCCAAGCAATAGTTTTTTTAAAAATTCTTTGTATCGCCGCCACCGCCGAAAAAACGTTTTTCTAATTATCTAAGCTAAAATAGGAATAAATAAGAAGGTGGCAGTGTCATCCATTCGTCCAAGCAATAGTTTTTTGAAAAATTCTTTGTATCGCCGCCACCGCCGAAAAAACGTTTTTCTAATTATCTAAGCTAAAATAGGTATAACTAAGAAGTTGGCAGGGTCATCCATTCGTCCAAGCAATAGTTTTTGGCCGTTGGTAATTCCAAGATGATCAAATGGTCAGTAATGTTGTTGATAGTATAAACCTAAGAGGATTATTTTTATGTTATTAGGTTATCCAAATTACTACGGTTTCTTATCCTTGAACAGACGCTTGTTATTATAGAAGTAGTAAACACTATAAACAATTTATTGTTTAGAGCTAATATGTGTGAAACAAAAAAAGTATAATAATTAGCCAAAAACATTTTTGTGCAATAGTGTGTTTCATATTGATGAGGTGATTTTTGGAGTTATTTTAAAATGACAATTTTTTCATGAACACAACATATTCGTAAGTGTTTTCTAAGCAGCTTCTCTAAAAACCTATTAAAGTTTTATCACATTTAAAACCCCAGAAGAAACCGTTGATAAAGAAGTATTGTTTATTCCTATGAAGAGCTACATTTTGTTCGATTTAACCAACCTTGTATTTTTATTATTTACGGAGATTGCAATAAATAGTGCCATATCCTTAAGAGAAACATCCTGTATACCAGTGGCTTAGGCAGGAGGGCGTTGCAAGGGGTCAAACCCTATCCCCCTTTAGGATCGTAATAAATCGATAAACGGACGAAGAGCTGTACATTTTGTGCTAAAATACTAAAAACAAACAACCATATGGCTTTTAACTTCTTATACACGTAATTTATGGCCAAATTAAAGATTATTAGCCCCTAAATACGATTTTTAATTTTTCGAAACAATGGGAAAAGCACAAAGGCTTTAGTCTTTGCACTTTTTTCGACAAAAAAATCGATTTTCTTAAAACTAATGCAAATGCCTTCAAACTTCTTATACACGTTTTACTAATTATCGTGACCGAGGCCGCACCCGTGACCACGTCGAGATCGTGCCGGTGGGAGTTGACCTTTATTGTTTTATTCTTCCCCATGGGTTTAATAATTACTATAATTTAATATTTTAAGTTTAAATTCAGTTGTAATTGTGCATTGCGTGAATTTTTATTTTACTGCATTAATTAAACATAATGACTACTTAACTAAAGGAACTGTCCAAAAAGTGACGTTAACTTTTTAAATATTAATTAGGTACTACTTATTCATTAAAATTACCTTCATCACTCCCTTCGGAAATTTGAAGATCTGCACTTTCGGACATTATTAATAATGAAGTGGACTTGGGCCACTTTCAAAGTAATGTTTTTAATTAAGTTTGAAAATTTATGTGTTCAAAATTATCATATACTTTGAATATTTTTAACAGCAAATTGTTGTTCATGACAGCTAATCTCAAATTATAAACATTACCACTGTCAACAACAAAAAATTGACAAACGGACTTAGGTCACTTTCAAAATAAACGGCTCACATATTTAGTTTAAAAAAATATATAAATTTTTTTGTGTGTCCCTAGCCGGGATCTGCTTCTATTGTCGCCACTGTTTGTACCTAAAATCAATTCGTTTTGGGTTGTTTTTTTGAAAAACAGGGCTCTAGAAAAATATTAATATTTAAGAACTTAGCAATGTCATAGCGAATTCCTTTGATTAATGATGAATTGCAGCCACCAACACAATATTTAAATGAATAAACTAGTGACTTTAAAAATATCTTAAAACCAGTACACTTTAAAAATATATCGAAAATTTGTTTTAAATGTCAAACACTAAGCTATTTTCACAATTAAGCTGTATTTTTTGCTAGAATATAAATTAATTTAAAAAACAATCAAAACATTGGAACAAATTTCTTTGTTACATAAAATGTCCTACAAATTATTTATTTATGGAGCTACTGTAAATCATCATTAAAACTGTAATAACTAGAGAAATATTAATTTTAGAGACAATATACCTCCAATAGTTTTTAAATACAATTCAATTATTGATAAGAAAATGTAAAAATATATAGGGTCTACCATTAAAAAAAATTTACTTTATCGTGTTTGAAGTGTAGCCAATTGGATCGGGCATAAAAAACACCCCGTGTATTATTTTAAAATTTTTACTGGTCAACAATCACTGTAACACTATTGTCAGCTAAAGTGTAAAAAAAAAATCGTTGTGACATTAGGGCATTACTTATATTTTTGTAGTTGTTCCTGTCTACATTTTCAAAAAAAAAAACTTGAATAAGTCAAATCCAATTGATTTTAGGTACACAAGGCCTATTACATTTTTGAACGACAAATTAAAAGACATATAGGTGGTTCTATTTAAGAAAACAAAGTTACTTAACAGTATGCAAAAAACAAAGCACTGTGTATAGTTAAAAACAATTTAAGGTCATGTAGTAAATGACCACCAACAATGAGATATTGGCACGTTTCATAACATTTTTGAACACTGTAAAAGTATTATGTGCCTGTGCACACTTATTCAATCTAAAGTTGACCACTTTTTACTATATGTTATAGTTATACTATTTAAATTTGGTTAGGGATATTAAAATTCACAAATAACCCATTTTTCTTTAATTATTAAGGTAAATACAAAAATATCGATTTATGGGTTTACTTACATTAACAAAACATTTCTTCACAGCATCATGGCAAATTTTACTTAAATATAGGTTCTCATCAGTTAAAGGTAAACTCTATGAAAAAAATTTTACAATATTTAAAAAAAAAGCCAATATAACCACGAGATGGTAACTGCACACTATTAAACTAGTTTGATTAATTTGAGTAACAATACTGCACTTTATCTTCTCAAAATATATTATCTACTAACAAATTAACTGCACTTGTCTTTAATTTACTAATTTAAAATTTTTTATACATACAAGTTGATTTAGATCTACATTTTTGTATAAAATAAACTGTCAGGATGTCCAGCTTTTACGGTTATTTCATTTAAGGTTTAAGTTGTACTTTGTTGTATTTTAGATATAATGAACCAACAAAAATTACACAATCATTTAAGTTAATAATTATACTTATGTACAACAACCAAGAAGTCTGTTGTTAATTAAAAATTAAACATATTTAAAGTAAATGCATGTTAACTTAGGAACACCAAAATGAAATGTTTACTAAATTTAAAATAAAGCAAAAATAATAGTGTAATCTACAGTTAATAAAGTAATCCAATGTGAAATTTCAAGAATTATATGCAGTAATTTACTTGAATTTTTAGTGATTAATTTGACCTATACATTTATAACAATATTGCAATTTAAATACACCTTAAAAAATATTAATACTAAAAATAAAAGATTCTGCTAACAACATAAATAATTTTCAACATTTCAATATTTTCTTAGCAGAACACAAATAAACATAAACAACATGTTAAAATTCATCAACTAAAATCTAAAGTCATCAGCTAAAAATAAAGAGTTAGAGAAGAATTATATCATAAATTTCAAGACGTCCATTTTAAATTTCTTACATAAACTTGTCAGGATTGGGTGCTCGTGGCAGTCTTCTAATTTCAGCCTATAATTTTAAATACATTTACTTTAATTATAAACATCTAAATTGATAAGTTTCTATATACCATATTATTATTAATTGCTAATAACAAAATGATACAAATCAAATATTAAGTATTTATACATACAAATATTTTTCGTCTTTATTTTTCAATGCTACTATGAAACTTACTTGTACGCCAGATTATAAAATCAAGAATTAAGAAATAAATACTAGACCAATGCAATACATCTAGCACACAATTAAGATGCGCTAACATGCGTTTAAGATTACTATTCGTTCAGTACAAAAACCTAAATATGTCAAATTATAATATGTTGCAAAATTGATGGTAAAAACTTTCACTTAATTTTTAATAAAAAAAAACCTTTGGAACTTTAGAATCATATAAGTTCTACATTTTATATTAGCTAATATTTTAGGAAAATATTTAATTAAGATTGGGTTTCCAAAATTCCAAATGCATTTATGAAACCTAGTTTTACAGTTCGGCTGTTTCATGTTTTCATACTAAAAGTATACATAACATTTAAAAAAAAAGGTCACTGTTTCGATGCTTGCAATAATCTTTTTTTTAAGGAAACATGAATGAAAATTTGTCACCCATTAGGATGAAACATTCACTACCAAACTGCTTATGATCTTTAAACCTAGAGTCTTTTTTACCACAATTTTTAAATCAGATCATGGTTTCGATTCTTAAATTTCAAGGTTTATGGCTTTAGAGTTGATTTTATTTGCTGTTAATTAACTAAGCCTTCTATTGATATATTCCTAAAGTTTATTTACATGAACATTACCACTTTGTTTAGAGTATTTTATCTGCATACAAAATTTTCTCTATCACATCATTGTATGCATAGCAAATAATCAGTTTGCTATAATATTTCTTTCTTTTTTTAAAATCTATACTTATGATGGCACATTTTAAATGCTTAACTGCTAATCTAGGTAAACTCAAAACTGCACTACTGGTGAGTTTAGCAAATTGTCTTTAAGATACTTTCTTTCTGGAAAGAATCAATCACAAATAATTTAAATTTGTAATTTAGGTAGGCAAAGACATTTTATCAAGAAAAATTCAAGAAAATTGTGTTATTTTAAAACTTTTCCTTCATATGACTTGACAGTTGTCGATTACAATTATTTAAATTTTAGAAAGTAAAACTATCACAAGTGTATGACATTTGATGTTGCAGTACACTAAAGTGGCCAGACGTCCTCCATTACGGGGGTATGTCCCACATTTGAACTTATTTTCCCTTACTCATAAATGTCCCCCATTAAAATTCAAATGAAAGTGCACTTTATGATGATGTTTTGTATGAAAAACAATATCACAGAAGAAAAAGTGCAGGATTAGATTAATGCTAATATAGATTCGGATATGAAGTTGGTAGAGATCTCCAAACATTTAAAACAGAATCATGTGCCATCATGTCCATGTCAACATATAAAAAGAATGGTTGAATTTGCGTATTCTGGTACTAATGCTACGACTGAGAGGGTCTTTTGTTAATTGATGGATATTGTACATACATTTTTTTAATTAAAATATGAAACACTAAATACAAGCAAAATATAATTTGAATGTTACTTGTTACATTCACATTTTAAAAAATGATATAAAATTACTTTAAAAATACCCAGTTCTGAAAAATATAGCTTTTGATACTGTATTATCTATGTATAAAATCAAAAGAAAAGACGTATGGAAGGAACTAAGAAGGAAGGGAATAGAAATAGAAACAATCGACATAATAAAAGCGATGTACGAAAAAACGGTGAATATTGTAAGAACACAAAATGAAGAGTCGGAAGAGTTTGAAACAAAAGAAGGCTTAAAACAAGGATGCGTGCTCAGTCCACTATTATTCTCAGTAGTTATAGATGGGGTAATGAAAAAAGTAAAACAAAAAATGAGACCGTTTCACCTAGGCAACTGGAAAAAATAAACATGGCGGAGCTAATGTTCGCTGACGACATGGTCTTAGTTGCAGACACAAAAAAAAATCTACAACACAATTTAGAAGCTCTAAACTTGAAACTGGAAAAAATTAATATGAAAATAAATACCGGAAAAACGAAAACTATGATTGTTACAACAGAGAACAAAGGACATAACACAACATCACTTTAAATGGGCTTAGGTTGGAACAGGTAGAAAGCTTTAAATATTTAGGAGTGATCATAGAGAAAAATGGAGGAATAGACAAGGAAATAAACGAAAGGACAGGAAATGTGGGAAGAATATTTAACAGTTTAAGAACAACATTTTTTGGAAATAGAGAAGTACCAAAACGAACAAAAGTGGAAGTGGTCAAAAAGGTAATAACTCCAGCACTTTTATACGGAAGTGAAACGTGGACACTCGCAAATAAAAATAGTAGCCGAGTAAATGCAGCAGAAATGAGATTTCTAAGAAAAATTCAAGGAAAAACCAAAAAAGATAGAATCAGGAACGAAACATATGGAGAACAATTAAGGATCAAATCAGTGGAAACAAAAATACAAGAAAGGGAGCTGGGATGGTTGGGTCACATTTATAGGATGAAAGAAGAAAGATTAAAGAGAAAAGCCTATGAAGCAAGATCGCAGGGAAAAAACAAAAGAGGTAGACCGAGAAAAACCTGGCAAGACGAAGTTAAAAAAGCAGCAGCGGACAGAAACATCAAATGGAAAGACATAAAAAAGTTAGCACAAGACAGAAAAACATGGAAAAAAATCAGTACAACACAACTCAACAGTCCTACACCTAACAGTAGAAGGACTCACGACTAAATAATAATTATCTATGTAAAAGATTAACATTAAGCTTAACCAATATGTTGATTTTAAAGACAAATACACATTTTGACAGTCATTTGATGGCCAAGTTAGCTAGTTTTGACGTGTCATCATCATTTCCTGTGATAATAAAATATTTTGCTTGTATATTCTTTTTTTTTTAAATAATAAATGTCCCCTGTTTGACCCAAAACCATCTGGACACTTTACAGTACACTAACATAAACAACTTTTGCCATAACTTTGACGTTTTTTTACAGCAGCGATTCCTAATTAAATTCTACAACGTAACCCTATTAAATATAAGACTAATTAACGTAAAGGACACTGTTCATCGATATTAAAATGTGAAGCAATTAATTATTTTTTTTGTTTCCTGGCGGAACCCTTATTATCGCTTAACCCCTTAATGCACAAAATTTTTTGACGCTTCAGTAAAAAAAAAAACATTTCCTTTTCTTGCAAAAAAGTCAAGTTTATGCTTATTCCAACCTATTTATTAGAAAATATAACAACATACACATTACATAAAATTTTAATTGGGTGTAATATACAGGATGTTTCACTAATAAAAGTGGCATTATGATGAAAGTACAAGGTTGGTTAAGTGGGATTAAATTTAGCTAATTAGAAGCTTATTTCAAACAATATATTGTTTTGTTTAAAAATTTTATGGCCTGCGTGATATAATGAAAAAACCAAAATCGATTAACATTTTTAAACTCAAATATATGCCATTTAAAATAAGAAAGTTAGGTGTAATATATCGGCATTGATATAAGTAAAAAACAATTGAAAATCGCTATCTTATTAAGCACAAAAAATCATGCGAAAAATGTCTTTAAAGTTTTTTTCTATCTTCTCGTTTAAACGAGATATTTAAAATTTTTGAAAAGTGCCAAAAATCGGTTTTTGGCTATATTTCGAAAATTAAAAAAGATATTAAAAATCTGTTTACGGCAATGAATTTCTCTCGAAAAAATAAATCGAGTTTATGTATTTACTTTTTTTGTATCTCTGATAATAACCGAGATACCCTGTATGGGCATCGAAAATAGGCCACCCTGTACACTAAATAAAAAAATAAATGTTTGTTCGAAAATAAACCAAAATGGTGCAGTTGTATCCAAAATTGCTTTCTCTTTCCAAAAATATGAAAATATACAGGGTGCTCCAATTGAAATAACAAAGTTAGGGTAATTTGCAGCGAAACTTGTAGTGAAACAATCGTGTACGTATGTATCACAACAAAATGAGAGCATTGGTAATTACTTACGTGTGCTAATTCCCAAATAAAAAAAATTGACAATAGCATGCATATCATTGATACTTACTTGATTATAATTCAAAAAATGTGGAACAGGATTCTCTTCTTGGACATTTTCATTATAGTGTTGTTGAACATCCATAGTGGGATCATACAGCAATTTTTTTTCAGGTGCAATTTCAGCCTTGACTTTTTCCGCACCCATTAATACTTGTTCTTGGTGCAACTTATTTGTATGTATCACTGTATAACGGGCACCTAAAAATGATAAAATAAAATAAATTTTTGTTTACCTTAACCTCTGTGATAAATATTATGTCACTTGAGTTGTTATTTCTGTAAAGCAGTTACAATTACAATAGTTTGTAATCTTATGTGATTAATTGGTTCAGAGCTGCCGTGTATATAAAATCCCAGTAAACAAAACCATTCAAATCCATATAAAACAACTAATTCATTCCAAATTCCATACATTTTATTCTCATTAAATTTGGTAAACATTATCAGCAGAGGTTTTTATAAAAAGATTATTTGTTAACAATAATGCATATTTTTCTGAAATAAATTGGTGTGATCACCAAATGACTTTTGCCATATATTTGTATGTATCATCGTATGTGTGTTTGTTGGAATAAAAAGTTTAAAGTGCTGCTCCAAGCGTTCTTAAGGTGGGTACAGACATGCAACAAAACATCGTATAGTAACACCGTCGCGTGACATGTCTGTACCGCACTTCGTAACATCGTAACACCGCAACATAGTAACATCGTGGCGTCCCATCGGTTGTCGGTATTCCAGCGTCACATCAAAGGAATGTTACACACTGATGTTGCACCACGCGTTTTATGTATGTACAGGTCTGCGTAACATACTAACGTTTATTTTCATTTGTGCACCAACCCTTGCTTGCACCAAAATGGTGGGACGCCAGAATGTTTGCTGCGATGTTACGCGCCGACGTTTTGATACGATGCAATTCACGGTACACAGTAACTTCAACGCGCAACAACAATCTGTACGCGACGGTGTTACTATACGATGCGTCGGCTTACTGCAAAAACTGACCAAGTCCACTTGGTCAATTTTACCTGTAGCAAAGACTTTTTAATACAAATGGTCACAATGAGCAGGTTGACATATGCGATATTTAAAGAGATATATGAGTTGGTCAATTTTTCTAGTAGTGTAAACAACTTTTGTTAGTAACTTGGTCATATTAACTCAATTAAAATAAAATAAAAATTTTGACTTGGTCAGTTTTTGCAGTAAGCCCACGCGGGATGTTTTGTTGCATGTCTGTACCCACCTTAATGAACCTCATTTTTGTAAATAATGTTTCAGGCGAATGTTAATTTACAATTTACAAAAATCATTACTTTTTACTTTCACCATAAGTAGTATGAAGAAAGTATTGTGATCGCAAAAATGTTCGATGTTTCAATGGATATACACATTTTGAGGTCCCGTGAACCCATTTCGACTATTTTCGCGATGACGTATGTGTGTGCGTATGTGTACATTTGCCAGACGTTAAAAATTTATGTTTTTTGACAGGATTTGTCTATAGCGCCTTCAAAAGTATATCCCAAAGTGCATGCATATATCTGATTTTTTAACTAATAACATTTACAGGGTGTTGAAACGATAATCCTAAATTACATAAAAACGGTGACAGATAAAAAAAATCTGTTTATGTGGGATTGTAGTCTATTTTAACCCTTTGCGGTCCTCAATTAATTTTCCCAAAATTATAACTAAAGAAATAATTTTTTCTGACAGCGTCTTCTACTGATAACAGTCTCTTATACATACAGCTTACAGGTTTTTAATTATAAAATGAAAATGAGCGGCAGTTATAACGATGTCAGCCGACCTTGTAACGCAAGCGATAAAATATGCTGGCGTGGGCGACCCGACGTTGTACCCCAAAGGATTAATTAAGGTCTTAAAAAAAGCCCAATCACTTTTTTAAATTTTAGTTTGTTAAAAAAGAGTATTTTTTAAGTGAAATATTCTGTTGATTTCTGAACGGTTTGGAGCGCACACCAACGCTCGCTCGGAGTGTCATTTCTAAATGCAACCCTGATGTTAAGTTTTCTACAAATGGTTTAAACGTCACACTTCAGTCGTGGAATTATCGCTACAAATACCATTCGAGGTAAAAATTTCGCCAGGCCAAATTTTTATTTGGAACACTCGTTATTGCTTTTCAATTTAAACTCGAATAAATTGACATTTGACAAATCAAATCTAGTTAATTGTTATTAAGCAACGGAAACGAAGAAAAAAGGGAAAGGAATGGTAAAGCTCGACAAAGGGCACATATTAATATATAGTGGAGTAAAAGAAACGGAATTTGCTAAAGCTGGGGTAGCCTGCGTAGTAAGTAAACAATGGGGTGAAAAAATTAAAAGATGGAAAGGTATATCAGAAAGAGTATTGATGGTAGAAATACAAATTACAAAGAAAGAATTGATAGGGGTGGTAGTGGCATATATGGACCGAATGAGAATGCGGCAGAAGAGGATAAAGATATATTTTATAAACAACTGCAAGAAACAGAGGATGAAATGCGAGGGAGAACAATCATAGTAGGAGATTTTAAGGGACGAGTTGGTAATGATGTCAAAAAGTATGGCACAGTGCTGGGAAGATATGGGGAAGAAGTACTAAATAACAATGGAAGGAGATTAATAGAGTTTTGCTTTAAAAATAATATGACAATAATAAATAGCAGATTCAAACACAAAGATATCCATAAATACACAAGAGAGGTAAAAAGTAGGGATGAAACGTCAATAATCGATTATATTATTGTAGCGGACACATAAAAAAGCAAAGTCATAAACGCTAGAGTTTACCGAGGGGCAGAAATAGGCAGTGATCATTATCTACTTATGGCAACATTACAAATAAGACAAAATGACCCAGAACGAATAAAACAAGATGAAAAGAAAAATATAATAAAAATAAAAGCATATAAACTAAAAGAGAAAGCTGTACAACAAAACTATCAAGATTATATAAAAACTGAGAAGCAAAAGCGCGAAGGGGACGAACAAGGAAAGGATTTGGAGCATTTATGGACAGATTTCAAAAGAATTATTCTCAAGTCTGCCGAAAGGGCATGTGGGACAATGAAACAGGGTAATAGTAATAATAGGAAACAAACTGCCTGGTGGGCCGAAGAAGTCAAAAGAGAAGTAAAGAAAAAGAAAAGACTATGGAAAAAATACCTGACAACAAGCAAACCAACAGATTACGAAAAATATAAACATCAAAGAGAAAAGGCGCAACGGACTGTGCTAGAAGCAAAAGCAAAGACTTGGGAGGACTTTGGGAAAAGAATGGAAGAACATTATGCGAGCAATCAAAAACTTTTCTACAAGGTATTAAAAAATCTAAAACAAGATAAAAACCATACATTAAAGCAAATAATGGATAAACAGGCAAAAATACTGAACAGAAAAAGAAATTATAGAAACATGGGGAAATTATTTTAAGGAGTTATTGGAAAGTGATAACACAATGAATAACGAGGAAGAAGAGCAAGAACAAGAGGAATACGAAACAATTGAACAAGAATATGAACAAGAAATAACCGAAGATGAGTTGGATAGACGGATACATAAAATGAAAATTGGAAAAGCAGCAGGGCATGATGGCGTTTTACCTGAAATGATTAAGTACATAGGAGTAGAGGGTAAGAAAATGCTGCTAAGAATAGTAAATAAAGTTGGCAGGAAAAAGATATTCCAAAGGACTGGGAGGTATCGGTTATATTACCGATATTCAAGACTGGCGACAGCAAAAAGTGCGAAAACTATAGAGGCATATCTCTACTTAGTGTAGTAGAAAAATTATATGAAAGAATTTTGGAGGAGAGATTAAGAAAACATTTCGAAAGAAATTTGGAAGAGGCGCAATGTGGATTTAGACCGGGTAGAAGCACGCAGGATCTAATTTTTACGTTAAGACAGTTAAGTGAAAAAACAATGGAACATTCAAAGATGGTGTATTTGTGCTTTATCGATCTTTCTAAAGCCTTCGATAGAGTGCCAAGGGAAAAGATCTGGATGATATTGAAACAAAGTAAAGTGCGACAACGATTATTAAACGCCATCAAGAGTTTATATAGGAGCAGTAGAAATTATGTGCGAACCCATAACAGCAGTTCCCATGAATTTATAACAACAGTGGGAGTAAGACAAGGAGGCACATTAAGTCCACTGCTCTTTATAATTCTTATGGATAAAATAATTAAAGAACGTAAGCAAAACACAAAGAAAGCCTACTGGGGTTGGAATAAACTAAAACCAATATCCTTAACAGAATTAGCCTTTGCAGATGATGTGGTGTTATTAGCTAAAAGTGAAAAGGACTTGCAATTTAATCTAGACGTATGGGCAGATACATTAAGTAGATATAATATGAATATTAATATAACAAAGACAAAGGTTATGGTTATAGCGAAAAATCATGAACCAGTTACAATAATGCTAGACCAAAAAAAGATAGAACAGGTAGCAAGTTTTAAATATTTAGGAACAATAATTGCAGAAAATGGTAAATTGGAGGAAGATCTGAATAACAGAATAGCGGCAGCGACGAAATTTTACTACGCCACTAATAAATGTTTGATAAGTAAATATCAAAAGAAACGAAGACGCGAGTTTTTAATGCAGTATACGTACCCATCCTCACGTACAGTTCAGAAACTTGGACATTAACTCAAAAACAAAAACAAAGAATACAGGTACAGAAAATGAGATTTTTGAGAAGAATAGAGGGATGTAGACTGATCGATAAAATCAGTAACGAAAAAATCCGAAATAACCTAGGAGTAACAGATATTAAGAAAAAGATGGAGACAAATCAATTAAGATGGCTTGGACATCTACTACGCATGCCAGAAAGTAGATACGCGAAAATAGGATGGAAAATGCAGATAGAGGGAAAAAGAATAAGAGGAAGGCCAAGAATAAAATGGGAAAAAGAAGTGAGGGAGAGACTAGAAGAAAAAGGAGTCAGCTGGAGAGATGTGCCACAATTAGCTAACGATAGGAAGGAGTGGAGAAACATAATACAGTAATAGAAAACCATACCTCGACACCGAAAGGTACAAGAGAAACCGAATAAGAAGAAGAAGAAGAAGGTATTACCCCCGAATATAAAATAAATAGCTCAAGAGATAGATATTAGATTTTCATTAACTACTATAGTAACTGAAATGTATCAATACCTCGTTTGGTTTTTCCTAACACCTTTTATTAGCTTTAACATTTTTTTACAGGCTATAAAGTATTAAGAAATTTTTACCATGCAAATTATGAGCTTACAACTAAAAAAAAAAAGACTTACAAATGAAACTTATCTCCACCTGGTCCATTGAAATGTTTATAATCCTTGACCGGCTGGCCACAAACATAACACATCATGGCACCACAGGAACATGTCATTTTGTTACATCCATCGTCATTGATGAATCTATTTTGACATTTGTAACAAGCTCTGCAAAAAGTACGATTTTTTAATTATACCGGTAAAAATTTAATGAATGAATTTAAAAAATGACAATTATAAGACTAATAGTGAACTACAAACTTAGCTTACTACAAAGCGATTTTGATGCTTAATTCATTGTTTTATCTTTAAATTGAATTTTACATATACAGGGTGATTGAAATTCGAGTTTAACCATGGGGATCTCGCTTATTATAATAGCTAGAATATAGGTTTAAATTTGGCAAAGCTGCCAAATTCGGTGCTTATTAATAATCTGAAGAAAAATTGGAAATATCTCGAACGGTATCCACGAAAAATAGGAAAAACCGGAAAATAGTCTTGATATTGCATTTTTATGGATACTTCAGACAAACGCAATAAAAGTGGTTTACAGTTATTAATATTGGCATTTGTTGTCATTTCCAAGGCTTACTATTTAAAAATGTTGCAATTTCTCTCAACTTTATCAAAAACTCTTAATAAAGCGAAAATTGTTGCAGATAGGTGTAGGAAATGTTAATACAGATTGATGCAGAATGTAATTTTGCATTAGAAAATGAAAAAAAAGTTTGGGCATTGTATTTGAAAAAAACGAGTTTTAGTGGTCTGAAGTTGTATTAAAAAAAAATTAAATTTTGGACACCCTGTAAGTAATGCATCGATTGCAAAAATTCCAGGATGTACTCCAAGGTTTTTTCTAGGCATGGTCTAAATTTAAGCGTTTTTTCTTCAAAAATGGCGACGTTAGATAATATTAAGTAGGGTAGCTCTATAAACAGGGTAAGGACAGGCGATGGACAAGTTTCTATTGTATATACAGTCGAGTTTCGCTTGCCGCTAGGCTGCGACCTCCAGATTTTATATAATTTGCATTGCGTTGATACGGAGTTTTACAGATTTTATTTTTTTCTTGCTTGTTCAGAGTGTTTAAGTGTGATCCAAGACTTAAAAAGACATTAGTGATAGATGTGTAAGTTATTACCATACGTAAATTTCATAAGTTAAGTTGTATTTTTTTAATTTTTAAGAAAATGTGCATTGTAATTATTTGTCTACATTAATTTAATAGCAATGATTGGAATTGATAATGTAAATTTGTCATAAAATATGAAATTAAATTGATGAATCTATACTTTTCAGTTGCTCATTGGACTTTAAAACAGGAATTAAGTAAACAATTGTTTGCAACTGCGTGTATCATGGGTTGCATGCTTACAGTGGATATACGCGCTCCTTATATGATTTTTAAACATTAATAGCTAATAACAATTATTAAGGTCAACTCACACCGGCACGATCTGGACGCGGTCACGATAATTAGTAACCTGGTTACGTAAGTAAGTAAGTAAAAGAAATCCTATATAATCCCTTGCCGCTATTAGAAAGTTGGAGGGTTCGTGAAGCGTGGCCATACCCTGTTATATAGAGGTACCCTAATATTAAGCATCACGATGAAAATCTTTTTTTTTTTTTAAAGTCCAAAAATCTAAATAATGGCTGCACTCAGGTATAGGGAATGCTAATAACAGTCCCTATAAAATAACGTTTTAAATCCAAATACGCAATAAAAAATAGACCACTGTATTTGAAATAAGAAAGTAGACGTCAACTTCCGGTATTTACGGAAGTGTCGCCATATTGAAAATATTTTCAGTAAACAGATCATATGCCATTATGGTCATAACCAAAATTTCAGATCCACACCCTTTTTCATTCTTCATATATTTTTAAGTACCAGTCTCAATCAATCACCCTGTATATTATTAAATTGGACAGTCTTAGCTACTACTTGGCAAAAAAAAATTGTTTTAATCACTTTCATTTATTTGTTGTAACGTCACCGACATTTTTTAAAAATTGGTTGGTATAATTTTTTGATGTATTCTTGTAGAGCATTTTATGTACTTTTCAACGGTGTAGACTTTTAGTAGGGTTATACTATGAGATTTTTGTAAAAAAAAAAAAAATTGTTTCAGCTAGTAGGCCATTTAATCAAAGCTTCTGTAAAAAAAATTACTCATAATCAAGCAACCTTAAAAATAAAAACACTTGCTTTTTGCTCAACTGTAAATCAGTGGAATCTGAATGACTATTACTAATGTGAACACTGCTATTGTATATTATACTAAACCACGACAACAAAACAGAACTGAAGAAATTGCTTAAATCAAAATTTTCACAAAAATGTAAATTTTACGAAAATGGTTGACTTTAGACCCATATAACCTTTTCCGTTTTTTAAAGTAAATTTTAAGAGAAATCCAAAAATGTATAAATATACAGGGTGTTCTTTTTAAAATTTCAAAGTTTGAGTCCGTTTTCGGTTGAACCGGAAGTCACATTGCAACCTTAATATTTTCATCGAATCCGAAAAATATCATAACGCTCAAATACAAAATTTCATTGTTATATCTGCAATAGTATTTTAGATATTTGTATTTTTAGCTGTCACACTGACAGTTGCTTATATCGTGTACGTTGATACAATAGTTGCTTATATCAAGTGTTGCTTATAATGAGAGTTGCTTATATCGTGGGTTGCTTATAACGCAAGCTCACTGTATACCTGTACCGTTCCATGTTTTACAAGAAATTGCAAGTATCAACAATGATGGTATTACTACTTAATATGGCCTTACTATTAAAATTAAATCATTGTTCGACATGAAATTATAGGGAAACATTTTATATTCAAGCAATGTTTTGTTGTATCATTTTTGAAGTTTTTAAAATTGATTACTATACTGGCAAAATTGCAGAAACAATATTGAATTAACACGTACACAAAGGTGTGATTAAACATCATTTTGCACAATTTTATAAATAACAACAATTCCAACATTTTTTAAATTATCGTTACTTAAAAATGTTAATAATGAAAGGGTTAAAGAAATGTATGATAACATTTAAATCGATTATTGAAATTATTATAGTATTAGTGTTACATTGTACATTATTAAATGTGTATGAAATTCGAGGCTTATGATTGGTTACTTCTAAACCATAATACAAGGGCAGTTCAATAATCGAAATTTACCTATTTTATGAAAAAACTTAGCGATTCTATTATTTTTAGTAAAGTTTTCATCACAAACTAGATGTGGTCAAAAAACTGGAACATTAGTCAATATTTTAAATCTCAATAATATCTCCGCTGCAGCGGTTGACAAAAAAAAGAGTTACAATAAAATTTTGTAAATATTTTTATGAAATAACAATTTATATTTAGTTTATTTATCGTTTCAATTTTAAAACTAAAGACAGTTGCATTTTTTTCAATGAATATCTCCAAACTACTAAAAAACTTGTTTTTTTTTAAACAACTGGTATAGGTTTATACATTTATTTTGATAATTGGTATTATATCTAAACAACAAAGAAGTTGAAAAATTCTTATAAAACTAGAACGCTATGAAAAAAAAAACACAATTTGGTATTATAATTTGTAATTTATTATGTATGTATATATATTTCAAATTATAATACTTTAAAGTAACAATTAAAATTTATTTTAAATGTTTTTCAATTAGGTAACCAAAAATTTATAAAAACTACTAAAATTTATTCCACTTTAATTCTAAAATTTATTATATTCACGTTTAGCAATTATAATTGTTTTGTGCATCACATTTTGAATTTTTTTTTTAACGATGGGACGTTATTAACTTAGGCCTTGTCACAAAAATCGTAACTTTGTTATATACTGATATTGCAATGTCTTTTTATTGGTACCCTTAACTTTAAGTTTAAAATACTGACAAATTTCCTTTTTCGAAACAAAATTATTTAAAAAATTTAAAAACACTGCTCTCTTGAGCAGTTACCAACGGTGAGACTCAAATTTCAAAATATTATTTAATAAACTGAAAAAAGCATATACCTCAAATAATCCTTTTTGGTGGGGTATTTCGGATTTTCTAACGCATCAGCGATAAAATGTTGCACTGCTTCGGAATTGCCTGACAAATGCTCGGCCTGCAAGCGTAAATATGTTGGATCGGCATTGGGTAAAACTTGCCTAAATATCTCATACTGCTCTTTGGGATGCAATTCTTGTGTTGGTCTAGGTTGTCTTTGTTGTCGTTTTGGATAATTTTCATCTAAGAAATACAAATGAAACTTTTAGTACAAAATGCTGTTTTAATAAATGAATAACATTGTACTTTCAATTTATTTTGCGTTTCCTTTTTTTATAATGGCTATTAATGTTTGTCTATGGGACATAGAACAATGAATATTAAAATATTTAAATTTTAAAAAGTTTTTTTTACCCAAAACTGATTGTACATAACAATGGTTTAACAAATTTTAAAGAATTAATTTGCTAATTATTGATTTTTCTTAGACTTATGAAGTATCAATCTTCGTTTTTCTGTGGAATATTTTATGAATTATTAATAATAAATTTTGCCAATTCATTTAAATGAATGAAGTTAATAATTGATAAAAACACTAATATAAAAAGTGAAAATGTACTGCACAGAAATTAAATTGAAATTGTATTAGTCACCCTGTATTAATTCTTTAAAAGTTTATCAAGCTTGCTAGTTCAATTTCATCAAATATTACATGGTTCCTTGCCAGGGATGGGGAATCGACTTCCGACTCGTTGATTCAATTTTTATCACGTAAACAAAACACCTATATTAACAAAAAAGTACAAAAAAATGGAAACAGACTTTTTTTTTCTGTTTAAGAACGGAAACCAAACTAAAAATATTCAATTACGGTTTAATTAATGTGAAGAGTCAGTAATAGTCGATTAAAAAAAATTAAAAATTTTGCCGACTTCTCATTCCTGTACCCTACGAAATATCATTAAAACAGCAATAACTTGAGAAATATTAATTGTAGACAAAGAACAAGGCGCATGTTTTTAAGACACAATGAAATCGTTAATCGGAAAATTAACAAAATATAGAAGTCTATTAAAAAAAATTGACTTACTTATGTTTTAACATAATGCATTACAAACACTCTGTGTGGGATTTCAAAAGTTTAACTAGCCATAAGCTTATATGCTTGTCGTCAACATTTCAAAATTATTTTGCTTTGGTATCATTCAGATGTAAAACAGCAACATTTTGTTTAGTTCCCTTGCCATAAGTATTAAAATAAAAAACACTTGAATTGAGGCAGACAAAATCTCAAAATATTTAGTACAGAATATTATTTGAAATTTAAGAAAATTAAAAACAGGGTATTCTATTTAGAGTAACAAAACAGTTAGAAATAATTTCAGCTTTTGCTATGAAGTAGATACACTTTGTGAACACAACCATAACCACAGTTTTACACATGGAGTAATTCATAGCCTTAAGTTTACTTCTCTATTTAAAAAGTTGAAAAACGGAATAACTTGTCAAGACATAAAACTTTAAAAAAGTTTAAATAAAGTAAAATTATACCCTATCTCGCCCCCACCAGTAGTAGTGGAAGGAATTGAAAACTTTAATGAACTCCACGACAAACTAAGTGGTATGCTTGTTGGATTTCAAATTAAAGTAATAAATAATGAAAACATTAAAATTAATGTACAAGATGAAGTAAGTTACCGGACATTAACTAAAATGCTTCTGGATAACAATATAAAATGATTTTCATTTGAAAATAAGCAAAACAGACCAATCAAAGTAATTGCCAATAAACTGCATTATTCCTGCAATCCGGAAAAGATAGTTGCCGAACTTCGGAAAAGAGGATTTAAGGCACTAGAAGCAGTTAATAAACTGAAATGGAAGACAAAACAACCACTAAATATGTTTATGCTGGTATTCAGAAATGATGAAGATGTTAACAAAATCTTTGCAATCACTGACATACTGGGTATTAGAGTTGAAATACAACCAATCAGAAAAACTAGCCTAGTCCCACAATGCAAAAGATGCCAAGCATATGGACACACGCAAAAGTACTGTGCCAAAGAACCACGATGTGTCAAATGCCCCGGTAAACACCTTACTGTAGATTGCACGAAGCCAAAGGACGAACCACCAAAATGCATACATTGTGGCAACAACCTCCCTGCGAACTATCGAGGATGCATCGTAGCCATAGAAATGCAAAAAATCAAAACTAAATTTTTGAAGAAACCCAACTTACCTCAACAGCCACAAACAGTAAGGGAACAGGTAAGCAATAAAAGACCACAACCACAAAAGACAACTAAGATCCAGCCACAGGAAAACAATAGTAGACCTGGGACATATGCTCAAGCACTGGTAGGCACATCAAACCCAAATGCCAATACCCAAAATAGTAAACAGCAAACCACGTCTGCTGAACTTACCTTGCAACTGATCTTGGAAAAATTAAACAAACAAGAACAACTGTTCTTGAAATTTGATGAACGTCTAACTAGATTAGAACATAGTGCTAAAGGAGCTATCCCTAAGTACAAAAATGGCCAGTGATCTCAGAGTCATGGCGTGGAATGCAAATGGCTTATTGCAACACCAACAAGAGCTACAAGCAATCCTAGACATAGACAAGATTGATGTGTGTCTCATATCAGAAACACACTTCACAAGACAATCATTTATTAAATTCAAAGGGTTTAGAGTGTACCATACTATACATCCTGAAAATGCTGCAAAGGGAGGTAGCGCAATTATAATAAAAGAAAACATACTCCATCATGAAGAGATGGGATATAAAACAGAAGAATTCCAAGCTGCAGCGGTAAGAATAAAAACTAAAAACTACCAAGTTACTGTAACTGCAGTATACTGCCCACCAAAACACGCAATTAAGAAACATAAATATTTAGATTTCTTAAAAAGCCAATTCGAAGCACACTCACTGGGGTTCTAGACTAACAACAACAAAAGGCAAAGAACTATTGGGAGCAATTAAAGAATATAATTGTGAACCGCTATCAACAGGTAAACCGACTTATTGGCCTACAGATCCAAACAAGATACCAGACCTAATTGATTTCTTCATTGTCAAAAATATATCTTCAAACTTCATGCAGATAGAAGAAGGATGGGATATGGATTCGGATCATTCACCAATTCTATTAAGCATTAGCCAAAATATTATAAAGAAAGAAAACAATCCGATATTAGTAAACAAACTGACAGATTGGGACAGCTTCAAACTATGCCTTGAAGAGAAAATCAATCTATCGGTACCATTAAGAAACAAAAAACAACTTGAAGAAGAAGTAGAAATCTTCAATAATAACATACAGCAGGCTTCGTGGGAAAATACTCCCAAGATTAAACGCAGAATCTCGGGTAATAACTACCCAAAAGAAATTAGAGAATTGATCTCTGAAAAGAGAAAACTAAGAAGAAAATGGCAGCAATCTAGATTCCCTCAAGATAAAACAAATTTGAATAACTGCAGTCAACAACTTAAACGGGAAATTAAACAAATCAAAAATGATTCTATAAATGCTTACCTAAAAGAATTAACAAATGATAGTAGCACTGACTATTCTCTATGGAAAGCGACCAAACAACTAAAAAGACCAATCGTGCAGATCCCGCCAATAAGACAACCGGATGGAAAATGGGCCCGAAATAGTGAACAAAAAGCCAAAACATTCACAGATCATCTAGAAAAAACATTCCAACCACATGAAGGAAACGAAGAAGCTTCTGACTGGAAAGAAATCCTACAAGAAAACAATGAAATCAGACCTACAACACCTAATGAAGTATTTACTGAAATTAAAGAAAATGTTAACCCGAAAAAAGCCCCTGGGTTTGACTTAATTACTGGTAAAGTGCTTAGACATCTCCCAAGGAAAGCCATAGTAAAACTGACCACCCTAATAAATGCTGCCTTTAGGCTCAAGTATGTACCTAGGCTGTGGAAAGTTGCAGAGGTGATTATGATCCCTAAATTAGGGAAACCTCCTCAAGAGGTTTCATCTTACAGGCCGATCTCACTACTGCCTGTTATATCGAAACTGTTTGAAAAGCTGTTGCTCAAAAGAATGAAGCCAATAATAGAAGAAAAAGAACTAATTCCTTCCCATCAATTTGGATTTAGAAATAAACATTCAACTATTGACCAGGTACACAGAATTACGAATGTCATAAAAAAAGCCCTAGAAGAAAAAAAAGTTTGTTCTACCATCTTTCTAGGCGTAGCGCAGGCTTTCGACAAAGTGTGGCATGATGGTTTAAATTATAAACTAAGATCGCTTCTCCCAAAACAGTACTCCCAAATTCTTCAGTCGTACATCTCTGAGAGACACTTTAGGATAAAGCAAGAAGAATCTTATTCAGAACTTAAAGAAATTAAAGCAGGAGTTCCACAAGGAAGCGTGCTAGGTCCGGTCCTATACCTACTGTATACTTGTGATATTCCAAAGTTAGAAAACAGTACTATAGCGACCTTTGCCGACGACACGGCTATTTTAGCAGTAGGAAGAAACAATACAGAATCATCCAAGAAATTACAAGCAGCTGCAAACCAGATCAACAACTAGACAAAAACATGGCGTATAAGGTTAAATGAAACAAAGTCAGTACATGCCAATTTCACCAACAAGAGAATTGAACATGTACCAATCAACTTAAACAACAAGCAAATACCATACTCCAACACAGCAAAATACTTAGGTATTACATTGGACGCTAAGCTACGCTGGAAGGCTCATGTCAAGAAAAAAAGGGAAGAAATAGGCATCAAATATAAAAAAATGTATTGGCTAATCGGGAGGAAATCACCTCTGTCACTACATAATAAACTTTTGCTATACAAGCAAATTTTAAAACCTGTATGGACATATGGGGTACAGCTATGGGGATGCACCAAACAGAGTAATATTCAAATCATCCAGAGATTCCAGAACAAAGCATTAAGGAACATCGTTGATGCACCCTGGTACTGCAGAAACAGTGACATACATCGGGACCTCAATATGGACACTGTAACCGACACAATTAAGAAGTTTGCCAAGGGCCACGAGGAAAGGCTCTATCACCACGTAAACGTCGAGGCGATCCAGCTCCTGGACACTACAGGACTAGTAAGAAGACTCAAAAGGGTTAAACCTTTTGAGTTAGTTTAAACAAAAGTAAAAAGCAGAGACTCTGCGGTAGTGTGCTCGTTAACAATTAGTGTACCTATATATTAGCAAACTAAGGACTACCATTGGGTAAATCTTAGAATAAGTTTGAACATTATTAATTTAGGCTAGAATTTAACGGCTTATTGGTCTCAAAGACCAGATTGCATGTCATAAACTCGATAAGGGTTATTAAAAAAAAAGAAAACCCTATCTCCACCTTCCGCACTTTCCACACTTCATTTTGTTGGTCATTGCCGTTACAATTGTCCATGTAAAAAGTAAAAACTGGTTTTCTTATCTCGACATTTTTTTTAACTCAATGTAAACATGAGAAACTTGAATATTTTTTATTAAATATGCCAAAAATTTGATTTATAATATAAGTTTGATTAAAATTTAAATATAATTACGCAATTGAAAACTAAATTAATACTTAAATTAATACTTTAAAAAGGTAAATTTTATTAATAACTTAAATTTTGCATAAATAATTGTAATTCTGTAACAAAAGCAAAAAAACTTTTTATTTTATGTTTTATGTAGCGGGTTTTACCAATTTTTAAGTTTAAAATTAGTTACTTACATTTAATACAAAATGATCTAAAAACAAATGTACCTATGTCCTAAAATTGAATTTTGATAAATTAATATTCTTCTAAATATAATAGCTGATAAATACGGCTGATGGTATATCATTTTCAAACAAAAGAAAAAGAGAAGTGAAAATAGATCATTACCTTAAAAAGTTAATAAAGGATCACTTTATACAGGGTGTTGCGATATTCGACCGACAACGGTCTACAGCTGAGAGCTCTCGTGAATTGATAAAGTTTGATATAGGAACATGAACCCTTTAAGGGCTTACTTTCGGAGATACAGGGTGTGGCAATTTTTAAAACAAAAACAAAAATCTGCCGTAACGCAAAAACGGCTTTAAATATTTTTTTCAAATTTGGTGCACGATCGTTTTACTAAAAAAGGAACATTTACCCAATAATTAAATTTTGGAAAATTTATCCAGTGGCGCGCTAGCAGGGGTAGTGGCAACTTTTACCCCCCTATTTTTTATGCCATTAGAGAAAAAAAAAAATGTAATTTCATTGAAATCCCTGATTATTTGTAGTAAAAAAATGAATGAGATTTGATAGAGCTAAAATGAACGGTTTTGTAGATATTTGCCTTTAAACAAAAGTCTGCAAATTTCATTTGCAGTTAATAATTTCTAAATCCTATCTAGTTGTCATGTCATGACATGACATGACATGTCATGTCAAATTTTTAAGAATTCGTGTAGTTAACGATATCTGCAGTTTAACTTTTAAATACGTTTTTTCCTTTAATTTTATCAACAAAATGAATTTTTCATTCGAAGAAATGACCGATATGTTAATAACATACGGAGAAGCTAGAAAAAATGGTAGAAACACAGGTCGTTTGTACCAGCAAAGACACCTCAATCGCCAAATTCCACATCATTCAACGTTTGCCAGTATCGATAGAAGGCTGAGAGAAACTGGAAGCTTATTAATAAAAAGAAACAATGCAGGAAGGCAACGAACAACAAGAACTGTGCGCTTGGAGGAGGCAATATTAAATAACATTTTTGAAAAGCCATCTTTAAGCACTCGAACTCTGAGCCGGGCACTGAGAGTAGACAATTCTATTGTGTGGAAAGTTTTAAAAGAACAAATGTTGCAACCCTATAAATTCACCAGAGTTCAAGCATTAGAACCCAGAGATTGTCCAGTAAGAACGGATTTTTCAAACTGGTATATTCACAAGTGTCGCCAAAATCGTAATTTCTCGAAGTATGTTTTGAACACCGACGAAGCTTGTTATATATGTACGTAACTATGTACGTAACTGGGCAACACACACTGCGCATTAACATCTAGTAGTACATGATAATAAATACAACTGTCATGATACGTACGGTAAACCCGAAATGTAAATGATATTGTAAATAGTGAAATAAAGTAATTATATAATACGTGGTGTTATTTCAATATACAAAGTACAATTAAATACAAGTTACAACAATTGGCGACGAGGATTTAAACGAATTCACAAACATTTTACTACAATGCCGGTTACCGAGACCAGCCACGTAGTGCAAACCATATTCACAATAGAACCGTTTGATAACACGAAAATAAAATTCGACCGATGGGTGAAAAGGTTAGAAAGTGCATTCAACGTTTTTAAAGTAAACAAAACGATGAAAACGGCCTATTTGTTACATTATATGGGCTCGGAAGCATACGATATTTTGTGCGATAAACTATTCCCAGTGGAACCGGAAAATCAGGAATTTGAAGATCTAGTAAAAAGCATGAAGGACCACTATACTCCGGAACCTTTGGAGATTGCGGAGAACTTTCGCTTCTTACAACGAAGACAATTTGAAGGAGAAACCGCTCAAGAATACATTACAGCCCTACAAAAATTGGCAATCAACTGCAAATTTGGAGAGTACCTGAAGAAAGCCCTACGGAATCAGTTTGTATTTGGATTACGAGCCGAGAGGATTCAAGGGAGACTTTTGGAGTACAAGGACCTCACCATTGAAAAAGCAGTGGAAATAGCAACTAGTATGGAACTTTCTGCCAAGGATGCGGCCCAATTACACAATACACAATCTATACAAATACACAAAGTAAACTTACACAATACGCACAAATTACAAAAATACAAAGGTACGAAAAATGGTAGTTTTAAAACCGTTTCTAATTATAATCCTAATAATTCATGTAAAAAAACTTTGCATACAAAATGTTTTAGATGTGGTTCGCCAGAACATTTAGCAAATAACTGTAAAAAGCAAAATCTGTTCTGCGATTTTTGCAAAGGGAAAGGACATGTGCGTAAGGTTTGCATGAAAGCTAGTAGGATGCCAACGAATCAAGTGGAAGAAATTCTTCATTTTGACACCGAAAACAGTAAGTTCAGAGATACATTTTTTACCACTGTTGGAGTAAATTCAGTACCTATTAAATTCGAAATAGACAGTGGAGCAGCTGTCAGCATTATGAACATACATCAATTTACAAAATACTTTACTTTACAAAACATGCAACATACGTCTTTAAAACTCATTACTTACTGCCAAATGGAATTACAAATTGAAGGCGTTGTTACAGTTAAAGTAAATTACAGGGGCTTACAGAAAAATTTAAATTTATACATTGTTCAAAACTCAAAAGAACCATTGCTTGGTAGAGAGTGGATGAGACAGTTAAATATACATATTGAAAATATTTCACAAATTAACTTGTCCGATACAAAAATACAATTACAGCAAGTTTTAGACAAATACCATAAAGTTTTTGACAAAAATAAAGGAAAAATTACAGGCTTACAAGCTAAATTAAAAATCAAAGAGGGCACACAACCAACTTTTATTAAAGCTAGAACAATACCATTTTCATTAATACCAAAAGTAGAAGAAGAAATTAATTTCTTAATTAATGAAGGAATTTTAACAAAAGTTAACCATTCAGATTGGGCTACACCGGTAGTACCTGTTGTGAAATCTAACGGCAAAATAAGATTATGCGGAGATTTCAAAGTTACATTAAATCCAAATTTAGTGGTAGATGAACATCCACTACCTACAATTGATCAATTATTTTCTTCCATGGCGGGAGGAGATCGATTCAGTAAAATTGACTTAAAGCAAGCTTACTTACAACTAGAGGTCAGACCGGAAGATAGGAAATACCTCACATTAAATACACATAAAGGGTTATTCGAAAGTACACGATTAATGTACGGCATAGCTAGCGCTCCAGCAATTTGGCAACGCGAAATTGAATTAATATTAAAAGATATACCTGGCACAACAGTATTTTTAGATGATATTAAAATTACTGCAACCAATGATACTACACACCTACAAAGATTGGAATTAGTTTTATCTCGATTTGCAAAATACAATATTAAAGCAAATTTAGAAAAATGTCAATTTATGCAAAATCAAATTGAATACTGTGGTTACACAATAGATAAATACGGAATACATAAATCAAAAGCAAAAATTGAGGCGATTCAAAACGCGCCTCGACCTACAAATACAACTCAAGTACGTGCTTTTATAGGGTTAGTCAATTATTATGGATGTTTTCTTAAAAACCTAAGCGATATATTATACCCGCTAAACAATTTACTAAAAGACAGAGTCCAATTTCACTGGGACAATAAATGTCAATACGCTTTTGATTACATTAAAAATGAAATACAATCTAAAAAAGTATTAGTGCATTTTGATCCAAATTTAAAACTAGTACTTGCAACAGACGCTAGTCCATATGCAGTGGGAGCGGTACTTTCACATGTTGACAATGATGGAAATGAACGGCCGATACAGTTTGCTTCACAAACACTTACTTCCACACAACAAAAATATGCCCAAATTGACAAAGAAGCTTAAAGCATAATTTTCGGAGTTAAAAAGTTCTACAATTATTTATATGGAAAACATTTTACATTATATACAGATCACAAACCACTATTACAAATATTTTCCCCAAATAAAAGTTTACCAGTTTTATCTGCTACGAGAATGCAACATTACGCAATTTTTTTACAAGGCTTTAACTACGACATTAAATACAAAAGCAGTCAAGCACATACAAATGCTGACGCAATGTCTAGATTACCACTTCATTCATCTCAATTAAATAATGGCGATGAACCCGATTGTTTTGAAATACGACAAATCGAAACCTTACCAATTACATTACAAGAATTGGCAAAAGGAACTGCCAATGATAATACATTAAACAAATTACTTAAAGCTTTAAAAACTGGGAAAATAGTACATCAAAACTACAGGTTTAATATACAACAAACCGAATTTTCATTACAAAGTGATTGCATATTTCGAGGACAAAGAGTTGTAATTCCTACTACATTACGCCAATCAATTTTACAAGAACTTCATTCAGCACACATAGGTATCGTCAAAATGAAGTTACTAGCAAGAAGTTATTGTTGGTGGCAGGGTATCGACAGAGATATTGAGAACGTATGTAAAAATTGTGCACAATGCAATAAATTTAAGAATACACCTAATAACGTACCAACTCATTGCTGGGAACCTGCCACAGAACCATTTCAAAGAGTTCATGTAGATTTTGCCGGACCTTTTATGGGTACATACTTTTTTATATTAGTAGACGCTTATACGCGTTGGCCTGAAGTTCATACAATGAAAACAATTAATACCAAAAATACAATTGACACCTGCCGAAAAATTTTTGCAACATTTGGAATACCAAAGGTATTGGTCAGTGACAACGGTAGACAATTTACAGGATTTGAATTTAAAAACTTCATGAACGAAAATGGAATCATACATAAACTTAGTGCACCATATCATCCTGCAACAAACGGCTTAGCAGAACGCTATGTCCAAACACTCAAGCAATCTTTACGAAGTATGCGAGAAGAAGGCGAAAATATTGAAAAACAACTATGCAAATTTTTACTTAGTTATAGAAGGACACCCAATACTACAACAGGTTTAAGCCCTTCGAAACTACTTTTTGGGAGAGATATTCGTTCGCGATTAGATCTAATAAAACCACAACAAACTCTAAATTTTGAAATTAATACAAAAATTAGAGAATTAAAAGTGGGAGACAGAGTTGCAGTCCGAGATTACATTTACGAAAGCAAGTGGCAATTTGGAAAAATTATCACTAGATTGGGACTATTACATTACTTAGTTTCTTTGGATGATCAACGAGTATGGAGGAGACACATTAACCAAATTAGACTGATTGGTGAAAATACACCCTGCATCGTACCTCAAACTTACAAACATGAACCAGTTCTTACCAAGACGGAACCAGAAGACCCTACAATCACAGAAACTACAAGACGGTCCAAGTCACCTGCAGCTAACATACAAACCTTACGAAGATCTCAAAGAACAGTTAAACCACCAGTTAGGTTAGCTTACAATTAATATTTTGATTTATTTTACATTTCTTTTTAACATTACATTTTTCTTTCTTGAGAAGGGAAAGACTATTATATATGTACGTAACTATGTACGTAACTGGGCAACACACACTGCGCATTAACATCTAGTAGTACATGATAATAAATACAACTGTCATGATACGTACGGTAAACCCGAAATGTAAATGATATTGTAAATAGTGAAATAAAGTAATTATATAATACGTGGTGTTATTTCAATATACAAAGTACAATTAAATACAAGTTACAACAAAGCTAAATTCACCAGAGAAGGAATTTTTAATTCCAGAAATAGTCACGTTTGGGATGAAGAAAATCCACTCTTTTTGTCAAAGGGGATTTCAAACAAAATTTTCATTGAATGTCTGGGTGGTTATGGTTGGAGACTGTTTAATTGGGCCTTATCTTCTCCCAAATAAATTAAATGGAGCTATTTATACACGCTTTCTGGAAGATGTTTTGGATGAACTATTAGAAAATGTACCCCTAAATATTAGAAGGTACATGTGGTTTCAACACGATGGTGCCCCTGCTCATTTTGATGGAGGAGCTAGAAATGTTCTAAACAGATGTTTTGGGGAAAAATGGATTGGTCGAGGTGGACCTCAAATTTGGCCTCCAAGATCACCCGACCTAAACCCTATCGACTTTTTTGTCTGGGGGTATATGAAATCCTTTAGTGTACGAGACAATCTTGGAAACTGAGGAAGATTTAATAGCGAGAATTCAAGCTGCAGCAGTACACATGCAATCAAATCCTGAGTTATTCTCAAAAATGCGCTTTGCAATCAGAAAACGTTGTAGAATGTGCATGGAAGTCAACGGCCTAAATTTTGAACATTTGTTGTAATTTCGTTAATTTTGTTAATTATTATCATAGTATGATGAATTTGTTGTTTGATGAATTTAGTTTTGTTAGTGTTATAATGAAATTTCTGACTGTGTTAAATTAGAATATGGAGTAATTTTTTTTAAATGTAATTTTTGGTTAAATGTTACTTCTTTTTTTTTAAATAAAATTTCGGTGCTTTAACCTTTTTGGTTATTAACACTTTTTAAATGCTACTTTTTGAATAAATTATTTAGATCCATTTTTGCATCATGGCAGATTTTTGTTTTCGTTTATAGAAATTTCAGAAGTGCAGACTTTTGTTTAAAGGTAAATATCTACAAAACCGTTCATTTTAGCTCTATCAAATCTTATTCATTTTTTTACTACAAATAATCAGGGATTTCAATAAACCACAAACTACATTTAAAAAGCATGAAATGGGTTGCATCTATAAAAGTAAAATTATTAAATCTATAAAGCACTTCCTGGGTCTGCCACTGATACTTGATGTGTTAAGCTCATATACAGGGATGCGCAAAAATATAGAAACAGAGAATGATATCTAGCTTACTATTGCAGATATAACTATGAATTTTTGTATCTGAACGTTATGGTATTTTTCGGATTCGATGAAAATACTAAGGTTGCAATATGACTTCCGGTTCAACCGGAAACGGACTCAAACTTTGAAATTTTAAGTAGAACACCCTGCATATTTTTACATTTTTGGGTTCCTCTTATAATTTACTTTAAAAAATGTATAAGGTTATATGGACTAAAGTGAAACATTTTCGTAAAATTTACATTTTTATGAAAATTACAGCACTTTCAATTTTTTAAACATTTAAGTTATTTAAAAAGGCAGTAGAATTAAAAAATTAGATTGACAATAGATTAATTAACACTTTGCGCTAGCTACATTTTATAAATATTATACAGGGTGTTTTTTTACGCTTGGTGAAACTTGTGAAACATTGATAACTCAATTTTCTTAAATACAACACCCTATATGTTTTCGCATAGTTTTGTTGAAAATTTGTTTGTCTTCCAAATATATTAACCATGTTTTATACTTAAATTAATATTTTTCAAGATATCGCAATTTTATTGTAAATTATTAGGGCAACGTGTAGGCTTTGAAGGTAGACAGCGGTAATTTTGAAACAATTGAAAGATAAAAACAAGAAAGTTATAATATTATCTTTTTCTTTCTCATTGTCGAAATTTTTAATAATGTAGATGTAGTTTTATTAATCTTACGTTTATATCGAAGCTTCTTATGGGGGCCACAATATTTTTGATATAATTGATTTTGATCGTTTGCAAAGTCTTAAAAACCGATTGATAATGTATTGAGTACGCGAAAAGATCGCTGATTAAACAGAGGTCACTGACCAGTCTTATCTTTCAATGTAAAAAAGCGGTTAGGGTTAAAACATTTTCCGGTTGAACCGATAATTATACTGCAGAAACATAAAAAATTAGTTTATCGGATTTAAGGAAATTGAGTTATCGATGTTTAAACTTTCACAAGTTTGACCAAGCGTAAAAAACACCCTGAATAATATTTTTTAAATGTGGCTAGCGAAAACTGTTAACTAATCTATTGTCAATCTAGTTTTTTAACGAAATTCTACTGCCTTTTTTAATAACATAAATGTTTAAAAAATTGAAAGTGCTGTATCACTCAAAATTTTCATAAAAATGTAAATTTTACAAAAACTATTGACTTTAGACTCAAAAAACCTCATACATTTTTTAAAGTCAATATTAAGAGGAATCCAGAAATGTAAAAATATATAGGTTGTTCTATTTAAAATTTCAAACTTTGAGTCCATTTCCGGTTGAACCGGAAGTAGCATTGCAACCTTGATATTTTCATCGAATCCGAAAAATACCAAAACACTTAGATACAAAACTTCATTGTAATATCTGCAATAGTATTCTAGATATTGGTCTGTTTCCATACTTTTGTGCAACCCTGTATGTAATATAAAACTATATTGCTTATACTTGCAACACACGGAACGGTACAAATATACATCCTCTCTTTCTAATCTGGCGATTGGACCATAGACACCTAATAGGTTTGTTCCAACAGGCGATTTTAAACCAACTCATGGGTAGTACATGAACTGGTTTATTCGCATGAGTGAACTATGTACTAATAAATATTAGCCGCAGAGTTAAAGGAGCGGGTAATGAAGACGTCATTTTTGACAGTTTAAAAATATGACATTTTACGTTGACGATCTACGATTTGTATAAGCTACAATAAATATACAAAATTCTGTTTTAAGATTTGTAGCAATTCGCCTCGGATTGTTAAACATTGGTGTCTGCACACATTATTTGCAAAAATCAGGTTTTGTAATAAAATATTAACAATTATTTATGCAGTTTTGTTAATAATCTTAGTTTTATTTGATTTTTTTAATTGCTGCCAACTGTCTAAAGTACACATTAGAAAAAGAGAAATGTATTTTCATCTCACTCCGTCAACTTCAGTCAGCACTTATTATTTAGATTGGGAATGACTGAGAGTATCGGGCATGGGACTTGACTAAGCAAAATTAAATAGTTGCAAATATTGGCTTCCCTGATTATTTTACGATAAAAGTGTAAATATAAAAGTTATTCAGAATCAATAACTTGGTAAAATTCTTTACTTGTATTATCAATTTCTTTAGCATTTCCGCTTTCCTTGGAAAAACTTAAAAAATATTGTGGTAGTCTAGTTTTCTACAGTGTAATATGTATTTTATACAAATCAACAATATGCATCTTAAACTGAGGGTCCCTAAAGCAAAATTATCCTGCTGATCCAAATTTCAGATGCTTGAAGTAGTGCAGTGTGGCCAGTGGCGTAGCTAGAGTTTGTACCGCCCGGGGCGGTCCCTGAATTTGCCGCCCCTATAAATAACCGTTACTAACTTTTGATACAAAAAAGTGGGGGTGAAAAAAAATGCGATTTTTTTTAAATTTTAGACGTTCAAGCTTGTTTAAGGCAAAGTTAAATAATGTAGAATGCTTTAACATCTTCCAAAATTACAGTTTTACGGTAGAACCTTTTTTGATTTTTATTTTCTTAAATCAGATCGCCCCCACTCCCACGAAATTATTTCCAATAAGGGTGAAAAATCCTTGTTACAATAGAGTTTAAACCTGCATAGAATTTACTGCCTAGAATAAATGAATTGTTTCATAATTTTATTGAATGGGTGGTACCCTATCATAAATTTTATTAGGTTCTTGGAATATCTGTCGTTACACGGGGGGCGAGTTTTCAGTAAAGCAAGGTCAAGTAGCCCGTTTTATCACCTAACTTAGACACGAATTCCTTTTTTTTTTAAATTAATTCTTTTGAATAGCGCCACGTAGCGCCGGTACTAATTATTATATCTACTGTTCTTTCATTACCCCGAAATTTTCATTTTTACCCCATTTGGGTAGACTAAAAGTGCCGCCCCAAAAAAAGGACCGCCCCCCCTTGCTACGCTACCGAGTGTGGCCAATATAAAAAAAAATAATTTTATGAAATTTGAAAAACGTGCATTTTTAATTTTTTATTAATGCGTAAAACTTAATAATTTTCTTATTTATTATTGTATGTGTGAAAAACAATTCTTCACGAGATTTAATAACTCTGTCAAATAAATTCAGAGCGTGAACTTGCAAATTTTGGAAAGCAGGTGCAGCATAAAGCCACATGCGAGAACTTTTTTTAGTTTTATAAATAAGTTACTGCTATAAAAAGACAAAATTGTAACAAAATATTAACGAAGATTTTGCAACAAACAAAACTCAAAATATCCTTAACGGTTTAAGACTTACGTCCTTTAAAATAAATGCCTTTGTGGCGTCCTAACGTGTAAACTTTTATTAACACAATTATTTTCCCAATAATAATAAAAACAGCACTTTTAAAATTTAGATCACAAAAAAATTACCTTTCTGCAATAATAGCGCTTATTCATCTTCTGTTTCATATTTATATAATAAAAATTTTAAATAGAAAAGTAAAAACTACTTGTAAAAATTTAAAATACCAAGATATTTTTTAAGATTCCCCAAAAGGAAGGGGAGTTTTTCATTCTAAACAACTTTTATATTTACACTTTTGTTGTAAAATAATCAAGGAAGCCAATATTTGCAACTATTTAATTTTGCATGGTTAGGTCAACGCCACCATATAGTCAACGCATATTTTAAAATGGATTATATGCATGATGTTCTCATGTTCAGTGGCGTAGGAACGGGTTGGCATTTGGGCGCTTGCCAAGGGCGCCATAATCTGAGGGGCGCAAAATTCAACTCAAAAAATCTAATTATAGTATTATTAATAAGTAATTTCTCATTATTTTTTTTAATTTCAAATTTAGAGAAACTTTAAAATGTCAATCGTTCTAAATAAGCGACTTTAGTGGGACTAGTTAGGGCGGGGCGGCACACTGCACTGTAGCTGTGCAGCGCATATAGTCTGTTATTTAACAGGCACAGGTTATTTTGTTAGTACTGCGTTAGTACCATTTCGTTCGTTGTTGCATATTATATTTCTTTGGTCGGCGGGAAAAAGCACTTAAGCCAAAAAGTGCAATTTTTTTATTATTATCCTTTTACCATTCATATTGTTGTGTCTCCTGTTTATAATGTTAGTTCCATTTCACATATTTTTATTAATAATATTTTTTTATTGCAATGAAATTTTGTGTAATCAAAAAATAATAAAAGTTATATTTAAAAATGAGTATTTATGTTCACTCCATAATTTTTTTTTTAAATTCTACATAAAAATGTATTTTTTAAGAATAAACGAATAAACTGAATATATCCATTTGTTTACATTTGTTAAAAACGACTTAAGTTATTCTTATTTTATGCCAGTTTAAGTCAAGTATTTACTGTTTATTAAAAAATTTCATCATGTTGACATATTGTGATAATTTAATACTTAATTTTAAGTAAAATATACCATACAAGTAAAATTAAAACTCACATGATAATCAGTAAAATAAAAAAAACGTAGCTCCTGAAAATTGCACTTTTTGACTTAAGTGCTTTTTCCCGCCGACCACAGATTTGTAGTATAGAGACGCCGCCAAAAAAAAGTGGTTATCAGTTTCGTTTAGAACGACTGCAAAAGGAAGAATATAAAAAGAAACATTCGTCTCACTTATAAAATTGGCTGAATGTAAATACTTTTGATTCACAACATAAAATATGTCCAAATGAAGAAAACGCATTAAGCAATTTTGAAAGCAATGACAAGAGACATGAACAGCATACAAATCTTGATACAGAAATAGATTTTGCAAAAGCTGTCGATGCAGTTCAAATTATTAAAGTTTTTTTATTACTGAAACATTTGTTGTTGTTTTTACATATTTAAAATAAAATAATTGAAAGTATACAAGGGCGCTAAACTTTCATTTGCCAAGGGCGCAAAAATTGTTGCTACGCCTCTGCTCATGTTTATGTGCTAACATTTTTGTTTGGTGAATGTTTATTTTCTTAACTCTACAAGTAAGTTTTTAAATCAATTACATGAAAATAAGCTGAGAGTGAAATGGTCAAAAATAATTATAAAATCTTATAATTAAATTTTTAAATTGTGAATATAATCTTTATACATACCAGAGAGAATTTTGTTAATGGCATCATGAATTAGTCCACGACATATATTTCTTAAATATGTTGTGCACGCATCTGGAAAAATCTTCATTAGACGATATATATTTTCATCAATTTCAAAGTTGCTCGTCTCTTCCAACGAAGGGTCTTGATTTTTCTGAGGATCATTATTTATTGGAGAGATATCTTCCAATACTTGATTTAATAATTCCTGATCCTCATTTACAGAATCATCTATAGTTATAAAGTCAGATGTGTTTGGGTTTAGTGGTAAACCCGCAGCTTTGTTCATATCGTTTCCTAAATTGATGTCATTAAAATCAAACTTATAAGCATTATTGGGCACTTCTTCATTTATTGGTGTAGTAACTTTTTCTATAGCATCGAAATTAAAATGATTATTTTTATTCATTTTGTCATTACTTGACCTGCTAATAAAAAAATATTTAATACCAGATAATAAAGCCATTAAAATATTTTTTTTCAACAAAACTTACCTACGGACATTATTCTTAAGTAAATTGTTGTGCCAACTGAATACTTTCGTGTTATTTTCTAAAAATTGAATATTACGATTAATGACTATTTACTTAAATATGTGAAATATAGATAAAATGTGTTTCAAATTTTTTTTCAAGTAAACACAAGTTTTGGCAATATGCGAGGGTCAGAATGTGATATTGTGAATAACTGCAGTTCTAGATACTACTAAATAATCATGAACACAATTTAAATTGCTGTCTAAAAAAGTTACAGGCTACAATTCTTCCATGGTTGAGAACTGAAGTTAGTTTTTGGTAAAATACGTAGTCTATATTTCCCTATGGTAAATACATACTGAAATGATTCAAATAGCATCGATGATTACTGTGACCCTTGCCAAGAAAACAAACTGGTTTGTTTTTCGGGACGCAGTTGCTGGAACTAGTTCTATGATTGGTTGAATTTTTAAAAAGTGTATTCCAACCACGATAAATTATTTCATATCTTTGTAATTAACACGTTCACGGTTGTGTGACCCACCGGTTGGCGAGTCACAGGAATATTTGCCATGGGAGGGCATGGAACACAGGTGATTCACAGCACCTGCTTATAGGTGCATTTATACACAGACGCTTTCCTGCACGATTGGAAGGTGTGTATGCTAAAAAATTCAGACCTCAGGGGGTCGTTTAGAAAAGGAATAAAAAAAATTAACGCCAAAGATCGTTCTTCGCTCCACATGATTAACACTCTAAATAAATTAATAATTGACACTTTGAAAAAAAAAAGCACTACTGAATACTTCGCCAAGTAACCAGCGAATACCTAAAATTGATGTAGAGTTTATGTGTACCCGTGAATTTCACTTTTTATACATAATATTGGGCCGATAGAAATTCGCAGATACTATAGTACACCGTGCTATAACATTACAGGAGAACGTCCAAACGACGTTTTCACACCGAAACACGTTCAAACGTGTAGTGCGAGTGCCTTTGTGTTCGCCACAAAAACTGACAGCCGATGGATCACTGCGAGCGTCGGTTTGCACATTACATGCAATGCTCGTAGTGCCGTCCACACGAACAATATGCATTACATTACACGTTAAATACGTTTGGAACCACCTTTATGTAAAGAAAAGTCAATAAAACCTCGCACTGCAGCTAAAGCTGTGCAACTTACAGGATTTAGTTTTACTAGTAAAGAGTGCATGATTGTGCTTTACAAGTACCTATATTATTTCGCGGGCATCCAAGTGGTACACTTTCTTGAGCGAATAATGCACATGCATTTTTGTTACAGATTTTAATCGCATGCGAATACTCGCACGGTATAACCAAGTGTAAAACAGTTAGCTCTTGAGCGTACGGAAAAGCGCTCGTGTGTAAAAGCGCCTTAAGTTTACATCCAATTAAAAAAACATGCCGGCTAAATTAAAGCTAATTGAAAGATGAACGTGTTAATAAAGATGCAAAAAAAGTTGATCATATAAAGAGTTTTGTTGCCGTGCACCAACATGTAAGAACGTTATTTCAAATAGAATAATTTTATGGTTTGCATTTTTTAGATCTAATACCACATTTTCTTTCAAAAAATGTATAATTTTTTTATAGCTAAAATCAACCCTTTATGTTCATAAATATTCTGTGGAATAATGTTTACTTGTGGACATATAATTAGCATATTTTTGATGAGATGTTACACTATTTGCGGCAACGGCGAGTGGTAAAATGTAAAACTCCAGTATGTAAGAATATAACGAGATGCAAGCATCGCTGCTTGGAGTGGCGAGATGAACAATTCCAGTATGTTTCTACACTAAGATTATTACATATAACTCAAATTTTATCTATTTCACCTTCGGAAAATTGTTCAAAGACAGTGTCAACATTAGTGTAATGTTTAATAGTAAAACATTTGATTAATATTTAGTTTTGTGTAATATTTTGGACTTTCATTTAAAAAGTTTAATTGCCGTAATTCAATATTACAAAGTTTATGCATAAAGCATTGTTGTTACCACTATCTTAGTAAATACTAATACTTACCCGTATGTATTAAGGCATCGACTTTTATATTTAAAAAATCATCTTTATCCAACTTATCTGTGTTTCCCTTACTTTGTTTAGTTTCACTCGTTAATGGTGTTGATGTAAAAATTTTGGTGTTTCCCTTATTCTGTTTAATTTGGCTGCTAGATGGTATTGATGCAGCACAGGTTAAAAGATCGACTTTATGCAACTTTTTGGTAATTCCTTTATTTTGTTTAATTTGGTTTCTTAAAGATGTTGATGCTGCAACATTTAAAAGATGATTTATTTCTAGGTTAAGCTACGTTTTTAATAAAATTAAATGATTACTTAGAAGCACTTTATAATCTAAAAACTCAATTTTACGTTAGGTACAACTTCAACTTTTTGCAATGGTTAAGATGTACGCAGAGCTGTGTAGATGTAATAGCAGCTCTGGCGTAGTATACGCTTTATCAGGCATGTTCAGTGAACTTAACGGCTTACAATCAACAAAAACTATTTTAGTTTTGATTAGTATATCAGAGATTCACAAAGTGTGGGGAGCGAACTGATTTGGGGTGGGTCGTGCTAACTACAGATCAAACTGTCAATAAATTCATTTTAAGAATAAAATTAAATTCGTTACATAAATGAACAAGTAAGACTTTAATCGCAATAGATGAAAACTTAGTTTACCATCAGAAGCAACTGAAATAGTATTTAAAGGAATAAACCATGTAGTAAACATGTCATTGAAAGTTACTTTTTAACTGACATTTACATTATTATTGCAGACATTTTTAAAAAAATCACATCTCACTTTTCATTAAATGCCGTATTTCTATAAATTTGGTGTTGTACAATCAATTATTGTTAATTTGTTGTTGTTTTTTGATGAACTAATAATTGTATGTACTTATACATTATGCAGTGGAAGTCGGTTATAACGCGGGTTTGCGGGGGGTATAACTGTGGTATAAGCGAATTGTTGAAGATTACTATATTTTACAGTTTTATTTGTTATTTAGAAAATACAAAATGAAAATAAACTCTGTTTACATATCAGTAAATACATACATTAAAAATGAAAAAATTACAATTGCTTTACAATTACGCACTCGAGAAAAGATTCGATGCTCTCAAATCAAACTATATTACAATTACAATTTACAATTTAAAAGTATTCCAACAACATTTCTAGTGCTTTTATTTGCTCCCAAAACAAAAATTTGTTACTATTTTTATATCTTAAGGTGAGCGAAATGATAAATATATATATTTATATATATATATATCTCAGTTATGAGAATTAAGTACCAGTTTTTTCTGTAGGTTTATTGACAACAGTTTTTTTCAAAACTGATATATTATGATCTTGTGTTTGTTTCTGTATCTGGGGAATTTCTGAAACAGTTGTGAATGAAAAATTCTACTTAACCTTTTCTATATTCCAAACAACATATTTTTGAAGTCCTCGGTAACTTTTGAAATTAAAACAATTAATAAACAATATTAAAAAATTTAAATCTTTTTTCCAACTACCCATATTATTTATTTCTGAACCGTGCCGTAACGAGGGTATGAAGCGCCTGTGGCAAGTGTCTAACTTGCGCCCCCCTAACTCAAAAATGACATATTGCCGAAATTTTTTTTTACTTATTTTTATTTTTTACATTTTTTATGTTTTGCGTCCCAAACCTAGTTGAGCCCGTGGCGGGCACCTCTTTTGCCACGCCCTCGTTACGGCACTGTTTCTGAACATGCAAAATAGTTTTTTTTCCCCATGAATATTCCACCAATATCATAAAAAAAATTGCACCACATAAAGTTTATTAATACAAAATTAATATACATTTCAGTAAAACTAACCTTGAACAATGTCTTCGACATAAGTTGCTACAACGATCCAGTTCACTGCGATGAAAACCAATATTGCAAATAAAATTACTTGCCGATGCTTGTCGTAACACTGACGAGATATTTTCTAACAAAACTAACATTGAACAATATAATATTTGACAATACAAGGAATTCAGGTACCTACTACATATATAAATAGGTGATGTGACCAACAAACGACTTTCACGATATATGTGCATATTAGAGATTCTGAGCAAAAATTGTAATTAAAAAAAAAATTGTTTCCTCATAAATGTCATATCTTGTGTACTTGTGCCGCAACGATAATTTTACATGGAAATAGTTTGTACAGCTAAACAAAGGTAGCAGTCAGTTTTAAATTCCTTAAAATCCTTACACCTTTGTTAAAAATATTGTGTCATGAAATAAAAGATTTTTTCATCGATATAATTAAAACAGTTTTTTATCTAAATATTTGTGCTTTGTCCAAAATTTTGGAAAACATTCAAATTTGGCTGATTTAATGTGTGTAATGATTAAATATAATTTAATTTGAAAAGCTTTATTAGACCGTAGATGACATAAATTGTCTTTCCTTGTCTTTGCAATTTTTTATTCAGAATGTCTAAATGCAATGTTACGTTGATAAAAAACGTTAATTTTGTTAGCCATTACTTATCATGAAGCCGGTTATAACATAGGTTTGCGGAGGGTGTATGATTTAATAATTTAAAAACACACATACTTGTACTAAAGATGTTTCGACTACTTTCAATAGTGCCACTACCATATCTCATACCACCATCAAATTGGAAAAAACGGCAGAATGTCTTGTTTGTAATCTATGAATGATCGTTGCACAAGCAGACAAATCCATTTTCAGTTAGAAATTTACAATTTGACACATGTTACCCATTTGAACAACATTTTAAAAACAATTTTGAACGAAATTACAGATTATTTATTAAAAAAAAAGATTACAAAGCTAGATTACCATGAACAATTAAAAACTATCATATTGCTACAACTCCATTACATATTTGACAATTTTAATTTGTTTGCTATATCTTTTTTTGGTGTTTTTCTCTTAACTTTGAGACCATAATAAACCGAACGAACCACTATTTAAGAGATTTTTTTTAGATAGAATTCACTTGAAAGAGATTCCTCACATGTCATTTAAAATGCATAGTAATGACAATTATGTAATTGTGTAACTAATATTTGCAGCAGGACTTTATATGATTATATGGGATCAGGAATTGTGTAGTCCAGTGTTTCTCAAAGTGTGGTCCGCGAACCCCTGGGGGTTCCTGAATTCTTCTGAAGGGGTCCCCCAAGCCTTTTATCATATTCGAAAATCAATCAAATTTAATTGCCAGACTAAGTTAAAAACAAAATACTGTCTACAAAACAATTCATTGAGGAGGTCCCATGTAAACTACTCCCTCTGTCCCATAATAATAGTAGCAAGTGAATATTTAAACGGGAATTATTGGCGAATGCAGCTGTAAGTTATGTTGTAGCGCAAGATTACGAAGCCTTTAATCTAAATCAATGTTTCATGACATCTGTCATTTGTTTTGACACATCTGTCAATGTTTAGGTTTACCTAATTATTACGAATTATAACTATTTTTCTAATTTCATCCGCTGATCGAAATCAATTGTTTTATTTTCGTTGAATATCAACCCATTGTAAAAGTAAGATGAAAAAAAGAGAGTTTTCAAGCAAAGATCGCGTTGCGATTGCCCAGTTCTTGATGCTTCAAAAGAAAAACGAAAAGTTGCAAAAAGGTGCAATTACGTTAGCTGCTAAACAATTTAAGTGCAACAGAATGACCATATCAAGAATTTGGAAACGTGCTTCCGAAAATATTTGTCAGGGTAAATCTTATGCTAATGTTGATTCTTTGAAAAAAACAAAACTGTGGACGTAAATGCAAAGATTATGGAGAAAATCTTGATAAACTTAGACACATTCCTCTTAGCAGAAGAGGCACTATAAGATCAGCAGCTCACGCCATTGCAGTTCCCAAATCTACATTATTCCGAATTTTGAAAAAAGGAAAATCCATAAAACGAGTATTAAACACCATCAAACCATTTCTTACAGAAAAGAATAAGAAAGATCGCGTAGAGTTTTGTCTGTCAAAAGTACTTCCTGGCGGAAAGTTTATGGATTTTAAGGATTATATTCACATTGATGAAAAGTGGTTCTACTTGACAAAATGCAAGCGATCTTATTATGTGCTTTTAGACGAAGAAACTCCACATAGAATGTGCAAAAGTAAGAGATTTATATCAAAGGTTATGTTTATGGCAGCAGTAGCTCTCCCCAGATGGGATCCACACAAAAAATGCCTTTTTGATGGAAAAATTGGCATATAGCCATTCGTTATGCAAACGCCAGCCCAACGAAACAGTAAGAACCGAACAAAAGGAACTCTTATTACAAAGCCCATAGAATCTGTTAATAGTACAGAGATAAGGAAAATGATTTTTGAAAACATACTGCCAACAATTCGCAAAAAATGGCCAAGAGGATCAAGACATTGCCCCATATTTATTCAACAGGATAACGCAAAACCACATCTAAAAGATGATGATCCGTTACTATTAGAGGAAGGATTTCGTGATGGATGGAAAATACAAATGAAATCCCAGTCACCCAATAGTCCAGACTTTAATGTGTTAGACTTGGGTTTTTTTAACTCAGTCCAGTCACTACAACATCAAGCCTCGCTCAGTAATATTGATGAATTGATAGAAGCAGTAAGCATAGCCTTTGATAATATTTCTCCCGAAATACTGGATAATACATTTCTGTCACTTCAACAATTTAAAATTTCATTCAATCTATATATATAAAAATGAATGTATGTATGTTTGTATGGATGTTTGTCCTTTATGCATTCCTATACCATTCATCCGATCCTGACCAAATTTGGCACAGACAATCTATAGGACCATGGAAAGAACATAGGCTATATGAGAATTCCCAAAAAAATCGTCCGGTAAAGATATTGAGGAAAACGTGCCAAAATCTTACACTCAACATTTAAATCGGGTCGTCTGGAGCGAGAATTTCGTCAAAATTTGACAATCTGTCAATTCGACGTAACGTTTAAACGCTCGAACCTTCTACGCGCAAGCCGGGATCTAGCGGTGAAGGAGCCCCGAAGGGGCTCTGGAATCGCTAGTGTTTTATAAAAATGAATCAAACTTTTATAATGTTTTCAAGCCATCGTTACTTTGTAGATTAATTATTTCTAATTGTAAATCTTCATCCATTTCTAAAACGCTTAGTACACCAAATACATTTTTAAATAAAAATATACTTCCTTTGTCTTCAACATCAACAAATCGATTATCAATTTAAAGGCTTCCAAGCCCATATTTTGAGAAAATTTAATAGCAGGAAAATCAGAGTTTGACATATTACTCGTATTAAACAAAGTTTCACGACATGGAAAATTATGTTGGATGATTTGATTTGTAAATAATTTGAATTTTCTTTGGAAAGCCTTAATATTATTGTAGTACAAGTCATTCACAAAGATCGCGACTTTGTAATTTTTTTATCAACATATTCAAAAGTTCACTAATATCTGTTAAAAATACAATTAATTTCATTGATACACTGTGTTATTATATGATATGTCGCAATTAAAAAAGATTTTTCAAGATCAGGTGTATATTGTATATCGATAACGTCTCATAATTCGCCTTTCACTGGCCTGATAAAATCTACTGGTGATCCAGATGCAATCCGCGGACCGTAGGTTGGGGACCTGCTTTAAACCATACTAGCACCATAAGAAAAAAAAAGCTGAACACCTTTTGGGTAAGCCACAAAAAAAATTTGAATTGATTTCGATGTTATTTTATGCAGCAGCTTTTTCCACCATTTTATAATGTATTTGCTTTTATTTTTCTCTAAAAACAAAACAAGATACCTAATAAAGGTGGTAATACTTTCTAAAACACCCTGTATATTTCATATTAATCTTGCTGCTACTTAGTCCGAGACTTTTATGGCTCTCTACCGTTACGTATGAAGCTTCACGTACATTCACAAGTAAAAATATTTATACAGTATTTAAATTATTGATATGTAATAATTGTTGTTTTTGTAAAGCAGTAATTTTTAGCTAAAAATAGCATCAATGGTAAAAAGCATTTCCTACTGAGCACTTCATGTAAAAGTAAAAAAATGTGTGAAAAACATCAACAAATTTAAGTGGTTTTCATTGTAATATATGTCAAATTGTTTGTTGTATACCACCAGCACCACCACCACACCTTCACCCCCTCATTTATTCAGGTATTACCGTATTTTTGGCATATAAGGTGCACAAGAATATAAGACGCTCACCAATTTTGGAATAAATAAAAAACCTTTCTATTACTACCAATATGGTTTACCATAAGATTAAGAAGCAATTTGTCACAAACCCGAAGCATGGTGATTTTTCATGAGCTTCATTGGGAAAAAAAGCGCTTTATAAGCCGGAAAATACAGTAACTACTAAAATTGAACACATTAACCAATAGAAAATAATAACTGCCCTTAAATTGTACACTTTACAATAAACATGTATTAAGAAATATTAATTTACTGTTAATTTAAAAAAAAATTATTTATGCATGCAAAAAATTATGGAAATCGCTTTACTTTGCCATACACAATATAATTCAGCAGGGTATTATAAACTGGATTGCGTAGCAGATTTTTAAAGCTATTTAAAATAATAAAAATATGCAATATAATAATATGAATAATATGAAGAACACAAAAGCTTACAAAAGAATTTAGTTTTATGTAAACTAGGGTTTCTCTCCCAAGTTCCTGGTCCGTTTCAACCTATTTATATTTCCCAGGATATACTTTTCTTCTTGGGAAATCCCGGGATATTTGAAAAATGTTATTTCATTTATTTTGAGTTCAAATCTTGTAATATTATCATACGTTATCAAAATTTATTATAAATGTCTTCACTAACATTAAGTTATTCTTATTTCAAAATAGTTTTTCTACTTTATAATAACAAATTATGTACACCCGTAGTATGTATACAGAAGTCCGGTCTCTATGACACAGTTTATGTAAGCAAAATATGTTTACAGTTTTATTTTTGTGTATCCTGGTAATGCGAAGCAAAATAGCTTATAAATCAAGACGATTCCACCCACATCAATTGAGTCTAAGAGAGCATTTTATGCAGCAGGTTTGTGTTAATAAATTAAGAATAAGACCAAGTGACCGAAGCATAGATCACCTTTGTTTTCATAAATCAATTTAAAAAAATTCATTATTAAAATTATGTTATTGTGTTCATTAAAATGAAACTGCAGTAAAAAAGTAATATTTCTCTAATGCATATTTCTCCCTGCAATATTATTTTATTACATATTTATAAAAATCATGGAGCAAAAATGTGTACATACAGGGTTCTCGTTTTTCGAGGGCCACTATGGGGATCTCGTAAACGGTAAGAGTTACGACTTCGGTTAAATTGGGGAAAAGTTGTATATTCAGGTGCTTAATAATTTGACGAAAACAGAACTTATCTAGCTTTTTTAGTTCTTGAGATATTGGGGAAAAAGTAAAAAAGTGGATTTTTGTTTTTTGCCCGCAACTTTTTCATTTGTTGTCGAATTTCATTTCTGTTAAAACTTTTTTATGGCCACTTTTTGCAAGGAATCAAAATCCCCAATTATATTTTTCGTGCGACGTTTCGTTTTTTTAAAACCATCATCAGGTCAATTTTTTCTTGTGGATGCTATATCTGATTTTAACGCCAATTTGTAGGGCATTTTTTTCTGAATTCGACAATGTACAACACTTGGCACATTTTTGACACAATTGTTGTTAAAAATGGCAAAAACAAATATTTAATTTAAAACAAGTCCTAATCGGCATGGTAAATAATTGTCTTTGTCCCTTTTTCCTTGGAAGCGCGTAAATAAACCGCATGAAATTACTATTAAAGGGATTTAATTAAAAAAATAGGTAATAATAAATATGTTAGGAATGCTTTAACATTGTTCACTTATTAGCAAATAGTAATAAATTTCTCTAAAATGTGTATTTAATCCTTATTTGGCATACAATTATTTGTAACACAAAATAACGAGTTATGCCTTTTATCTGCGTTAATGACTTCTAATAAGCAAAAAGCGTAAACAGATTTCTGGACGTTTTTTTGTAAACTATGAACACTTATATTATTTGATTACAAAAATTTTGTTACAAATAATTGTATGCCAAATAAGGATTAAATACACATTTTAGAGACATTTATTACTTAAACAAAAAAAATATTTTAAAAATATTTGCTAATAAGTGAACAATGTTAATGCATTCCTAACACATTTATTATTACCTATTTTTATAATTAAATCCCTTTAATAGTAATTTCATGTGGTTTACTTACGCGCTTCCAAGGAAAAAGGGACAAAGATAATTATTTACCATGCCGATTAGGATTTGTTTTAAATAAAATATTTGTTTTCGCCATTTTAAACAACAATTGTTTCAAAAATGTGCCAAGTGTTATACATTCTCGAATTCAGAAAAAAATGCCCTACAAATTGGCGTTAAAATCAGATATAGCGTCCATAAGAAAAAATTGACCTGATGGTTTAAAAAAAAACGAAACGTCGCACGGAAAATATACATGGGGATTCCGATTCCTTGCAAAAAGTGGCCATAAAAAAGTTTTAACAGAAATGAAATTCGACATCAAATGAAAAAGTTGCGGGCATAAAACAAAAATCCACTTTTTTACTTTTTCCCCAATATCTCAAAAACTAAAAGAGCTAGATAAGTGGTTTTCGTCAAATTATTAAGCACCTGAATATACAACTTTGCCCCAATTTAACCGAAGTCGTAACTCTTACCGTTTACGAGATCCCCATAGTGGCCCTCGAAAAACGAAAACCCTGTATATATAGCTTGGAACTGTTTTTAAATAATTAACCGCTCCTTTCCTTATTCGGGTTATATACTGCAAAATATTGACAAAATTCGTTAAATCTCGCGATCCCAAGACGAAGTCTGATTTCGTCTCGGAATCCCAGAATAAGCAAAAATGACCAATACGAGAAACCCGATTGTAAAGTATGTATACAGGGTGGTGCTTTTTTCGATGCTCATCATTGCTATCTTGGAAACGGTAAGAGATACAAGGTCGGTTAAATTAGAGAAAACTTGCACATTTTTATGGCGATTAAGAATCTGAAAAGAAACACCGGATATTTTGATTCGTTTTGATTTATTACAAAAAAAACTGAAAAATGTAGTTTTAGAAAAATATTATTATCTTCCCTACCATTGACGCTATTTCATTTAAACTTGGTAACTGTATGTTTTTGACCGTCCTAGGTTTGATGACGTCAACAGAAATTTTCTAAGCCTTCTAGATTTTAAGTTGCGATAGTCAACTTTTTTATTTTTCATGGCCGCCATATTGGATTTTTACACCCAGACAGACAAAAAAATTAGCTTTTCAGATTGGTAACCAACATACCTTTTTTCTTTCAAAAAAATTGTTGAAATTTGAAAATTTGTATAAATTATCTATAAAATCGCGAATGTTCTGAAAAACAATTGAAATTATAGTATAAATAAAAGTGACACAACATTTCATAGGTCTAAAAAAATAACGAAATGACAATAAATTTAAAACACCAGATAAATAATTATTTAAATTGTTTAAAGCTTTAAAGTGCGAGCCGTTATGTATGATGTATAGTTGAAGTGGTTAGTCCTCAAATTCATTTCGTCCACTGCCTTTAGGATAGTTTGTCTCGGAATAGAGTCGAAAGCATTTTTGATTTTACGGCGAAGAAGTTCAATATTTTCCGTTAGGGTTGCATAAACAACATCAATGTAAAAGTAATCCATAGGCGTTAAACATGGCGATCGAGGAGGCCAATGAACAGGACCAAACGTACCAAGTCATGAATTTTGAAAGCGTACATCTAAATTAATATCCCTTTACAATGCAGGCGTTGTGAAGACCAGCTCCTTCTTGCTGAAACTACTGATGATTTTGAATTGTTAATAATGGCAATTCGCCTAACATATCTTCTAAATATGTTTTCAACAATAATAATTTCGTTATCATTAGACCAATAAAATGTTCTGTAGCTTTTATTTATATCATACTTTCTATTGTTTTTCAGAGCATTCTCGATTTTATGAATTATTTACACAAATTTTAAAATTTCAACAAGTTTTTTGAAAGAAAAAAGGTATGTTGGTTACCAATCTAAAAAGCAAATTTTTTTGTCTGTCTGATGGTGTAAAAATCCAATATGGCGGCCATAAGAAATAAAAAAGTTGACTATCGCAACTTGAAATCTAGAAGGCTTAGAAAATATCTGTTGGCGTCATCAAACCCAGGACGGTCAAAAACATAAAGTGACCAAGTTTAAATGAAATAGCGTCAATAGTAGGGAAGATAATAATATTTTTCTAAAATCACGTTTTACAGTTTTTTTGTAATAAATCATAAACGAATCAAAATATCCAGGATTTCTTTTCAGATTCTCAGTGGCCATAAAAATGTCCAACTTTTCTCTAATTTAACCGACCTTGTATCTCTTACCGTTTTCAAGATAGCAATGGTGAACATCGAAAAAAGCACCACCCTGTATACTAATATATCCTGATTCGATTTAATTGTAAATGAATAAATTACTAGATGAAAAAAACATTAAAAATTCAATAAAATATTTATAGCTTTACCAAAAACTAGTCTTCAATTTTGTTTTGACTAAAATATGACAATGTCATATTTTTTTGATTTTTGGAATTTTTTAAAGTATTAGTATTGTTGTTTTTTATTAAACATGGAAAGTAAGCATACTAATATTTTGTATAAAAATATGCATCACATAAAAAATGTTTAAAGACATAGTTTGGCGAAAATCATTTGGTGGCCAAACCAATAAGTTGTCAGAAATGTTTCATGCACATTGATTAGTTTTAAGTTACAGTATCTGCCCAAATTATTAAACTCATTGTCGAAATTGACATTTTTTGAATTACTTTCGTTTGCGTTAGGAGTAATATTGGTTTGGTGAATAAAATGCTACTTGTTTTTTTATTATTTGTTATTTTTAGAGGAAGAAAATGTACCCATAGGATTGGTCACTATATTCACCAGACATAAACACAATTAAAAATGTCTGGGAGTTCGTGAAAGCGGAAATTAACAAAATCAGTTGTTTGACCAAGCAAGCGCTTAATGAAGGCTCTCATAAATGTGTGGATCCATAATTCGGAAATAAAAATACAATTGAAAGTATGCCTCACAGGATTCAAACACTACTGAATGCTAAGAGGGGGCGAATTAAATAGTAATTTTAATTGATTTTACAAATCCATATCAATAGTTGACCAGATATTGAACAATCATGCTTAAAAAGCAAATCGTTGAATATCCTAAACGGGTCTAATAATTAGGCCAGGTACTGTAATTTAAAAAAAATATTTTTATCAATTAAAGAAAACAAACTTACTGGAAGATTTTGTCTTCAATTCTTGCATCGGTTTTTCTACAAGAGGAAGCACTCGACGTCTTGTTTCAGTTCCTTTTTTAACAACCCAATTGTCTCCACCCTTTTTCGGAATTATTAAAGTACTTGCTGGTTGTAATAATTGTGAAAGTGGCTGAGGTTGTACTAAAACAACATAAACAGTTTAATAAAAACAAGCTTTCTGGAATTAATATAAAAAACGAGATTATTTATATCAATATATGATTCACTCAAATAATTGAACAATTTATCAAGTAAAAGTAGTTGTGTTGGCATAAAATAAAATAAATTTTTGCAATTAAGATATTTATTGAGCTATATTGATAATAAAAAAATTATCAAATTTGAGGGGTTTATTTTTATACTTTCTAAGATATCGTTTAATATTTGTATTACCATCGATGGTATCGATGGATTCGTTAGAAGATGCTCCATTAAAATAACCGCTTGTACCACCATCGTTCCATTTAAAAAAATTGACTTTTTATCAAAAAACCGATTCCACAACCTTCAAAGCTGATAAAAGTAACCTAAATGTCATTTCAAATTTACAAAAACGGTTTTTGGACAATTGTTGACATAATAAAAATCACTTTATGAAGGTCACGGCACCCTTAATAAAAAACTAAATTTTGTTTCAAAAAAATTAACCAAAATAGTGCATTTGTATCCAAAATCGCTTCCTCTTTCCAAGAATGTAAAAATATACATGGTGTTCTATTTAAAATAACAAAGTTGGGGTCATTTCCGGCGAAACCGGAAGTGAAAAAAATGTGTGCATGTGCTCAAAAAGCCCGGTTTTTTGCACATATCTATGTCTAAAATTTCATTTATCTAAAATCAAACCTAAAGAAAAAAAAGGGGGTGTACCACACTTCATTTACACCCGGTATAGATAAAAAAGACAATTACGTAAAATTATTACCCAACGATTTCAATGTACAGGGTGGGCAAATTTCGATGTTTTCATAGGGAATCTCAGTAACTATAAGAGGTATCAAAAAACGGACCGCGCATCCTCGATTTTTTTTTTTGAGAAAAAGTTAATGGTGAAAACTGAAATTGGTTATCGTCTTTAGTTTTCGAGTTATCGCTGATAACTCGATTTTTTGACTTTTCGTTTTATGACTATACAGGGTGTCCCAGTTAACTTGAACAGCATGGGGATCTCGTAAACGGTAAGAGATACAGAGTTGGCTAAATGGGTCAAAATGATCTATGATTCAAGAGCAACTATTCTATGAAAAAAAAACTTGAAAAAAATTTACAGTTTTTGGGCTATTCGTAAAAAACAAAAAAATGACGTTTTCGATTTTTGCTTATAACTTGCTTATTTAAAATCATACCCAAAATATTTTTCGACATTATTAGGACACTTTTTTGCGTAGAATTGAAATTAGTTAATAAATTTTACCTATCTTCATTTGTTTTTGTTATTTTAACATCAACTTTCTTATTTTAAATACGGGTCGTAGTTGGCTATGACACCATTAAAAAGAGATTTTTTTTCTCGTTTCATTGATGTATGGGTTGTTAGGTTTATTTTTAAAAATAAGCAAGTTATAGCAATATTATTGTATTTGTTAAGTTTAATCAAAGTGGCCATTGGAAAACAAAACAAAACATCACGTAAATAAACTAGCTGTACTTAATTAAACACAAATAAACCTAAATAATTTAAGAATTTTTCAAATTACATAATAATTTATGTTTTTCCAATTACTGTCACTATTGAATCTAAATTATAACATGCGTTCAAAGTGTAGCTCACTCTCCATGTGCAATACAAATTTGAGATCTGCACATTGTAGGTAATAATGTTTTTCTAACGATATTTCTTTTTATTTGATAAACTTTTGTTAAACTATCCAATCTTAATTTTGTAATTGTGTTCAGCTGTCTTTTTATGATTAGCTGTTTTAAGAACATTTTATCAAGCAGAAAGTAATATGCATAAGAAATAATTGTTATCTACAAAGTGCAGATCTCAAATTTGCATTGCTCATGGAGAGTGGGCTGCACTTTGAACGCATGTTATAATTTAGATTCAATAGTAATAGTAATTGGAAAAACATAAATTATTATGTAATTTGAAAAATATCTTAAATTATTTAGGTTTATTTGTGTTTAATTAAGTACAGCTAGTTTATTTACGTGATGTTTTGTTTTGTTTTCCAATGGCCACTTTGATTAAACTTAACAAATACAATAATATTGCTATAACTTGCTTATTTTTAAAAATAAACCTAACAACCCATACATCAATGAAACGAGAAAAAAAATCTCTTTTTAATGGTGTCATAGCCAACTACGACCCGTATTTAAAATAAGAAAGTTGATGTTAAAATAACTAAAACAAATGAAGATAGGTAAAATTTATTAACTAATTTCAATTCTACGCAAAAAAGTGTCCTAATAATGTCGAAAAATATTTTGGGTATGATTTTAAATAAGCAAGTTATAAGCAAAAATCGAAAACGTCATTTTTTTGTTTTTTACGAATAGCCCAAAAACTGTAAATTTTTTTCAAGTTTTTTTTTCATAGAATAGTTGCTCTTAAATCATAGATCATTTTGACCCATTTAACCAACTCTGTATCTCTTACCGTTTACGAGATCCCCATGCTGTTCAAGTTAACTGGGACACCCTGTATTTCGCTTGTTTATGAAAATAAACAAAAATAATTTTGACGTTCTACGAGCACTTTTTTGATAAGAATGCAGTGGCGTAGACAGTTTTTCAAAAAAAAAAAAACGAAATTCGAGTGGTGACAAAGTTTTATTTTTTTAAATGGAATCAATAGTTGGCTATAACTTATTTAAATTCCTTATTTTTTTGTCATTCTAAATATATAAGGGTTGATGTATTTATTTTCAATAATACGCAAGTTACGAAGGTTTTTTAAACAAAATTATAGTAGGCTGTGAAAAAAAAAACAAAACAAGGTTTAAAACCTTTTAAAACTCATTTGGTACAAGTTACGAAGGTTTTGTAGTTTGTTGTTGTGATAAACATTATAAATATATAAAAATAAGGAAACAACGATAAAGTTGGAATCTGCAGTAATGTAGTTTATTGTAGTTTATCTTATGTTCAAATATTTGTAATGTTTATCACAACAACAAATTACAAAACCTTCGTAACTTGTACCAAATGAGTTTAAAAAGGTTATACACCCTGTTTTGTTTTTGTTTTCACAGCCTACTATAATTTTGTTTTAAAAAATTCTAAAAAACCTTCGTAACTTGCGTATTATTCAAAATAAATACATAACTTTTATATATTTGGAAAGACAAAAAAGAAAGGAATTTAAATAAGTCATAGCCAATAGAGATTGTAAATTTACCGACTTTTTGAATTACCGGTAATTCGGTAAAATTTTCAAGCAAAACCGGACATATTTATATTGTAGTTTCAAAACATTCGTAGTTATCAGAACGAAAATTTTAAATATTATTGATGAAAATTACTTGTTTCTACTGATTTATAATAAAAGTGTAGTGAAACTAGCATATAATTATTGTTATAAGCTCAAAAGTGGCTTTAAAATGAAACTAAAATTAAAAACTATGAAAAATATCACTATGACTTACATATTTGCTGGGTTATATTCTTAGTTTCTTCTTGCATATCATTATCTAATATATTTTCTAAAGAAATTGTTGACATTGGTTTAGAATGTGAGGCTGCTAAAGAAACTACAGTATCATCTGCAGCATCATGTGATTCATTATCGATATTTTCTGAAAAATTACTAGCAACCTCATATTTGCTTGATACAGCTGATGCAACTTTACACTTTTTACTAGCTAAAATATCACTATCGACTGTACTATGCGGTAATGTTCTTTTAAGATTATTTTCTTGTTTAAGCAATTTTTTAGCAACTATTCTCATTCGATTATCTTCATTTCCAATCTCTTTTAACATTTCTAAGACACTGTCAACTGTAAAGTGTGGAAAAATATTTTGTAATATCGTGGCTTCTTCCATGAATAGTTCGTATGATATGTTGCCGTCTTCTTTCAAAAAGTATTGTTCTAATGTTAATTGCAATCTTTTGCAAGGTTCTTCATTGGAGTACTGTTTCAGATAGAATGTAATTATAGCGCAGCTTGAACACTTTAGAAGTTTTGAAAGTTGTTTGTATTCTCGATAGGTAGGCGACTAAAATAAAAATAAAACTTCAATTGTTTTGAACCGCTAAGTTAGTTCTTGTTGATTCAAATAAAGCAGTCAAGTGATATCAAATACATCTTTTTGCGTCAAAATACACTGTAACCGATTATCTTGTACTTTATACATCTAGCAGTATATTTGAATAATAATGTTAAAACACCAAAGCTTACAATTAGGCTATTTAAAATTATGAGTGTCATTTCCAATCCAACAGATTACAGCAAAACAATGTGTTAATATAGAGGCTGTTCAAATTAATTTTTCACAATTGTTACTTGGCAAAATTTGCATATGCGAGCTAACTGCTATTTGGTAATTGTCCAGGACAAGTTAACACATACTCACTTACCTTTGGGCAAAGCTGCGAGTATTATTCGTGGCAAGTACGTGCAAATGATGGGATGGGTATAGTGGGATTTAAATATAAGAATTAAAAATCAACCGTGATGTCAAAAAATAGATAATTTATACTCGATAAGGCTTAGTTGGGTGTGGTTTCTTTTTTAGTCTGTGGTAAATAGGGATGGGTAATATATCGATATAATTTCGATTTCGATATCTCAATATATCAGTGAATTAGAACCCAGTAAATCAGTAATTACAGCATTTAAACCAATATAGGTACTCGTAAATAAATAAAAAGATATTTAAGGGTAATATGACATACATATGTAGGCACATTTATTTTGCTTTTGACTGCAATTTACAGGTATAACACCAAAAACAAGAAAATTAATACAAAAAGCAATGTACAATCTACTTCATTACAATTGAAATTACATGGTCCCATTTTTATTGATTATAATATTTTAGTGGAATAATATAAAGACACATTATTATTACTCACAACACAATGTTTTCAGATTGATGAATGTACATGTTAATATAATATTTCGTTTCAGATTTTAGCGGTTACTAATATTTTGAATTTTGTCTTCGGAGTATACTGAAACGTCGAGAATTTATAAATACTACGCAGGTATAATCCGAAGACAAAATTCAAGTTAATATAATATTATATACATGGTAAATATACGGAGTAGGTAAATCACAAATACTCACTTTACCTGTTTTTATTGATGCAGATACGTTTGTTACATAATAGTAACACAGCTGTACAAGTCCGCTGACTACTGAATTTTTTTTTACTAGTCTTTTTACATATACAGTGGGTGTTTATTATTTTAACATGTAAAGCGCCATTAGTATCCATATGGATACAAATCATTTTGGCCCGATGGGCTACTTGTATCCATTTGGATACAACACTACATTGGATACAACACTACATTACAATTGGTGGCCAGAAAACCCTACTTTTATTTAACATGGTGGCACTTAACGTGTTAAGTTTTATTTACAATAAATAACAATTTAACTTTAGACTATGAAACTTTTTAATCCAAGCAAGATTATTTAATAAAATTAGGCATTGTGATAAAATTATGTCAAATTTCATGGATATTGTTGCAAAATCATTTAAATAGTAGTACATTAATATTTAAAACAAATTAAAGCAATTTTTAAATATACTTTTGACATTTAAACTTTCCTATGCACTAATTTTAACTCAGTTCTCGATTTCACAAAGTACAGTTTGAAATATGTCAGATTGGTAAAAATTTGTTATTAAAATTGTTGTTTTACTTGTTTCTTACTGTGTAATAATTGATTTAGACCAGTGCTCTACATAAAACAACGTTTGAGGGTCCAACCACCTTATGAAGACGATCACGAGCCATAATTAAAATAATAAACGTAAGAGTAATAAGTACTCTCCCACAACAGCACGAGTCTGTGTACAGTACGATCCGTCACAATATAGGGTGTTTCATAATTGAATGCTGATCCTTAAGGGTGTTATTCCTTGGATGATTTTAAGAAAAAAAGTTCATATCAATGTAGGTCCGCAACCGCCGTATTTTTGAGATACAGGGTGTTAAAAGTTGAAAAAAACGGTTTTTTCGTAATATTTTTGATACCGCTTTAGATATTTTTTTGAATTTTAGTAGGTACTAACTAGGCATAAAAACGCATTTTTTTCAGAAAAAAAATTGTTCTATTTCAGATATAACAATGAGCTTATAAAATAAACAAATTCTGTTTCTGGCCTACTACCACTAGATATGTACTCTTTTACTCTTCAAGAGTAACTGCCTTTTATTTTTTTACTCGAAAACTGTTCGTCGGACAAAAAAAGTCAAGAGGCCAGTTTTACTAAGAGATAAAGCAAGATTATAAAAATGACTATTTTGAAAAAAAAAACAGTGGCGTATCATTTTTTTCATTAAAAATATTCAAGGACATGTTAATAGGACGCCATTGGTAGAAATAGAACAATTTTTTTATGCCTAGTTAGTACCTACTTAAATTCAAAAAAATATCTAAAGCGGTATCAAAAATATTACGAAAAAACCGATATTTTTTTCAACTTTTAACACCCTGTATCTCAAAAATACGGCGGTTGCGGACCTATATTGATATGAACTTTTTTTCTTAAAATCACCCAAGGAATAATACCCTTAAGGATCAGCATTCAATTATGAAACACCCTGTATAATATACTCCTACTACAATGCCTTAAGTTTCCAATTCAAAATTTATAATTTTACAAAAACGAATAACAAGGTTTGTATCACTGAAAGCAGAAAAATTTAAGCTTTTCAAGCACATGAACTCCTACCAAGGTTAGCTTTTAAAAAAATGCAACCTTGTATATTGGAATTAGGAAGAAAAACTTACATAACTTCATATTCTTGTTACTCTGGTTCATATCTAACTTTTTCTTTACATTTTTCCTATTATTGCAGATGTTTCTTTCCCATCACAACTCGAAAGTTATTGATTTTTAACGATATTTAGCACTATTAAATTAAGTACCTATATAGGCAACTTTTGTCCTATTAAAAGACTCTAAATTTCTGAAGTTTGCATATACCAAAAGTAACAGTAATTTTGAACAGACTATATATAAACAACAGTTACATTAAAGCAAAGTTTGCACAAATTTATTGTTTGCGTTTAACATGCACAGTTATAACAATAAATATATTTATAAATCAAACAGAAACATAAATATAAGTGTTATTGGATCAATTTTCGTCACTTGAGTTTCAAAACAATTTTTAAACATAATTTAATGGGTTGACCATTTCAAAAACTTTTTTACACCAAATCACAACTACTCAAGTAAGCCAATAACTTAAAAAATTTACGATAAATTGGCAAAAATGAATACTTAACTTATAAAGTGGTTAATCGCTCCGAATAACAGTTAACTCCACTGTAATTAACTTAAAAGACAATTTGATGTACGAGTAGTGTATTCAATGGTAAAAAATAAGGAAATGCAAAACTTTGTAAAATGACACTCAACATACAATAATGTTAAATAACAGGTACTACGATATAACATATTTTTCTAGTGAAAATTTTATATGGAGAACACATTTCAAATACCTAATAAGTATGAGAGTATTTAGTAATTTTGTCTTACTAATCATTTTTGTTTAATTGCCTAACTACAAATGCATTTACCAGTTTAACTTAATTACCATATTAGACAAATAATTAATTCTGAGGTGACAAAATAATTTTTTTATCTTACCGATTAGTCTAACCTAACCTCAACTAACAAAATACATCTTACCACTGAATCATCCATTTCATTAGAATATTATAGCCCGTTTAAAATTTTCGTATTTCTTAGTAAACTGTAGGTAAATCGTTAATACGTGTATTATGTATTTCACTGGGACGATGTCGATCGAGCCGTTGACAGTACATAGAAGAAGGAGCCGTTGCAGACTTTTCGACCAGTAATTTCACCAAATCTGCACAAAATTACACCACGCTTGCGCTAAACTGACAACTAAAATTACGGTTAGTTTTCAAAAATACAATTCTAATGAAGGACCGCATTTCAAAACAAGCATGTTGACATTTATAATGCCAAATTATCTACATACAATCATAAATAAATAATATATGCTGATTCACATAATTTTAACTGATTTAAGATTCTACTACAGTCAGTGCTGAATGCAGCCTTTAGCGGACCCTCTCTAGACAAAATTTAACGTTTGGGTTGGGCCCCATTCAAGGACGGTGTTTGTTATTTAAAAAAAACGGAGGGCCGGCCTATAATAATAATAATTGTATCAATACAAATTATTTTCGATATATATAAACAGATTTCATTAGATTAAACTTTCTTTCACAATAAAATACCCCTAACTCTCCATTTTTACTCTCTACACTTTAAAAAAAACTCAAAATGTATGTACATTATTAAGATTTCCAAAATGTCCTTTTTTTAACAAAGCAATTTTCTTCATTTTAAATGACTATGAAAATCGCAAAGATTTATAACAGAAAAATCCAAAAATCACAATTTCTCAAATCATGGCCGTCTTATTAAATTACCATCTTGCATATAAGTCATCTTGAAAGTTAATGACCTGATATCATTGCATCATCGACGACCACACAAACGTTTTTAAAAAAATCACTACAACAGGGGCTGTCGTCAACTAGTTTGTTGACGAGACGTACCATCAAACTCTAGAATTTCCGAACGAACTTTGAGGAAAATTTGCTTTAATAGAAGTCTCGTTTTTCGCGTTTTTCTTCAGAACAGTAAAACTACTTACTAAAACTTTTCACGGCTATAAATGCAAAAAATGTACACATCAAAAACTAAACAAGTTTCGTTTTTTTCACGCACGATTTTATAATCAACGCGATTGCAAAAATAATCATTTTTGGGTGGCCGTAAATCATACTAATAAAAACAAAAGAAAGTGCACCATTTACATATAGCAGATGCGGCCATTTTTTGGCTAAATTTTGAGACAAAAGAAGAAAATTGAATGAAAAACAAAAATGTTATTGAACTTTTTGTGACCCCAAGTGTTTCCGTTTACGAACGAATTCCGAGAAAGAAAAAACACTTTTACAGGGGCCTCGTTTTTTGAGTTTTTCTCCGAAACCATTAGACGTACATAAGTACATATACATATGTTCAAAAACTTTGCACCTTTTCACTCGCAAAGAATGCGCGCATTGGTAATGGATAGGGTAACCACCCGTCCTACTTTGGGCGGACATGTTCCAAGGATAGTAAACTATTATTAGGATGGCCCATTCCCATAAGACTAATGTATTACTGAGCTTTCCGGAAATGACGTGATTGACGTCATTAATAACGCAAAAATATTTAAACCGACGCCTTAGATTTTATATTGAATGACATTTAAATTTTGACTTTACAGAGTTTTAATTATTGTAAGTAATGATTTTTAATGCTTAAATACATCGCTTTTTGCTTACAAAACTGAAACCGCTCTTAATTTGTATTTTATAATATGCCACATAAAAACCTACACAATTTGTAAGTAGCAGTATTGCTGCAAGGATGTAAAGATTTTTTATACCCTTATCGATGCGATTTTTTTCCTTGTAATATGTTTTTGCTTTGTAGATCTTTTATACAAGGTTTTTATCATTGCCCCGTAACTGCAACTGCCTTAAACTTAAAACATAACGTATTTTTGATGCAAGGGCAGTTTTAAAAGCTTGTGTATAGAACTTTATTGTAAAAAACATAACAAGAAATGAATTAAAATCATATAGTTTTCACCCTAATAAACGGTATCGTGTTTAACAGCCGTATTCATAGTCCTTCCTTATCTTAAGGATAGAGGAAGCCTCAAGGAAGCTCGCAACCTCCCTTGAGATAAGGTAGCCAATAAGGTTCCTTGTTCGGTCAAGGTAGATGTACATTTATGAAACATGAAACGAGGAATAAGGAATCCTTATTCCTCAAGGAAGGACTATGAATACGGCTGTAAGTTAAACCATGAATACATTAAATAAGAGGAGGTAGAGGTTGTGCGAACACGGTCAACTGGGCGACGGCGACTGGGCGACGGCGACTGGGTGACGGCCAACTAGGCGACGGTCAACTGGGCGACGTTCAACTGGGCGACGAGAACTTAAAAATTTTTGCACGCTCATATTAGCACACGAATTTGCAGATTGTCTTATAAATATTGGTAATATACTTACTTACTTTTGAAGAATTACTTATAGCATACATTAAAATTTGATAATCACTTAAGAAAAATTCGGTCAAAAAAGTTGTCCGAAAATAATTTAAAAATGAAAGGGTATGATAGCACAATATTGCAATAAAAACAAAAACGACAGTTTTTTAAATTCATTTATCAATTTATTTTGTAATTGACAAACATATTTACATTAAAACAAAAAAGTATATAACATGCAAAACAACGTAACTATTTTTGATTTATAACTTTGGTATAAGCATTTCGATATATCGAATCGATATAAAAGGGACGGGAAGCTAAAAAGTTAGGAAGCAACTGAAAAATGAGACTGGTGACCTAAATAAAAAAGAGCTTTCCGCCCCTATTTTTGTGGTCCATACCACGAAATATCGATATATCGGAATGTCGATATATCGATATCAAAATTATATCGCCCACCCTTATTTATGACATGAATGATCACAGCGTTCTTTAACAAAATATATTATTTTTATTTTTAATCATAACTTTTTTCACAAAAACACTTTGTAATACAGTTTTAAATTCTCTATTGATAATTAATGTCAAAACTACAATTTTAACGCCTGAGACACGCACGCACGCACGGACGTCTTCGCAAAAATAGTCAAAACGGGTTCAGAGGATCGGGACCTCAAAACGTGTATATCTGTCAAAATCTGGAATTCGAACATTTTTGCTATCACAATACTTTCTTTACAGTATTACGATGGCGAAAGTAAAAACGAGAATGCAGTATTTGCACTACATTTAGATCACAATTCACAATTACCAGTTACAATTTCATTAATACATTAAATGAGATTTCAATACAATACGTTTATATTTCGTTTATATTTTATTTCAATTACATTTTATGTTATGTAAACCTTTATAATGATATCGCAGACAAATGATACTGTCATTTGACATTTAACAACTCATACTGGGAATAATTCATCTAATTTTAGAAGACATGTTTCTCTTATAATAAGCGAGATCTCCATGAAGGAAATGTTATCTGGGACACCCTGTATAATAATAATAATTTTTAATGTCTTTTATGTCTTTACTAAAATGTTTTGTCCCTATTAGTTTAACGAAAATGTTGAATGATTTTCGAATTAAATGAAACGGAATTAGTAGCACATACTATATTAATTATAGCTGGTTGGTGTAATTAGTGCCTATTATTAAAACATTCTTGCGTACACTTTCACCATCTCAAATTTTTAACAAACATTTTATATTTTCAATGTCTTCTGGCACATGTACAGAACAGTTGATTAAACAAATAGATAAAAAATTTAAAAAATTAAAATGTTATGTTAATCAACGCCATAGTTATAAAATTAGAGTCATTATGTGAAAAAGTAGTACAACCGCAAAATACAAAAATTAGAACAGAAAATTTTAAATAAGGAAAGAAAAAAAATGTCAAAAAACAGTTCAAGAAGCTGCTAAAAAAAGTTAAATGTAAAGTGATATATTTGCTAAAGCTAGTACACTTAATTTTGAAAAGTCTTACATTGATCTAGATTTGCTTTCATTAAAATCCGACAAGCGAAGACAATATAATCTGCCCCGTCGATGTACTCGTAGGTAAAATTGAAACTTCGATAGTCGATGCAAAATCTTCAATTTCAACTTTAATTAAAAAGAAAGTACTACAAATAAATTTTAAAAATCCTTAATGCTTATCAGCTAATTATTTCACAAAATTACAATTAAAAGTTTTGATGATTTTCAATTCAATCGGTTTAAAACTCATAAAAATGTATGTAATGATATTTGTGTAATAGACCCTAGTAATTTTGAAGCGAATGAATGTTCGTAAAACCGTTTAAAAGACCTTAGTAAATTACTAGTAACATGTCATTATAATTAAAATCTAAAAATTACAAAATATAGAAAGTGTTCTAATTTACAAAAAAAAAAAAGGTACGTATCGTGAGCAAAAGCAAAACACTGTATATAGTTGAAAATAATTTTGTGTTATGTAGTAAATGACCATGCACAAACAAATTTTATTCGTTTTTTTTTTTTTATTATTAGTAATAACAACTATCGAGTGATTCGTCTTGACTTGGACGCGCTTGGAAGTATAATACAGATGAATTGAGTGACTGATTTGAAAATAATTAGTAGTTGTGTTAAATGTTCTATGAATAAATGAAGCTGTGAATATTTTATTTATTGCTGCTTTAATTTCCTGGGACAATATAATTTGTATACAGTAGCGTATACAGTAATATTTATATGGTACGCAATTTTCTTTTAACTTTATCGTGCACTCAAGTTGCATGTAGGTTTCCGAGATTAACATTTATTAAAAATATATTTAAAAAATTCGATATCCCAAGATACTTTACAGCATCTAATGCTTGTCAATAGAAAGACATTAATAAATTTAAATAAAGATATAATTATGGATAAAATAAGAGAAAACTCCTCTAGAATTTAAAAATATTTGACAATTAGGCATATTCTTAAGTTAATTATACTATAAATTTACTTAAATATGTTGTTATATTATGAAAAGATGTATTTATTGTTTTTTCAATATTTTTTCTTTTTAAAGCCGGCTCACTAGGATTTTTCCGGGCCGGGTAAATTTGCCTAAACCATTAACTAAGGACGGGATTTATTGACCTGGTCTTATAACTTCTTTTATTTATAGACTCTTACTGTACCAGTGGCCTGGCTTTACCCTGTTTCATTTATGTTGTTCCATTAATTGAAAAATATAAGTCACAAAAAATACCCTGCAAGTTTAAATAGAATTAACACAGTACACAGTTTATACAATTTGCAAAAACTGAAAATGTAAATTCTCCTTAATTGATGTGCAAAGCGATTAAAGGAGGACCGGTTTCTATCTTTCCTAATGTAAACATAATTTTAAAAGTAAATTTGGCATTCCTGTTTCCAACGCATCAGCAGAGCGATCCTTCTCTGTCCTTAAAAATTAAATTAGACATTAGACAAGAAAAATAATGTAATTTGGCAACAATGTGAATCGAGAATAACATTTTATGCAGGATTGATTACAATGAACTAATTGACAAATTACCAACTTAAAAGGCACTGAAAGTCACAAATAGTTTAAATTTTGTTTACTGATCCCTGAAATATGTCTTGCGATGCTTTATTTTAAATTTACTTTGTAATTACGATTTGAGTATAGTGCAATAAAAATAAATACTAATTGGAAATTTTATGTGGGTTGCATTTGATTGTTCGTAAATGTCATATATTTATTTTCTTTTGCTATTTTCATCTAAAGTTAATTGTTCTTTAGTTTTTTTTTACATTAGCAGTTTTGGATCCAAGGGAACATTCTCTAAAATTCCCATCGGAGATAAATGTCTTGATTAACACTGTACATTGAACATTGGGCCCCCACATTCAAATTGGCCTACCCCACGCGGGTATATGTAACACCGAATCAGTGAACTTGCAGAGTTTATCAGGATTTTTTTTGCTGAATTCTTGAAATAGGCAAAGAGGTTTGCTAAGTTCATAAAATAAACCTACTACGTGAAATCGACAAAGCGTAAACAAACTTTTACCAACTATTAACCTGACCTGACCCTTTTTTTGTCACTAGTAAAGGATTAAGTTTAGAGTTGGTCAAAGTTTTTTTTTTAGTAATATTGCTTATTTCACGAAGTGAGCAAACAAAATGCCTTTCTCACGAATAAGGCAAAAAATACCCATTTTAAATCTGGGCAGGTCGACTAATTCGGCGTAACCTACAGGGTGTAGTTCTGGTACACCCCCTTTTTTTTCTTTAGTTTTGATTTTAGATAAGTAAAAATTTAGTCCTATGATATGTGTAAAAAACCTGATTATGTATACTATTTGTTTCACTTCTGGTTTCGCCGAAAATGACCCTAAGTTTGTTATTTTAAATAGAAACCTGTATAATTTAACATTTTTGGAAAGGGGATGCAATTTTGGATATAACAAAACCATTTTGATTGATATTTATAACCTCAAATAATTTGGGACGAAAATGTATTTTTTTAAGTGCGCCGTGGCCTCTATAAATGGAATTTTATTATGTCAAGAAGTGTCCAAAAAACGTTTTTGTAAATTTTGATTGACATATAGGATATACGATATAGCTTACTTTAATCGGCTTTGAAGGTTAAGGAATCGGATTTTTGACAGAGTCTTTTTTTTAATGGAACGGTACTGGTACATGCGTTTATTTATAGTTCATTTCAAGATATTTTAACCTGACAGTGGATTTAACAATTAGTATTATTAGGCACCTGTGGAGAGATAAGATAATCCCTTGAAAATCTGTAGTGAACTCTTTATGTTTCAGAGCTCAGAGGCGTATTAAATAATAATAGTTTTGTTGATATCCGGTTTATTATAGTTTATAAGTATGTGTAGATACCAATTATAAAGTTAACAATTGAATAACTTTGTCACTAAATGTACAATGTTTACTTTATTAAAATTTTAATTAAGAACCCTTGTTTATACCTGTAGTAGATTGAATTACAGAAACCGTTAATTCTGTACAGTACGGTCCTTACACCCCTCTGGGGGGAAGAACTAGCGATTTGCGGACTACTAGTAATTAAGGTAGATAATGCCGTTATTAGCAGGTTAAAATATCTTGAAATAGACTATAAATTAATAGAGTATTTTTTGACGAATTTAGCAATACCAATAACTTATACTTGTGCTGGAAAGCTGCTTCAAAAACTTAAAAACTTATTAACGTATCCCACCGAACATAATATATCCTGTTATTCGCATACACTGTGCCTAACCGCAACAAAACAAATTAATTATCGTTCTTTTATGAACAACTATAGTTATTTAGGTAATTCAAAAATATAACATTTTTTGTAATAACTAGTTGCAATAAACCATAGTATACTGCGATTGTTGTATCCAAAATTGCCTCTCTTGACAGAAATGTAAAAATATACAGGTTTCTATTTGAAATAACAAAGTTAGGGTCATTTCCGGTGAAACCAGAAGAGAAAAAAATAGTGTAATGACTAAAATATCATTTATCTAAAATCAAAACTAAAGAAAAATGGGGTGTACCAGAACTTAGTTATACCCGGTATATAAACAAAATAATTTTTTAGTTGTTAGTGTTGCTGTTTGTTATTTTTTTTTAACCCCTTTCTTCCATACAATCTATCCTTGTAAGGACAATAAGTACTTATGTGTCGATAAGAATACGGAGGGAAACATTCCAATGATTAATTTTGTTATAAATAACTTAATTTAGATTATTTTGTATATTTTTATGTTGATATAAGTATATTAGACTGAACATTAAATTATGTTGCTCTTAATAAATTGCACGGTAGCTATGTTCTGTGATTGCACGTGTCAAATGCTTTGAAGCAGGGTGGATAAAAATCATGATTTAAAAAAAAAAATCAAAAATCGATTTATTTGATTTAAATCAGATTTTTTTGATTTAAATCAAATTTACCATATTATCGAATTTAGTGACATAATCACATGCTATTTCTGTTTTGTGCTAATATATTTAATGACCAATATATTTAATTCATTGGTGAATTATTGTCAAAATGAAAAATTAAATATAATGATTAAGAATTTTGAAAAAATCAGTGCCAAATGGTGATGTTTAATTAATTATATACAGGGTGAGTCATTAGTGCGGGATCGGTCGATTGTGGCTAAACGGCTTGAGATATGAAGTTGATTCAAATGCTATTTTATACAGTTTTTTCTAAACAACACAATAAAAATATTTTCAAATATACAGGGTGAGTCACCTTTCTGGAACTAATAGCAACTTTTATATTTCAAATACAACATCCAATTTTTTATTTAATATTTTTGACCGCCTTAATTTTAGCTTTGCATCAATATAAAATACTACAGGTTTTTATACGGCGTTGTAAAAAAAAATTAATTTTCTAAATTATTCAAGGTTTTAAGACTGTATTTAAAAAATTCTCCTGAAGTTATTTTGAAGTACAGAGTTGTAATTTGGTATGGATATGCAGAAAAAAAATCTCTTTTCGCTCGATATGAAAAAATTTGAATCACACAAAAGCTCGTAACTCGATTTTTTCAAATTCAAACCCCTGTATTTTTTTATGTCATCGAATTCGTCTTTAGAAGATCTTCATATTTTGTTAAGTATGTCCTTCACCCAAATCTCATTCTTTTCGAGATATTCGACATTTTTCTTCAAATCGTTATTGAAGCAATAGTGCCGTGGAAATTTTAAAAACTGACTGTTCACTTCGCTAACGTCAAAAATCAAAAATGTAATCGGTAGTGAATTTACAATTTTATAATCTTTTTGCTTTATGATATAATGTTTCTTAATTATTATACGTTCACAGCGTTCTATCGGCCTTGACGTTAACAATTTCATCACCTACTTGTCCTTACACTAATTTGCTTAAAAAATTAAAAAGTTTCGCAATTTTTAACTAGAAAATATTTAATAAGAAAAGTTAATTATAATTTGCAAGTATTAATCTGAGGATATTGCTATATCAATGTTAAAATGTATTTACTAATGACAATTATAAGCGTCTATAATGGCCTGCAGTTGTGAAAAATTAGAAACCGTGGAAAATACGTTTGGGCCATACTTAAAATTTTATAAATAACCTTTCACTGTACATTCATTTTTTTAATTTGTTGTTCAATTCGTACTTCACAATTTACTAAAGTTAAGTTACAAACTTCCGCTAATAAATTGTACAATAGCCATAATTTATTGAAACATATTCACTTTTAAATACTTTAATGAAATTTATATGACCAATGACCATGCCAAAAACCATGTGCAAAAACATGAAAAAACTCCCTACGAGTGAGTATAGAGAACATGTTTACCCTCTTTTGAAATAAATAGTTCTTATTCTCTACATTATATTAATGTTTTTAGATGCACTGGATCAGCAAAACTATTTTTTAAAGCATGGGTGCGTAAAGATTTGAGAAAAAATTATAAAATATGTAATAAATATATTTGATGTTTCTTAGTGAATCCTTTAAAACTCATCTTATTGTTATTAGGAAGCACATTTATTTTTCCTTTTTCTATATGAGGGCACATGTGAATTTTATATTGTTATAGATAATTAATAATTCATGTTTTTGCCTTCGCCAATATCACTCAATATTTTGCTATTGTCGCAATATAAATTGACCTGTTAACATAAAAATAACAGCGTAAATACGTGCATTTACGTTTAAAGCGATAGTTAAATATCCAGTTAACAATAATTACTTCAAACAAAAAAAATTTAAATGAATTATTATTATTATTATTAATAATATAAATTGTAGGTGCTTCAACTGCTAAGGTCATTGTAATAATTTATTTAATTAGATTACAATATAATGGCTACAAGATTTGATTGTAACTTACCTATTTTCCCGCTTCACTGTTGTGGAAGTAGACACTGTAGCAGTTCCATTTTAGAATAGATATAGGATATAGGTACTGCGTATCATTGAAAATTCAAATAGAAGTTTAAAGCGCATTAAATATTTTATGTTAAACAAATTCTAATTTATAATCGAAGCTTTTTATTGCAAAATTGGTAAATAATGAAGAAATTTGTTCTCATATATTCATTGTATGATCATTCAACTTTTTAGGTACCGACGTTTTTAAATAATGCTATAAGTAACAATTAATTGCTGTAGTAAGGTATATATTTGAATACTTGAAATTAGGTCATATTGTATCACAAATAAAATATTGTTTAAAACTAATTATAAATAACACTATGTACAGAGATACACTAATTCTAATCGAAACTAAATTTTAGTTAATACATATATACTTAAAGATCACTGCCCAATATTTCAAATTCTTGTATCAAATGCACCATATCCGTCCGATCTAACGCGGAATTTTGAAAGACTATTCGGAAGAAATTTGGTAATTTTTTTTGTGGCTGGTAGGTAACCATCATGGATCCCTTTTTCATCATGCGCTCCTTAATTTTTGGGGCTACGCAATGCAGGCGATCTTCAAACTCTGGGGTATTTTCGGCTCCTCTTAAGCTCAGAGGTATGTACCAGAAGCAAATATTTGTGCATTCTGGCTTGTCTAGTACCATTCTAAAACCCGGTCTTTCTCTGATTACATCCGCGAAAAATTTAGCGTTGTCAAATACTTTATCTATATGTTGTTCGAAACCTGAGCTTCCCTTAGCTTTCCACATGAACCAGAATTTCAAAACATCCGCACGACGGCCACATTGTACATGTTTATCACCCGTATCAAAACTTGTATCGTAGAATTTATCTTTTTGGAACAGATATGTAGCGCTGGCAGAATGAGCCTCTGAGAGAATACCTTCATGGCGAAGTAGAAACGTGGAACATTGTTGAGGAGCTGTTAGCAGTGTGGATTCCATGTGACGGAATCGGCCCTGGACAAAAAATACGCATTTAATATACGATTTAATTTATAGTTTCGTATTAAGCAAATGAAGGTTACATTAGAAAATGCCCTTTATCACAACCTAATTAACAGAAAGGATAATTATATATTTTGATGCTTTCAAGGATGTGAATGGTTGATTGTAATTAATGAACTCATACCTGTGAATGCCATTAAGGAGATATCGGTAACGAGCCGACATAAGTGCGCCGCCACCCCATGCAGCATCTACCTACATGCAACCAGAGGCCGTAACGTTCGCATATATCGGCAAGATTTTCTATAGGATCAAAGGCGCCCAAGACTGTCGTGCCTGCTGTAGCGCTGACCATAAACGGCATTGCACCTTCGTTTAAAGCTTTTTCGATTTGTTCTTCTAAATGAGATGGGCTCATACGTCCTCGTTCATCTGTGCGTACAAGGTAAACATTGCTGCCACCAATGCCCAACAATGAAGCCATCTTTTTGATAGAATAATGCGCGTCTTCAGATGTAAACAAAACTAATCCTGGTAAACCATGTAAGCCTTTTTCCTGAAAATTTATTTAATTTTTTATCGTATGCGTGACTTATGTACCTACATACTATATTTTAATTAATATATACAGGGTGAGTCACGACGGACGCGTCGGAGTTTTATGGCGAAACGCTTTATATTTTCCAATTTCTGTCGCTGTTAGATTGTGTAAGTCAATAAGGGGTACATTTTAAAAATATTTTCAAACATACAGGGTGCTCCAAAAAAAAGTGGCATATCAAAGTTATACTTTTTCTTATAGAACACCCTGTATATTTTTACATTTTTGGATTCCTCTTTAAATTTAATTCAAAAAATGTATAAGGTCATATGGGTCTAAAGTCGACCGTTCTCGTGAAAATCGCATTTTCATGAAAATTCAGTATATTCAAAAATTTTCAATATTTAAAAACTTTGAGAAGTCTGAAGAAATTCGCTTGGAGATAAGATTGACAATAGATTATGTAACACTTTGCACCACCTACATTTTTAAAATATTATACAGGGCGTTTTTTACGCTTGGTCAAACTTGTGAAACTTTAAACATCGATAACTCATTTTTTTTAAATACAACACTCTATATTTTTTTACACCGTTTTATAGAAAATTTAATTCTCTTTCGAAAACATTAATACTGTTTTATACGTAAAATTGATATTTTCCGAGATATCGCGATTTTATTGTTAATTATTAGGGCAAAGTAATATTTTCGAGTAGGCTATGAAGGTAGACAGCGGTAATTTGAAACAATTAAACGAAAGAACAAGAAAGGTTTAGTTTTATCTTTTGCCTACGCATTTTTAAAATTTTTTTATAATGAAGAGCAATCTCACGTTTAAATCGAGATTTCTTACAATTATTTGTGCATTTATTTATTGGACCAGTATGATAAGATGATTAGTAAATCATATCAACTATTTTTTTTGTATGATACGACTCTCGGTTCTACCAAAATGTCTTTGCTTAACTTCTGGTTCCACGCATATTGCAAACATTGTGTTTTATACAGTGTGCACAATGTTTAATGAAGGTAAGTGTTTATGGTGTGTTAACTAAAATATAAATACACAGAAAATATTTCAAATTGGGACCGTAGTAACTTTAATTGAACATTTATAAAAATATTTCTAGTGATAACGAAAATGTATGTAATAATAGGTAATTCAAAAACTTTTGAGACAATCACTCCTAATATGTTGCGTAATGTAAGGCGTTCACTTGAAAAGAGGATCACAATGTGTATTCAAGAGGATGGTCGTCATGTTTAACATTTATTGTAATCAGCTGTTAAATTTTGTTTTTGAATTATTATTACATACATTTTAGTTAGTATTTATATTTAGTTAACAGACCATAAACACTTACTAATATTAAACATTGTGCACACTGTATAAAACACAATGTTTGCAAAATTCGTGGAACCAGAATTTAAGCAAAGACATTTTGGTAGAACCGAGTGTCGTATTATAAACATACAAAAAAATGGTTTATAGGATTTAGTAATCATTTTATCATACTGGTCCAATAAATAAATGCATAAATAATTTTAAGAAATCTCGATATAAACGTGAGATTGCTCTTCATTATAAAAAAATTTTAAAAATGCGTAGGCAAAAGATAAAACTAAACCTTTCTTGTTCTTTCGTTCAATTGTTTCAAATTACCGCTGTCTACCTTCATAGCCTACTCGAAAATATTACTTTGACCTAATAATTAACAATAAAATCGCGATATCTCGGAAAATATCAATTTTAGGTATAAAACAGTATTAATGTTTTCGAAAGAGAACTAAATTTTCTATAAGACGGTGTGAAAAAATATAAGGGGTTGTATTTAAAAAAAAAAGAGTTATCGATGTTTAAAGTTTTACAAGTTTGACCAAGCGTAAAAAACGCCCTGTATAATATTTTAAAAATGTAGGTGGTGCAAAGTGTTACATAATCTATTGTCAATCTTATCTCCAAGCGAATTTCTTCAGACTTCTCAAAGTTTTTTAATATTGAAAATTTTTGAATATACTGAATTTTCATGAAAATGTGATTTTCACGAGAACGGTTGACTTTAGACCCATATGACCTTATACATTTTTTGAATTAAATTTAAAGAGGAATGTAAATGTAAAAATATACAGGGTGTTCCATAAGAAAAAGTATAACTTTGATATGCCACTTTTTTTTGGAGCACCCTGCATGTTTGAAAATATTTTTAAAATGTACCCCTTATTGGCTTACATAATCTAACAGCGACAGAAATTGGAAAATATAAAGCGTTTCGCCATAAAACTCCGACGCGTCCGTCGTGACTCACCCTGTATATAATAATTTAAAAATAAAAAAAAAATAAAAAAATTCGCTGCAGTATTTACAACAATGAAAAATTGTGTGCTACCTTTATTATTGCATAATACAGTACAAGTGTTTCCCAAACTTTTGGTCAGCGGACCAATGGTTTTTGTAATATTTTTCCAATACATATCACAAAATAAGGTTAACGGGTAATAATAATAACCCCCTTTTCTCAAAATTGTCGACATAATATAGTTTAAACTTTTTTTTTACAAAAATGTAAGAGTAGGTACGACGAAATTCATTTGTAGGCGACACCAGTATATTTTTGTTTGGTGCCACATTTCACATACACAGAACACCTTAAGAGATCATTATTATCTCAACCAGACCCTTTGCTTTTAGATATAAAATCAAGTAGTGGAACCTTGTTTTAAAAAAACTTATATTAGCAAGTGTTTTAAGATTGTATTATTTATTTATGATTTTTTCATTAAGAATTGAAAAGCGATGACGGTGTTACACAAAGTAAGACAGGTGCATACTGGTACCCTAAAATGAAACGCTCGGTATAATTGAAAATAATTTTAGATTTTGCAACTAATGATTCTAAACAAGTTTCGTATGAAACTTAGTTTTGTATCTTTACTAGTAACGAAGCATAGGCGCCGACTTTCTAAACTCTCTAGGGGGGCAGGGGCACGAGTGTAACAAGTACCTACACCAGGGATGGCAAATATAATTTGATCAGTGTGCCAAAATAACATAAAATTTGTAGACCGCTGGTGACATTTCCAAAACTAGTTAGGTTAAACCATTGGTGACTTTTCCAAAACTAGTTAGGTTAGACCGCTGGTGACTTTTCCAAAACTAACTACACGATAGGTATTATTGGTATATAGTCTCAGAATGGACGAAAAGAAGTATGGCACTAAAAAAAGTTGTACTCGAACTCGAACGTGATATGTGCTGTTTGGCATAATTTAAATGTAATTTGCATAAGTTAGCCTTTGCGATGTCGCATCGCATGGGGGCCCTGCCCCCCTAGTTTAATCGGCACGGGGGCACGAGCCCCGTTGCCCCCGTGTAGTCGGCGCCTATGTAACGAAGTAATAGAAATATTATCTTCTCAAAAATAAAACATTAGTGTAAAATGTGTTTGAGATTTAAGTAGGGAAAGAAAGGGAGTTTCCACGTTTTCTTCTTCTTCCCCCTACTCCAAAGAGGAGCGCCATTATTGTGGGGGTGTCTATGTCCTCAGGTACCTATTTTGTGGGGGTATCTATTTGGTCATTGGTTCGCGTAGCCATTTTGTGGGGGTTTCATAAGAGTGGGTACCCATTTTGAGGGAGTTTCTATACCCCTGCTGCATTCTGATTCGTTAAAAACATCCGCCATAATATCTGGCTAGGTTGGGTTAGGATTCGTTAAAAATCAACAGATGTTTCATTAAAACCATCTGATCACCTGTTCGAATCTGATCACCTGTTCGAATCTGACCACCTGTTCGAATCTGGTTAAAAAAACATCAGGTGCTCATTAAAACCACCTGATCACCTGTTCGAATCTGATCACTCGTTTAATTAACTTTGACGTTGCACCAGATGGTCACCAGCTATTTAATTCTCGAAAAAAAAATTATTTACGAAACACAATCGAAAAAGAAATTCTCTAGGTGCAAAATATATTGTATTTTTTTTTAAAGAAATGTTTTTTAAGGAATGGCATTACCACCTCTCTCATGGGGTTTTAGGTATAAGTACAAGAAAATTTTTAGCAAGCTTTAGTGTAGAACATGAACAGCGAATTATTGTCGTTAGCAATATATGACTTGTATAAAGTTCTTCGCCGCCGAGAAAGTCACCTAATTGAAAAAATCTTCTGTTATCGGATTTCCAGCGAGAAAATCTACGAAAAAGAAATTAAATATTGTCAAATTGGGAAAAACCTATGCAAAGAGTTTTGTGACGGTTTAATCAGTGTAGAGTCTTTTGTATTTTCATTTCTAGAAAATAGAATTGAATATATGTTGGATTCGATTAAACCGTTTTTATCAGAATATTTCCTCAACCTTTTGAACGTGTTAGAGACCTCACTGGACGAACGCGAAGAATAAATCATGTGGATGGCTTATAGCTCAGAAAGTTGGCCCCAAGCCCACGATCTTACATCGTCAGTCAACCGCCTGCTTTCGGAATTGGATTGTTTACTTTTTGATGCGGAACATCAAAAAATTTATGGGTTTTGGAAGTATGAAGAGGACTATTTAAACAAACTAAGCGATCAATACAGCCGTGGGATTGAATATTGCAATGACTTTTTGGAGAATAAAATTGATGTAAAAACATTTGTGAATAATTTCATACTTGATGAGATGAAATATTTTATGAGAGAACTCAAACAATTTCTACCTGACGAAGTGAAACATTTATTAAAAGAAGAAGAATCGGATGAAGATTTACAAGAAGAAGAATCAGATGTAGATTTACAAGAAGAAGATTCGAAGGAAGTAGATGTCAGTGTGTTGTAAGATGGCGGAAGAAACAGACTTTTGTAATTATATACAAAACATTATGGATGATTACGATAAAACCTTACTGCAGGAGTATCGTTTAATAAATGAAATTATTTACCCCTTAAATAAAACGTGTACTGTGTCTGTGGGATTAAGTCCGGCCAGAGGATTTTCACCAGTAATTAAGATAGGACATGCATTACGAAAAAAATGTGTTTCGTTCGTGCATCGCGACTGGAAAACTTTTTTGGAACAAACACATCAAATAAGTGAACATTTTTGTATGAAACAAGTGTGTTGTTACAAGTGTAAGGAAAAAATTAAATCTTCCATATCTATCGGACAAAGTTGCACATTAAATTATATGTGTATAAAGGATCGCAAATTCATAAAACTAAGTAATTCATGTGTCGACATTGATTTGGATAAAAAAAGTTACAACAAGTTAGTGGAAAGTCTATCTACTGTTGACTTTAGATATGAACGGTTAGTCAAACAAAATTTTGTAACATATTACAATCACCTTTTATTATTAATAGTGCAAAGTAATTTAGAAAAAAATGTGGTTGATGAAATAAAAAATATTTTACTCAGTGGCGATCAATGGGTATCAGAAAACGCTGATTGTATGTTGGAAATTCTTTTGTTTGAGTCGGAAAAGTTAAAACAAGATGTGGGTTCTTTAAAAATTTACGATGAACTTCAGAAAGATGTTAGTATATAAGATGTAATTGTAAAAAAAACTATAATAAAATTTACTTTTATTAAAAAACATGTGTTTTTATTGAATTATAAAAAATATTAGCAAATTCTAAACAATATCGGACTTTTTAATCCAACTGTTATGCCCATCATTCAATCCCAACCATTTCACAAACACTTTATCATCCTTCCGTCTTAAAATTTTTTCTACCAGATACACATCATCATGTTTAGCTTTTTGCAGTTCTTCAGTATAAAAACTTCCGAGAATTGGTTGTTTATTCATATCTTCAAGTAAGTATGTTGTCGGGTCAGTTATATTAACTTTGGAAATGGTAAATAATTCAGTAGACCAATTAGGTGTAAAAGCTTTTTCGAATATGGATTTGTACTTACTAATTCTAACAATATCACCGAGTTTAAATCTTTGTTTGTTCACTGTTTTTATTTGATTGTACACCGTGCGTAAAAGGGTTTTTTGATTTTTACGCGTCACATTAATTGGTTTCATCTTGATTCGTCGGTGTATTGTATTATTATAAGCATTAGTAATTTCTTGAAGTTGATTGACCCATTTAAATGTGCCTGTTAAACTAAAACCCCTGTACAATTTGTCTTTTAAAGTCCTTATGACACGTTCGACTATTGCGGCTTTCATTGTTGAAAAAGTGGAATAATGATTGATGCCGTATTGACCCATCAAAGTTTGAAAATGTTTGTTGTAAAATTCTTTCCCGTGATCGGTTTGTAAATTTTTCGGCTTACGTTTAGAAGTCCTGAGAATTTTAAGCATTCCATTTTTAATTTCAGTTGAAGTTTTATTTTTAACCGCCACCGTCCATAGATATTTAGAAAAGCAATCTATTACTACTAAGATGTATTTATATCCATTGTTTAGTCGTCCATAATTTTTTAAATCGGCGAGGTCCATTTGCCATAAGTCATCGATGCCTTTAAGAATCACTCTTCTTCTCTTAAAATGTTTTCTTACTGGCTTATGCAGTTCATGAACTAAATCAGCTTTAATTTGACTCATCGGGTACTATTTTAACACTCTCCATATAAATTTTAGTAAGTGTTTCAACAGGCACCAACTTTACAATATCAGCATACAATTTTTGAGCACTTTCAACCAAATAAGTTAGTCCTTTAATTTTTTCTTCAAGGTTTTCTATAAGTTTAAGACGATCGTTGTGAACCTTGCTTTCGTAATCCTTTAGAATGGTTAAAAATTGATTAGTAAACTCATTATTTAGTCTCTTTAAATGGTTAAAAAATGCTATGTCGTTAAAATCACGTTTTATAGACTCTATGTGAGGTTTATGTGAACGCCTCCCAAATTTGTCAATACTTAGCATTTTGTTTACACAACTAAATTCGCTTCACGAAGTTCTTCAACTATAGAAATTATTTCGTTGTTGTGTGAGGTATTACCGGCTCTTTTGGATGCGTATAACAATCTTAAACGATTAACTAACTCATTTACGTCGTCCCAATAAACAAATTGATAAGGTTTATTTTCTAAAAACATCTGCCCTCCAGAATATTCACCCCACGTGTGAATGCGTTTCCGAGCAGGTGTGCTAAATAAAGGTTTAATGATATGCACATACTTAAATAATTTGGTACCTCGGATTTGTTTTTTGGGATCATTACCGCGTTTATGAGCACTCGTGCGCCGTAAGATTTCTCTGTAATTGTTTTCATCTTTTTTAGTATATCCTACCGGGTGTTTTTTAAATAATAATTCGTAAAGACCAGGTGTGCCATCATATTTTATTTTTTTTATTAACAGATCTTTTCCTAAAATTTCAACAGGACTATCTCCAATAACCCATTTACCGGATTCTGTGTAATGAACTCCATACATCGTGTCGAAGCTGTTGGTTGCGTCACTCAATAATCCTTCCAAATAAAATCTAGGTAATTCTTCATATTGGTCGAGAAAATCTTTTGCGGCTTTAGGATTTTCGGTAGCTATAGTCTGAAACTGGTGTCTTATGTCTTCAAGGGTGTTTTCTGCAGACAAAGAATCGTCGTCTTGTTCGTCTTGTTCGTCGAATGGATCATACATCAGGACGGATTCATCTTGCAAAACATTGGGAGTTGATCTTTTTGGAGGTGTTTGTTCATCTGTTTTAGACTTGTCCTGAACTGTTTTAATTGGAAATGAATATTCGGACTTGTCCTGATCTGTTTTAATTGGGAACGAATATTCGGATTTAATATTTTTTTCTTGCTTGACGGTTTTAACCAACTCTTCTAAAGGTTTAATTATGGGTTCGTAGGTTTGTTGAAGAATGTCAGATTTATCCGACCGTGATCGTTTCAGAGCCAAATATTTTTTTCGTATAGCTTGACTAGTTTTAGAAATTTGAGCTTTTAATTTATCATCCATGATTTTACAAGCATATATACTGATCGAAACACTTTCGGTAACGCCCCAAATTTATTTCACTTTGTTTATCAATAACTAAAAATCCATACTTATCTTTCCAACACAAAGCACACATTAACTTAAACTGTTCGAATGACAAATCAGTTCCCACGTGTTCTTCATATATATGTTTCAGATTCAAGTCATCCTGTTTAAAAATAATTAGGAAATTGGCGTTGTCTCTGATAAGATGTTTGGGAATGCGCGTATATGTTTGTGAGAGGTAAAAAATGTCCAATTCTTTGTGACGTCCCATACTGAAATATGATCTGATTTTATCTTGTTTATCAGTAACAACATCATCAAATATGAACAATGAGTTTCGTTTTGCATCAGAAGGATCTATTATGTCCTCATTTTCATTAAACGGAAAATAGCTTACGCCAGTAACTGATCTTAGAACGCGTTCAAGAAATTGATATTTAGCCTGATATAGTGATTTTGAAAAAACATATACATTTTCAAATCGCAAACCATTCGGGTCAAAAATCAAACTTAACATGGCATTAGTTTTCCCAGAAGATGATGGGCCGGACACAATAGCTCGGAGAAGGTTTGGTAAAAGCACACCGTGTCTTCTAAAATTAGAATTTTCGTTAAAATCTAAATTTTCTACGGGTAGCGTATGCTGTTGTTTAACCACGCGCATTACAATAAATAGTTTCTACAACTTCTACTGTCTATATATATATGGTTTGTTTAGCAGATGAACACTTAGTTCTAGAAAGTTTATTAAGGTTTAACATGAAAAAAATACGTGAGAAAAAAAAACGTTTTAGAAAAACATTTAAAGGTGCCATTTTTTCAAAAGCATATAGTGCTTACCGCAAAGGGGGTGGTGATTTAAAAGATCGCACAATAGCGGCTATTAAAGCTGCTAAACAAGCTGTTAAAAAAAATGGGGGTAAAAAAAACATTTGCGTTCCGCGAATAATACCCGTGCAAAAAACGGGGGGGTTCATACCATTTCTTATTCCGTTATTGGCTGGTTTAACTGCAATTGGTTCTTTAACCGGGGGGGCTTCTGCCGTGGCCAGAGCTGTTTTGGATGCGAAAGACTCGAGAAGAAAGTTTGAAGAAGCTCAAAGACACAATAAAACCATGGAATCTATTGCTATCGGTCAGAAAGGTAGCGGTTTATATTTAAAACAGTATCGCAAAGGGTTGGGGTTATATATAAATCCAAAAAACTATTAAAGAAGCTACCTCGCAGACCCCTCACCGATGTAGATTTATTAAAATACACAAAACATTTATCGAATTTTCGAGGTGTTTTTATGCGTGATAGTCTACCAAAAAAACCACGCACTTATGAATGTGGTATTATAAATTTAGATTTAACTCGAGGAAACGGAACACACTGGACCGCCTATAAAAAATTGGGTAATACTGTTCATTACTTTGATAGCTTCGGTAATTTAAGACCTCCATTGGAAGTAATTAAGTATTTTAGAGGTAGCAACATTGTTTACAATCACGAGAGATTTCAAGACTTTGATAAATCAAATTGCGGTCATTTATGTCTTCAATTCCTATACGATATTATATAATAAACGAAATTCATTCAACTAGTCATGTCTTATACGTTTACGATAAAGGGGTACACCAATGTTTTGTCTGCAAACTATTATCCCGCGATTGATTTAAACCATCAATTCGAATATGCGATAGGTCTTGTGGGATTGTACACATTTAATAGCATCCCTAATGTAGAGGAGGGGAGAAATAATAAATTTCACATTGTCGGAGGAAAAACCATCCATTTCCCAACCGGTGTTTATGAGATTTCCGACATTGAAAAATATATACAACGGGAATTAGGAGATGAAACAATAATTTCACTGAAACCCAACAACTATACATTAAAATGTGAAATTGTGAGTGTGCATAGTATAGATTTTGAACCAAATGATTCGATCGGTCGTCTTTTGGGGTTTTCTAAAAAAAAGTTGGATCCTAACGTTTTGCATCAATCAGACTTACCAGTTGATATAGTGAAAGTTACGGCAATACGTGTTGAATGCAACATCGTTAGTGGAACATTTTATGGTGATCAAACAGCTCATACGATTTTCGAATTTTCCCCGGCAGTTGACCCAGGATTTAGTATAAATGTGGAACCGACGAATATAATATATTTACCGGTAAACGTTCGTAGTATAAACAACATAACACTAACTTTACTCGATCAAGACGGTGATTTAGTAAATTTTCGTGGTGAAAAAATCATTATTAGACTGGAGTTAAGAAAACTTTTAAATGGGGTTGCGGTTTAATAATTATAAAACGAAAAATATTAATCCAAACTTTAGTAGCGGTCGGTTCGCGAATCGCTTAAGTTCAGAAAATATTGCGTTTCTTAAGTCGATCGGTCTGAAAGTGAAAAATGATGGAAGTGTTGGACATATTTCAAGAACCTGATTTTGAGGAAACGATCACCAAAAAAGAATTTCATACATATTTACCACGAAGTTCTAATTTTAATATAAACGATGAAATAAGGATACCCATACAAAACGAAGATCTTTATACTGCACCATGTGAGAGTTTCATATATATCGAAGGTCAATTAGAACCGAGTGCCGATGGAGATGGTCAAATAACTTTTACTAATAACACCTACGCTTTTCTCTTTGAGGAAATTCGTTTTGAACTTTCTGGTGTAGAGATAGATAAAGTTCGTGATCCTGGCGTTACAACAACTATGAAAGCTTATTTGTCTTATAACGACAACGAAAGTAAATCATTAGCTGTCGCTGGTTGGAATCCTACAATTCTCATACAGCCGACAACAGTTGCCACTCATTTTAGTACTTGCATACCGCTAAAATTTTTATTGGGGTTTGCTGAAGATTATAAAAAAATTATAATTAACGCTAGACAGGAATTAATACTGTTACGTTCGAAAACAGATGACAGTTGTTACAAAAGCACCGGTACTAAAAAAGCCAAAGTTCGAATCGATAAGATAGAATGGCACGTGCCCCACATTACGGTCGATGATCAAATGAAACTAAAATTCTTAAACACGTTGAATAAAAATAAATCCATCTACATCCCCTTTCGACGGTGGGAATTGAATTATCTACCTTCATTGAGAGCTACAACCAATGACGTTTGGTCCGTTAAGTCGGCGACGAATTTTGAAAAACCGAGATATGTCATCGTCGCATTTCAAACTGACAAAAAAGATAATTCCAAGGAAGACAGTTCAAATTTCGATCATTCATTCATTAAAAATATCAAACTACATTTAAATTCGCAAAGTTTTCCCTATGACAACATGAATCTTGACATGGTTGCAAAAAAATATGGCGTGGCTTACTACATGTATTCAATGTTTCAAAAGAGTTATTATAACCGGAATATTCCACAACCAATACTTGATTATACGAATTTTCACGGGTGCCCACTGTTTGTAATAGATTGTTCAAATCAGGTTGACTCTATAAAGTCTTCTACCGTTGATATAAAATTGGATTTTGAGAGTTCAAAGTTGTTTAATCCCAAAACAGTCGCCTTCTGTCTAATAATTCACGACGTGTTATTTGAATTTTTACCCCTCAGTGGCATTGTGCGAAAAATAATATAAAAATATGGGGGTTACGTTTACAAATATTGATCGAGTTTATGAATATCAACAAATAGCAATTAACTTTCCGCAAGATAGATTGAGGTTTCAACGTAGAATTTCTGAAATGGAAAAACTTTTAACACCTATTTTGAGCGAACAACATCGGAAAAAGGTTCTGCTTCGACAAGCGCTTAAAAACAATTGTATGGTTGTTGACATAGAAGGTTTTTACACACCGAAATTTACACCGAAGGAGTTGGCAATAACCGACGGATTGAAAATCGCTCATTATGTTTTTAAACCAGCAATTCCTTTTAAAAACTTAACAAACAGATGGAAACAAAATGTTCGTTGGTTGGAAAACAATTTACACAGCATCCCTTACGAAGACGGACATGTCGAATACAAGGAGATAACAAATATTTTAAAAAAATTTACTGAAAACGCGAGATGTATTTACGTTAAAGGTCACCAGAAAAAAGAATTTCTCGATAAAATTTTGGACCACGTCATCATTAACTTGGAAAATACCGTAGGGGTGCCAAATCTTGCCAAATCCGAATGTGATTGTTTTTATCACAAAAAAGTTAGTCGCTGTTCACTTCACAATGTCAAAATGTTGTGTGATTTTTTACATTTAAATAAATAAGATATATAATGTTGTACCTTCAAACTTAAATAAAAAACAATAAAATGTAATAAATTGATTTATTTTTTAAACCAAACAATATATAAAAAATGTACAATATTTGTAAAAATGTATTTAATTCACAAATTCGTTTTATCAAGTAAGCAAATACAATATTTGTAGTACAAAAAAATATATGCGAGTACAATATTTGTAGTAGTATAAAATGTATTTACAACAAATTGCACACTGTTAATAATTTTCATTATTTAATTCACAAATTCGTTTTATCAAGTAATACTAATACAATATTCGTAGTACAAAAAAGTATTTACAACAAATTATACGCTGTTAATGTTCATTATTTAATTCACAAATTTGTTTTATTAAGTACAGAACATAATAATATAAAGTTAATAACAAATAAATATTACCCTTGAAACATATGCATGAAAAAACACAACGATCTTCAATTATGAGCGTTTCAAACCTTTGTATTACACTGATACTTCAAATTATCTAGTCGTTTTCAATTAATTTTTCAGCCTCGTCAATTAATTTGTTTAAATTTTCATAAAAATTAATTTCAAAATGACCCCACGCCAAAGTTTTGTGTGTTTTATTAATGATGTATCGCTTGTCGTCCTCAGACGAGAGAGCGACTTTGTTTATTAGATTGGTGTACATGTCGTGCATGTGAGACCTAAAAACGTACATTTTACGAAAAATTACACCTCCATTATCGACAACATTTTTGTAATGATTTACCCCCAAATGTCTTTCAACTACGTATTTTTTGACACCTTTCGCTTTTTTTATACTCTGATCAATTGAGTTCACACAGTATGCCTTTGCACCGGTCCCATAAAAGCTGCGTATGGGTTGACCCGCTAGCTCATCTTTCATCTTACCAAGAATTGAAAGATTTTTGGGGATATTATGTACATTATCTATGGGATAATTTGAAGTATCAAATTCATTCAAATTGTCTTTAATGTCATCGTAAAAGTTGTTCGTAAAAATTTCCAATATTAGAGAGTCTGTGTCTGTGTACAGAAGAGAAGCAGAATTTCCGTATTTTTGTTTGATATAGTCGTAAAAAAATTCATAAATAACGGTTTTTGAAAGATCTAATATTGCAAAACCGAGGTAGATCGGTTTGTTATAAAAAACTTTTAATTTCTGCATTTCGATAGCTACCAAATTATCACAAAAGACAGCCATATCTTTAAAATTTGGTTTTGCGACATAATTTTCAACCCCCATAACGTAACCCTTTCGTTCCCAATGACTAATTAATCGTATGTCTGATCTTTTGTCTACATTTTCTAAAAATTTGCCAAAGACCGAATTTGTCAACAGCTTAAAAAAGTCTTTATCGAATGCGTTTGTGGCATTATTTCGCAAACGAGTGTTCAAATCGATGTAACTTTTCAGCCATGGAGATTGACTAAATTTCACAACTCTATGAATTTTGATTAATTTTAAGCCGTGTTTAAGACATTGCTTTAAATTTCGATAGTGGATAACATATTTTTCTTTGTTTAATAAATTTGGAATTAATTTTACACATTTTCTTTTACCCGGCGGAGCTATATTTTCGGGGCAAAACGGCAGATCGTTATGCTCGATGTGAATTTTTTCGGGGTATGAGATATCACATTCTAATATGTATCCAAATGGCGATGTGTCCGGTAAATTTAAAAAATCCAAACTTGCGATTTCCATTTCCGTTAGCCAAACAAAGTCGCCTGTTGGAAGATGTTGGCTCATACTACAGCCATATAAATTGGTAGCATCAAGATACATAATAAATGAACTGGGTTTGCTCGCGTCATAATTTGGAAGAAATCTGTTGTTCGCAATTGACTTTCGCTTCGTACACACACACACACCTCCCCTCACCCCTTTTTTGAAAAAATGAAGCATGTCTATGTCCGTTAAAAGTTCCAATTCAATTTTAGTGTATTTTAACATAGCCTGAAACGACAGGCTTGGACTTGAAAAAAATTGAACTGGATCTAAAGCGTAATTTGACATAGAAACTGATCTAAAATTTTCAAATACGTCAGTCAAAAGTAATACATCCGATTTTAGGTAGACGTCCGCGTATTCTCCTAACGTTTTACAATTAAACACATGCCAGACTCTTTGAGCCCTTTGATAATCGATTGCATCTATATTTTCATCACGTAATTTATCATAAAAGTCTTCAAAATTTGGTAATTTATTTTCATCTAGCTTTTCAAAAGAATCAACGTAAGAATAGGGAAAAACACCTTTCTGTCGTATTAAATTAAATTTTTCCGCGTCTGGATAATATTTGCTTATTTCAGTGCAACGGTCAGGTAAAAGATTTTTGGAAAGCGCGTGTAATGAAGAAGATAAAAAACGAAAACTATCTAAGAATCGGATTTTTAAAAAAACTTTTTGTTGTTTACCGAATGCGTCAGTAAACTCGTCCACCAGAAGGTGTTTCGTAAAAGAAATGTATTTTTCTTTATTCTGAGCTATAACATCGATTTTTTCACCAGCTAGCGCAATTTTTTTGATAAACAAGTGCGAATCGTAGTCTAAATTATGAAAAAACTTTGGAATTTTGAAATTCAAGTTACAATTTACGTGCGCAGGTCCTTTATACCTAGAACTCATATGACAATGGTCCATTACCCTAATATCATTATCAACAAAAACGTTTTCACAAATGTGACACACGGGGGAATTTAAAAAATGTTCATTTTCTTCTGCAGTGAGAATCGAACAGGGTTTGATAATTTTTAAATGATTGTGGTATATGTTAAAAAGATCGTTCTCCAGTCTGGATATAAAGACTGTCGCAACGTCCGGGCCTCTATAAATTTCGAATTTAGACAAAGAATCATCATATTCGCATTTAATATTATAGGCAAACGAAAAGGGTTCGTGCTGGTTGGTTCTAATCGTAAAAGAACTGTTAGGACTTAACTCGGTCGTATCGATAGGTTTTAAAATTGACTCAAAGTCTGCATAAACAACGAAGGGAACTTTCATTTTTTTTTCAAAACTCGTAAATTTTAGAACATTTTCCGGTGCCATTTTACCATATTTGTCAATTTGGATGTCTGCAGTTGGTAAACGGGATGATAGGTGGTTGCAATCGTAATCAAGGTGAAGATTTAATTTTTCTTCAGTTGAAAAATACTGCAAACACCCATCACAAATATATTTTTTACCGTGATGTAAACTCAACTGTCTAGAAATTAATCTGCTTAAGTTTTTAATCCAGCAAAAATGACTATTTCCTAGAGAATCTTCAATTAAAAGCAGATTAAAATGTCTTGGTTTTTTATTTTGTGTGTAATACAAAGGTCCCACAACTTCATGCTTATTTACACCATTTTTAAAAATTTGCTCCAACCCGTAAACATTAATGGATATATCATTCATTCGCTCAAATTTATTAATATCGCTTAAAATAATAGGAAAATCAATACCTTCATAATTGAAAAGCGTTGTGTGCCGAAGATAGGATTCAACTTTATGTGCGTTGTTTTTCGGTTGAACTACGGCTGCAATCAGCGACCATAAGAAGCAGTAATTGTCCTCGTTGTTCACATTAATTATTGCATTTTTCAAGGATATGTCTCTGGGTAACGGGATGTAAGAAGAAGCTCTGAGTGGGTTGTATCTGTAGATGTTGAGTTCTAGAAACAGCAGGTGTTCCAGAGCCCACCCTGTAACAATTACAAACATATTTTTAGTACTTTGTATTTTATATTTAAAACTTCAACTTACCAGAATCCCGTTCTTGAAATTCGGAAGCCTTCGCGCTTATAATCTCGCAAAATGTATTGTATAAATTATCCAAGTCGGTGGAAATTGTTGCAATTTTGCTTTGAGTATTAAATGATTTTATATCGCGAGCTTCTTTAACTGACTGAATGTACGAACCAAATAATTCCAAATTAAATTTTATAAGGTTGTTTCTAAATATGGCATCTTTTAACAAAATCAAAACTTTTTGTTTTACTTCCGACATCATTTGCTGGACATTTATAAAACACGTTTCGCTAAAAATCCTATAACTTATGATTCTGTTTCTAAACAGATTATGCATTATGTGCACCCCTTCCAATTGATGGGGTGCACAAACTTTATCTTTGTGTGTACTGCTCAACAAATGTCCGTTATAAAATTGGCGTGGGACGAATACTTTGCAATGTTGGCAGTACACCGGTGTAGTAGATTCTAAAATAAATATTTTTAGTTTTAATAAATGTATTTACACAAAAATTACCAATCGCAACATCCGATGTCGGTATATTTTGACACGGTACTTTTGATGTCGACGCTAAAATAAATATTTTTTAGTTTTTATAAATGTATTTCTTACGCAAATATTACCAATCGCAAAATCCACTTTTTGAGATGGTGCGTTCATTTTTTGAGATGGCGCTGTAAATGAATATGTTTTAAATTTTTTAAATTAATTAATTTCCAAAGTATTACCGGCAAAAACATTCAGCTTTTGTTTTTTAGGCATCACACTGGTTGAAACTGTAAAAAATATAATTGTTAATTTATTATATTGCTTTTTTTTTTTTTTTGTTTAAAACCTACCGCTCTCATGAGTTGCCAGTGGACAGCTCTGAATTTGATGACGTTTCAGGTTAGCTTTTTGGGTGAAGATTTTGCCACAGAACTCGCACAACATGTTGTTTCTAAGAAAATAAAACTATTAATGATAAGTTATCATTAAATCATTATAACTTACCAAATAATAATTCACCAACGAAGGGATTAATAAGGAGGGAACGATTTAAAACTAAAAAAGATTTTTTGTTATTCGAATAGTGTACAAAAATTTTAAACCAGCGAACCTTGAGGTGACTGATGTTCTCCAATTTGTGGTTTTGTAGAGTAGTTAAACGATTTAAAACTAAAAAAAGATTTTTTTTGTTATTTGAATGGTGTACAAAAATTTTAAAGGAACGAACCTCAATTTTCTTTTTTGGTTAACGTTCTCCAAAAGTGTGATTTGGCTGCCAAAATGTTTAAAAAACGACTCTTTTTACAATATAACAGCTTCAGGTTTTGTTGAAAGTCAATGATTGACTTATCAATTTCTTTAATGCGATTATTCAGAAATTGTAAATCATTGCATTGGTTTTCAATAGCTTGAATTTTTTGTAAAAAGTCAGTGTTATCAAATAAATTTTGATCAACAACTAGCAATGAAAATATATCTGACTTCGGAGAGTCACAAATATTCGAATCACCGGTCGTAGCCATTTCGGAAGTGTTAGACGATAACGCATCTAAAGATCGATTTATGATTTGTTTATACGACTCGTCTTTATAAATTTCACTACAGCAAATGTCGAAAAAGTCAGTCTGAACACTTTCGAAATTTGGGGCAAACCAAGAATTTTCAGAAGTAAAAGTGTCTTTTTCTAGGGATGTGACCAAATCGGTTAAAAAAATTTCTTTCTGAACTAAATTTTTAACATCTATTTTACAATTTTTTGGTATCAAACGGTAATGATTTAGAATTTTGACTTTTTTTAAAGACGAGTGAGACACATCCACAGCAAAAATTCTGTAATCACAAACCTTTTTGGAGACTGGTTTCATTTTTACACTGAACTGAGTGTTGCACTGTGTGTTGCACTGTGTGTTGCACCAAGATTTGAACTGTTTTTTGATAAGTATTCAGTTTATATACCTTCCATAACAGAAAAGTTCAAAACATGTTAAAGCGGATTTAAATCTCTAAAAAAAAAAAAATGAAATCATATCCGCTACGCCAATTATTGCGACATTCTGGATTCTTCACACCTGCGGTTTGTTTTCAAGCAAGCAAAATTAAAAAAGGGTCATATCCGCAAAAATCTCGTTATACCAGAATACAAAAATGTGTGTACGCCAATCAATTATTCTTTACATCTGCGATTTGTTTTCAAGCGACTTAAATTTAAAAAAAACGTATTCGCAATGTGTGCGTCAATTTATTGTGATTACTCTGTATATATTCTTTACACCTGCAATTTGTATGCCAATTTATTATTCTTTACAGCTGCAATTATGCCTGCAAGGTGTAACAAGTATTCGAGCGATCACAATTAAAAAGGGATAATGAGGTCCGGTCTGTCGGAATAAAAAGATTATACAATTAAACAACATTTATTAAGAGTGATTAATACAAAATTACATACATTTCATATCATTAACATCTGAGCTTATTATGTTGGGGTGTGTATGAAACAATTCTAAAATGCATATATTATTTACATTTCTTGGATTAGACTCGATATAATTTGTGATACTAGCGCGCATGTTTTCTTGTAATCTAGCCATTTTATTTACCAAACTATTATAGTGTTGAGTAAAATTTTGTGTCTTAAGCAACTCCATTCTATGAGCAATTATTGGTAAAAATTCCCAAAGCTCTAGGATGGTCTCTAGAGCAAGATAAACTTCAGAACATTTCATTTGTACTATTTTAATCAGTTTTCTCTCTTGAATCTTCGTGAATTCTATACAACAATCTTTCAACGAAATGATGGACCAAACATCGTCCGTCGTAAAGAACCAATTTGTTATTATTCCTTGATTGTTTAAAAACTCTTTCCATTCCATTTCACCAAACACAACCTCTTGTTTTTTCAATCCACCGATTCTCACAGTCGGTTCAAAATTAGATTCAACGCAGAGACCGGAAGAAACATATTTGCTCTTGCTTTTGTTGAGAAAATAAATATTTTCATTGATCATCGTTTTTTCGCAATAATTCTGTTGGACTGGTTCATTTTTTTGTGGTATATCTGGCGGAGGCTTTTGAAAATCATTGTTCCTAATGATGAATGTTTTTTTGAACACTAATAAAAAAAAAAAAAAGGTTATTCAATAGATGATAAGAAAAATTATAACTTACTCTTAACGTGACTTCAAACGAACTAAGATACTGCTACAAATTACGCACCATATTTATAGCCATCTTTTTTACTATTATTAGTCATTAGTCATATAATTTTTGAAATGGAACACCTATGGCTTTCTTACAGCAGTATTTTATAGCGGGAGGGGGTCCATCTATATGAGTTCGATCGGTTATTCTGTTATAATGTTCAAAACAAGGTAAACATTCTTTTAATGCTTCGCTTTGTCTAAAATGTTCCGGTAGCTTTTCCCACACACTCAGTAAATCCCGTGGACTGGCGTAGTCAATTAAATATTGCAACGGAAAATGTTGCAGATCAGATCTTGTGAAATCACTTAGCCTCTTAATCTGTTTATGATGGGCGTATAAATTATTAAACAGATTGTCCGATGACATTTTCGTAAATATTTTTTTTTCGAGAATTAAATAGCTGGTGACCGTCTGGTGCAACGTCAAAGTTGATTAAACAGGTGATCAGCTTCGAACAGGTGATCATGTGGTTTTAATGAGCACCTGATGTTTTTTTAACCAGATTCGAACAGGTGGTCAGATTCGAACAGGTGATCAGATTCGAACAGGTGATCAGATGGTTTTAATGAAACATCTGTTGATTTTTAACGAATCCTAACCCAACCTAGCCAGATATTATGGCGGATGTTTTTAACGAATCAGAATGCAGCAGGGGTATAGAAACTCCCTCAAAATGGGTACCCACTCTTATGAAACCCCCACAAAATGGCTACGCGAACCAATGACCAAATAGATACCCCCACAAAATAGGTACCTGAGGACATAGACACCCCCACAATAATGGCGCTCCTCTTTGGAGTAGGGGGAAGAAGAAGAAAACGTGGAAACTCCCTTTCTTTCCCTACTGATTTATTTAAAAACAGTTGAATTTGGGTACAAAAACCTTTTATATGTTTCATAAAAAAAAATTATTTAGTAGCGAAATAATACAAAATATACGGGGTCTTTTATTGTATTTACACTTTTTACAGGAAAATCGAGTTTTTTTAAAACTAAAGTAAATGTCTTCTATAAAACCGCGGTTCATTAGAATGCCTTGACACATGCTCGTTATGTTTCCCATAAAATGCATTTTTACCTTTAATTTGTTCAAAAAAGAGTTACAACAATTTTTACAGATTTTCAAAATTTTGAAACAAGTTTTAAGTGTACAGGGTGGACAAAATTCGAATGTTTTACGGGGTATCTCGGTTACCATAAGAGTTTAAAATCTGATATTGGACTCTTGGGTTATTTTTTTGAGCACGCTTGTGTTATCAGAATTTTCATATCACTTTCCATCTTGGCAGGAAATTCTTTATCAAATGACGTTAAAATGTTTTTACTACGGCAAAGGGTGTCATACCCGCCTATTCTGTATCATCATAAATAAAATGAAGTATACCTACTATGTGATTTAAAAAAAGTTGATTGTCGCCGGCCTGATATATTTCTTCGCAGATTAAACATTTTAACATCATTTGCCAAAAATTTTACCGCGAATAACAAAAATATAAGATTTATTGGGGTTTGCTCTTAAAATAACAACGTTATTGGGGTGCAACAGTCGAATTGAATCATCCGATATAATAATCAAAGCTATTTGTTTAAAACAAAAGAGTATCTTATAAATAAGGGACAGTGATTTGTTCAACTTTATAATTTATTATAATGTAATTAAAATATAATCACTTCTAAAAATAGGAGTTAAAACTAATTTTAGATGTGATTTGTTCAAGGAGTTTTACAATACACACAAAATTTTTATATGAAATATTTAAAGTGTTAAGAATCTCTTTACTTATGTTGTAAATTAACTGTTAATGAATTAAAATGAAGACTGGAAGCAAATGTTCAACACCATCAATAAAGATCAAAAAAAGTAACAGTTAATTATAGCGCATTAGCATTATCAGGACTGCGGAAACAAACGCAGATTTCTAATTATCGACATTTTTATAAAAATAACGTGAGCAGGTCACGCACTACATTCATGTAACACCTTCAAATGACGGAAACACTATAGAATGTTTTGCCCGAAACTGTTTTCTAATCCAGGTGCGTCCAACCCGCGGCCCGCATGCAGCCCTCAAAGACAATACGGAATGAGCGCAATAATGACTATATTGCCCCAGGACTTTGAAAATAGATTTCAAGATTTCAGAAATACACTAACTGCATTTCAGTATATTTGCTACTCCATTCTCAGTTGACATAACCACACTGCAACTTGCAAATTGAATGTAAATTGCAATCAGATTAAAGAAAAACGCATTCAAGAGTGTTTATTGGAATTTTATAAGTTGTACCTGCCTAAAGAAACATATCTGGCACTTCATGAACATGCCCTGTTCCTGATGTCTCTTTTGAGGAGTAAGTATATTTGCGTGCAACCTTTTTCCCGTATAAAACAAAAACAAAAATTTCAGACGAGCATCTTGAAAATACTCTTTGCATCGCTAGTACCTCGAACAAACCACACATAGATGTACAGGGTGGGCAAATTTCGATGTTTTTATAGGAAATCTTGGTAACTATAAGAGGTATCGAAAAACGGACCTCACTTCTTCATCTTTTTTTTTTTTCGAGAAAAAGGTAATGGTGAAAACTAAAATTGGTTATCGTCTTTTGTTTTCAAATTATCACCGATAACTCGATTTTTCGACTTTTCGTTTTATGACTATATCTCGCTGGTTGACGTTCTACAGGCACCTTTTTGATAAAAATGCAGTGGCGTAGATAATTTTTCAACAATTTTTTCGAAATTCGAGTTATGACATAAAGTTGTATTTTTTTAAATGGAAACCATAGTTGGCGGTGGCATCACAAAAAAGGGGATTTTTTCCCCATTCCAATAATATATCATGAAAGGTCGATTTATTCGTTTCCTTACATTATAGCAAAATTAGGTAATTTTTGATGTTTCATTTTTTTTTCTAGTAGTAGGCTTATGTCATTAAGAATATACTTTGGTAAAACAAGCTGTCATTCTGTTGTTTTAACGATAGTTTGACAAAACGAATCACGTTTAATTTAATTGTTGATTGTATTATATTTTTGTTCCTTAAAAACATGTAATGACTTACGAATATTACGAAAAGTATGATATGTTAGAATGTTTTATTCAAAGTAATAATAATTCTAAAGCTGCAAGTGAAACTTATTTTAATCGTGACCGAGAAAGAAGGCAATCTAATAAATCTAATGAAAAATGAGATTTTGTTTTAATCTTTCAATATTAGATTTATTAGGTTGTCTTCTTTATGAGTAACGATTAAAATATGTTTCACTTGCAGCTTCAGAATTATTAATTATTATAAGGGCACAACACCACTACTAGAAAAAATTGAAATCTTAAAAATTACTAATTTTTTTTAATAATGTAAGGAAAAATCAACCCCAAATAGGAAAAAAATCTTTATCCTCATAATGCCCCAGCCTTCTATGAGTCCCATTCAAAAAAAATACAACTTTATCATAGGTAACTCGAGTTTCGAAATTATTTTTGAAAAATTGTCTACGCCACTGCACTCTTATCAAAAAAGTGCCATTTCAAATTTTTCGTGATTTTCATAGGCGATTTCGTATTTATAAGGTTAAATATTATTATAGTAACAATTAAACAATCCACAATTACAAAGCTACTGCTAGAAAACAGCGAAATTTCTTTGAAAATTGTAGATTTTTGCTATAATGTAAGGACAATGAATAAATCGACCCCACATGATATAAATAATGGGAATGGGGAAAAAATCCTCTTTCTCGTGATGCCACAGCCAACTATGGGTTCCATTTAAAAAAATATAACTTTATGTCACAACTCGAATTTCATGTGTTTATCTGTTCACATTAAAACTGTTATATATTTTTTTTTTAAAACAAGAAACGTTGTTTTATTATACTCAATGGTAAAATGGGTAACATTGCAGTCATAAATAAATATTAAATTAAATTTGCGGCACATAAAAACCCTTTGTTGGGCGATGCGGCCCAGAAGATCAAAAATATTGAACAGACATTCTCTAATCTGTATCAATACTTATCAAAATTTCGATATTCCCAACTTTTAGTTATGATTCATACACAATGGCAGAGAAGAAAACAGCACTTTAAAAAATATACTTAAGCCAAATCGACTAGTAATCATTTATTTTTCCCAGGTTTATCTGTTTTTATTTTATGACATTATGACAACCAACTTTATTTTTTCTTAATTAAAATTCCTATTCAATTAATAAAAAAATTCGCAGCATATCTCGTTTTTCTTCGTTAGTGAACTTCATTTATACGAATCATTACGATAATAATAATGGGCTTTGTTGATTGGTTGTCATAGTAACGACATAAACCACAACGACCGGGCTACCTGATTTATAGTGGTTGTTGTCCAAAACGCAATTTTACAAGTGTGACAATGAATGTAGAAGCAAAATACATAGTAATACATCATTGAAATTAGAAAAAAAAACAATTCTATTTGATTATGTAAGCAGCAAAAATTGTACCCATATAAAAAAAAAACAGTTGGCTGTCGTAAAACAAAAACGAATTGACCTAGAAAAAATTAGTGATTACCATCCGATTCGGCTTAAAAAGTTGTTTAAGCAATGTTTTTACACATGAAATAATTCATAGGAATTATAGACGATGTTCAAAAATCCTATTTTCCGGTTTTACCTAATTTTCTTGGATACCGTTTCAGATATTTTCAATTTCTCTTTGGATTAATAATAAGCACCGAATTTAGCAGCTTTACCAAATTTAAACCTATAATCTAGCTATTATAATACGCGAGATCCCCCTGTTTAAACTTGAATTTCAAACACTTTGTATAAAGTTTATGGGTGATATTTTAAAAACAAGCTAAATAATCGAGGTGGTATGTTTGGGACAACCTGTATACATATTTAGAAATCTCATTAATGTTTTCACAGCTTTTTCGAACACTTTGTATATACATTTTGTTCGTTACTTATTTTCTATTCCTCTTACGATTTGCATTAAAATTGCTGTAAAACTACATCATTTCTATTTTATACTTTTATTTGTTACAGTAGGACATAATTTTTACTTTAAAATTTTGTCGTTTCCATCCAGTTTTTTGCAAAAGTGACGTTAATAAAATTCTAAATACATATAATTATTTATTGCAACAACAACCTAAAATATTCGGGAGTAATTACACGAGAGCTTTTTTTTTAGCCGGACAACCGAACTTGAGTTTAGTAAAAGCAAGTTTGTCCAGGATAAAAACAAAGCTCGAGTGTAATTCGGTACGAAAACTGCACGAATAAATTATAACCTTCAAATAATAACTGACAAAACGTCAAAATCTTTGACTAAGTTACAATCAAATAAGTCGGTTGCATAGTAACAAAAGTTACATGCAAAAATGCAAGTGGATATTAGTTAGGTACCTTTTTATCCGCTGTCATAACGACAAAACGTGACGTCATTATGGAGAATTTAACATATGAGTGTAGTTATCGATAAAATTTGTTTCTGAAAAAAAAGTATGTAGTATATTATATGTCTCGTGTGAAAGCAATAATAAACTCATAGAAATGCTAGACCGGTTTCGACACTCTCGGGTCTCGTCTTTTTGTCAGTAGATAGGTATTAAATTTATTTTATACAGTTTGAAATATTTTTTTTAAATTAAAAATTACATGAACCATAATAATTTAAACAGCTTTAGGATATAAATAAATAAAATAAACAAAAAACAATTTTTAATTTAACATAAATAAATTTACAATGAAAATTAATCGTTCTAGTGTTCTGTGTTGAATGGCTTGATTAATATATCACGAACGACGAAATGTCACTTTATTCTCATTATATCACACACATTCCACAACTATGATTTGTAAAAAGTAATCAATGAATTCAATGTTAAATTGTTGATTTCCTTGTAAGCGAATATTAACCGCGCTAATCAACCTTGATCGTGTTAAACAATAGCTAGGTACAAGTTTACTAACAAATTTGTTGTTAGACGCATCGGGTCAATAATTTTAATAACAAAAAAATTTACCTATCCTTTGCCCAGATTCTTCTAATTTCTAATAGGTGATTCCAATAATTTTAAAAACTACTTGCTTTTGGATTAAATTACTTTTTATTACATTTTGTCCCCAATCAGGGGCAATATAGTAAAGGATTTACCTTACAAGTAATTTTTTGGTAAAAAAATTGACGTGTAGGCTGACAAATTTACCTATTTTTATTCAGCTTATGGTACACAAAGTTGCTCAATATTGTGCTGAATTCGAAAATTAAAAAAAAGTAGCCATAGTTCTCTTAGTTCGCAAGTTATTATATATATAATAAATGTAAGATACAAAATGTTTGTGATGAATTTTAAAGTTCATTTATATTTTTGTTTCTGTTTCTTAGCAATCGTTGGTTCCCCGCTAAATTGTAAACGGCAATATGTTCGGTTTTGATCATTATGGACGGCATAATTTAGACTAGCGAACCGCCATATTAAATTTACCAAATTGTTAAACACATTTAACATAAATCCAAATAAATTTAGTGCATTTAATTTAGTACACCACCCGTCAGGTGCAAAAACACAACTAGTTTATCAAAACATAGATCATCAACGTCAAATATTATACTTTTACCTAAATTGTTAAAAATGACGTGATTATTAGGTGCCTTCTGTTGTCCAATCAAGTGTATATTATTATTTATTGATGATCCAACCATCAATTATTTAATTTCGTTTTCGTTCTAGTTCTTGAACGAAAAATATTAATTTCGTTTTCGTTCTTAAAAGAATGTCGGTTAATTTCGTTTAACGTGTTCGTTTTTGTTCTGTTCTCAGTCCCTATTTAGACGTAAAATGCACACGGATTGGCGCGCTTGTTTGGACGTACCTCAAGGGTTCGATTTACGACGAATCGACAATCGACTAATAATGGTTCAGGAATGAATTAGGTGGTTAGTAAGAACGGCAAACTGCTCCATTTATGAAACTGTTAAACTAAACCATTTATTAAAAGCCAAGTTAAAATCAAAAACTCTGAATGGAAAACGTACACAAACGTTATATTGTTGCAAGTCCTTAATTGTTTTTTTTTTAATATAATAAATATTACAACAAAAAATGTTGATTCTAGGACATTTCAAGGAGACCGTTAGTTATGCCTTTTTTGTGTTTAAATAATAAACTTAAATGTTTTTGTTGTTATCTGATGCAAGTTTAAAACTTATTACGTATTACCCTGCCTCCATAGATACATTCATTAACGATAAAAACCGCAATAATGCACAGTGGCGTAGCGACGGGGGGGGACAAGGGGGCTATCGATGCCCCGGGCACCAGTCTTGGGGGGCGCCGCCAAGACAAAATATTTTTGCGTTTATTTCACTTATTTAAAGCCAGAAAACTAAAGTTGCAATTATTATTTTATAATTTGTTCTTATTTTCATTGCAGCGTATTTGAATAAATAACACAACATTAATCTATGTTGTAGGCTTCCGCAGCCGATGTCCAATGTATACAGGGTGATTGAAATTCGAGTTTAAGCATGGGGATCTCGCTTCTTATAATATATAGGGTGTAGGTTTAAATTTGGCAAAGTTGCTAAATTCGATGCTCATTGATAATCCAAAGACAAATTGGAAATATCTCAAACGGTATCCGAGACAATTAGGAAAAACTGGAAAATACGATTTTTGAAAATAGTCTATAACTCCTTTGGAGTGTGAAATATTTCAAATGTGTTGAAACATTGCCCAAGCAACTTTTTAAGCCGAATCGCATGGTGGTCACTGATCACAAATTTTTCCTAGATCGATTTGTTTTTGTTTTATGACAATCAACTTTGTTTTTTCTTTCAGACGCAATTTTCGCTATTTACATAATTAAATAGTATGTTACTCCTTTCATTGTCAACTTTGAAAAAATAAGTTTTTAACAATAACAACTATAAATCAGATTGGCTGGTCATTGTAGTTTATGTTGCTTCCATGACAACCGATCAACAAACTAAAAGTTTTGAAAGCCTGTTACTTGTCACAATAAATACGTAAAAATGAACTTTAATAACGAAAAACGCGATATGCTGCTCATAAGAAAAAAACAAAGTTGGTTGCCATAAAACAAAAACGAATCGATCTAGGAAAAATTTGTGACCACCATCCGATTCGGCTTAAAAAGTTGCTTGGGCAATGTTTTTACACATTTAAAATATTTCAAACTCCAAAGGAGTTATAGATGACTTTCAAAAATGGTATTTTCCTAATTTTCTAGGATACCGATTGAGATATTTCCAATTTCTCTTTGGATTATCAATGAGCATCGAATTTAGAAACTACGCCAAATTTAAACCTATACTCTAGCTCAGAGGTTCCCAATCTTTTTAAGATATTGTACCGGTTTGTAGTAGACAATATGGTGGCGTACCAGTAAGTAAATATTTTTGGAAAAACAAGCCCAAAAAAAATCCTGAATTCTCAAGTGATGACTTTTTTTGTCGCTTGTCTCTCTCAAATATTTTGTCGAGCAAAAAAAAGGACTAATCTTACAATAAAACTTTCCTAAATTCCCAACTGATGACTTTTTTTAGGTAAATATTTTGGAAACAGAATGCAATGCTTTATGTACAGTTGTAATAAAAACAATTTAATTCGCAAATACTTTTATTACACTAAATATAAATGCATTTGTATCATATACAGAGTGTTTCTTAATATTGCGAAAAAATTCAGGTGGTGATTCCTTATCGAAAATTAAGGGGGTTCTTTCATTTAATTTATTTTCCTTAGTAGACGTCTCCTTTCTAAGTTACACCCCCCTTTATTTTATTTCTCAAATTTGGATAAATGTAGAAGAATGATATTTGGTTAAATGTAGAAGAATGATATTTGGTATTTGTTTTATACTTAGTAAAAGGTTTCCCATGGTAATATTTTCGATCATCTGCCACCTTCACCGGGGGCTGAAAAGTGCGACCCTTGTTGGTTTTTTTGTCAGAACTTTTTGGTGGGTTAAAATTTTGCAAGTATAAAACATCTACTAAATATAATTTCCCTAAATTTGTTCAAATTTGAGAAATAAAATAAAAACCCAATTTTACACTCACCTTTAGGGGGGTGTAACTCAAAAAGGAGACGTCTAAGGAAAAAAATTTATACAAAAGACCCCCCTTAATTTTTGGATAAGGAATTACCAGCTGAATTTTTTCGCAATATTTAAGAAACACCCTGTATAGATATAATAATAATTCTAATTATTGTAATTAATGTGAGGGTTGCGCCTGTTTACTTTTTATCAGTGTAGAAATATCTAGTTAAATTTTGGTCAGTTTAAGCCGTTTAAGGCGAACATCAGACTCAATATTAAGCAATGATTGGTTATTTTATTTTCGATCTGAAATTAGCGGGCATCAATCATTTTCGATCACCCGACATAAACCGATCATTATTTTAAATGTACATATGTGTCTACAAATCTGTTACTATCTTCTACTTCTTTTACACACATGTGATATCACATAACAAAGATGCTATAAAAAATAATTATTTCATTTGCTTATCGCGTACCGGTAGCTTGACATTCGCGTACCGGAACCGGTACACGTACCACAGGTTGGGAACGCCTGCTCTAGCTATTATAATAAGCGAGATCCCCATGCTTAAACTCGAATTTCAGTCACCCTGTATAAGTTGTAACGGGTTGGAACCGCGTCGAAGGTTTCTTCATAACCGACGTTTCGTCCTCCTTTATGGGGTTCCAACCCGGAAACAACTTATATACAACACAACATTATTTTACTTTCAACTCAAAAACTACAATAAAAATACAGACGAGTGGGGGGGGGGCGCAAAAAAATTATATGCCCCGGGCGCCACTTACGCTCGCTACGCCACTGATAATGCATCAACTACAATTGTTCCTGTACAAAAACCATTAAACAACGAAACTACTGTTCACTTTGAAATTGTAACAATAAAATACCGGTAACTAGGGAAAACCACGTTCTTTGTGTGTATTTATTTACAGTAGTTTGGAAAGTTAAAAACTCGGGACGGAAAATTTTATCACCATTTAGTAGAAATACTTACAATAACTTAATTGCTCAAACACATTATTATTAATATTTATGTAACACATAATTACAGGTTGACAATAATCTACATATTATGTAGTACGGGTAACTTTGTTATTATAAGAGTTACAAAGTCGGTTAAATTAACAAAGTTGTGCAGAATTGCAAGACGTTTTTAATGCCATTTGAACATTTTACCTACACATTCAACTTTTTACAAATAATTTGAAAAAAACTAAAAACTGACGATTTTTTCAACCGTAAATAATTCCATAGCCACCTTCGTTAAAAGTTGAGTTCGGACTTTTAATCGAGTCGGACGTGTTATTGTTGGCTGAGATTGCGGCGATAAAAACCTCGTTTTACCGGGACTTACCACGATTTATCAATGACAAAAGTAGATATGCTTACGAACATGATTAAAGAAACAATGAAGGATATGAAACATATGCAAGAAACAAAACACCTCGAGAACGACGAGTATACGTCGGAGAAATATACCATGACCAGAGATTATATGAAGAGGAACTGAAGAAACTGAAACAGAAAATGTTGTGACAGGCTTGGAGATAAAAACTGATAACAAAGCAAACCTTATACATGAATTTGAACACTTTATTGAAAGAGGAGCAGGTATGAAAGTTCAGATTAAAAACGCCAAACAGATAGGAACAAAAGGATGTAAGTTAGAATTAGTCAAACCACTAGAAAATGAAAAGGTAATGCAAAACAAATACAGGGTGCGTTTTATGTTCCAGGCCAGGCCGATTTTTTTTGGCCTTCATTTCTGTTTGACAGACATTTAACATTTAGTAATTGGCAGTCTTAAAGAGTAGTCAATTACAATTTATTATGGAACATCTAACTCCGCAACAACGTGTTGAAGTTATTAAAACATTTTATTTAAATAATTGTTCAATTATGAATACGCGAAGAAAACTGCCTGATTTTTTTGATGTTAATCATGTGCCAAGCAAGTCAACCATTCAGCGTGTAATAAACAATTTTGAAAATTTGTATACACTTCGCTTTATCTCCCAGGTCTCGTGTTAATATTGAGCGACACGTCGTCATCTTATGAGAAATGCATATTCACTTACAATTCAGCGATTGATTAAATGTTTAATGGTCCTAGGTGGTTACTTCTTCAAATTATAAGCGTATTTTACCGGCCAAGTCATTATTAAATTAAAGAAACTACGCCAAACGAATTAATTTGTGGCTCAAAATATACAAACTGTTATTTAAGGGACTTTTCGTTTAATGTTGACGCTATTTTACGGGCGTTTTAATTTGATGGACATTTGGATTTTACAGACACACTCTTTCTCCTATTATGCCGCTAATCAGAGTTTTATTCAACATTATTTTAGGTATTAGGCAATTGCTGTATCGAAATAAGAAGACTTTACTTAATGTTCGCATCCTGTATGTGATCTCTAAATGCATTTTAATTTAATTTAGTGCAAATCGCCACAGATTTTGTCCCAGATGTCGCCAGCTATCGGATGGACCGTCATTAAGTGCTAATTTCGTAAATTTTTGGCCAAATTCCGAACAAACCATATGGTCCGAGTGGGATAGAACGAAACTTCGGAATAAAATGGAAAAAAGTTTTGATTCAAGATTTTTGAAACATTTTGCATTTTGTTTCGTAATAAAATAAACGATAATAAGTATAAGAAAGCAGCGAAAATAATTAATTACACTAAAATAAAAGCGTAGAAGTGAATAGTAACGGCACGTCTTTGTTCAAACAAAATTTAAGATTGTTTTGCTTCGGTTCAAAATAATTTAGCCAACATTTTCTTCCACTTATCCGACTAGGCCTTATTTTTTGTTTGACAAGTATTTAAGCGCCTATCCTACCCAAAAATGTGCGAAAATATACTCAATTGACTGTTAACCCGATAGCTGGCGACATCTTTAGCGAATTATTTCGAAATTTGTATTAAAAGCCAGTGCATGAGTTTAATTTCATTCCAAGCAGTTACAATAAGATACAAGGGCCGGTCTTGAAGTAAAACGTTGGCGCATTATCACGGAGGATATCGCAAAATAAATTTCTGTTGAAGCATTTGCACTGTTCTAATAAACCTTAATTTGGCCATAAATAACGTGTATATGAAGTTTGAAACCATTTGCTTTGGTTCCAAAGAAATCGATTTTTTAGGTCGAAAAAAGTACCAAGACTTATTAAGCCTTTGCACTTTTCACATTTTTCACGAAAGATTAAAAATCGTATTTAAGGGCTAATAATCTTTAATTTGGCTATAAATATAAACATATTTGTATGCCTTATAATTTGTCAAGTAAGTACTCACCGTAACAGAATGCCATTTATCCCTGTTTAGTGCTCGTCCAACAGTAAGAGCTGTTGAATGTTTTTCATAAACATGTACAACTTTTAACTGGCCCTGCTGAACTATAATATAGAGAGCATATGGTTGTAAGGCTATTCCTGGCGGAACTTTAACATTGTGATACACTAATAAACCATGGGGTAGCCGCGTTCGAAAACGGAACGAGATTTGGCGACATAATCTGAGAAATAACGTAGATTAATTAGGAAACACAAATAAGAAAACTATTTTTGTTTGAGTACCTAAGCTGAAAAGTTTGAATTAGGTCCCCATCAATTTGTATAAATGTATTGGACTGGGCGAACATGAAGGTGGTTTCATGTCCAGTTTCTTGAAAGGTAAGGCGCGGACCTCGTTCTAATTTTGGGATAGGTGTTATGTCTTCGGTAAACGCATCTGTAATACGTTTTTTTTAGCACATGAAATTATGGATATGAATAAACAAATGCAGATTTCTTTTTCGTTACATACTTCATGTTTAGCTAAAGATCCTGATCGATTAGCACACAATTAAACTACTTAGCAATACATATATAAATTTAGCAATTTGCTAGTGTTTATTTTTTGTTAAAACCAGTAATAATTACATTTTAATAACTAGGTAATCAGCGTCAATTACACAGATTTTTTGTCTTTATAATTGAAACATGCTAAAATTAGAAGAAATAATTACATCTTCAATTGAAAAAGCTTGGTTCACTACAATTGTTTGCACAAGGTTTTCGTATTCATGTATAAAATGCCAGGGTGTTACATCACTGCACACTGCTTGTACATATTTTAAAAAACAAATAAACTTGCATTAGTCAGTGATATTGATAAAATTGGCTGCAGTTCCTTAAAAACCCCAGGTCCTATGTACACAAAACTCTCAATTTCTTGAATGTATGCGAATGTTTTGTAGACGGCGTCTTATTTTGTTCGCAAAATAATTTTTATATAATGCTCATTTTGTGAGAAATGATTAAAAGTATTTTTAAGGATAAAGGCAAGCTCTGTGAATAAAAAAAACCCTGTACAGATCACACCTTTTCGACCTATGTTACACCGGTCCTATCTTTCACTCACTTTCAAGTATTGTTAACATTTTTACAAGTAGGTAGAAAATTTGAATATGCAAACTGTGTTCCTTTCTTTTAGTTCGTTTTACTATATGCTGCGTTAACACGCTATTTTCTCACAAATCTATCTGATACTATATTTGCGTTATAACTTAAAAATTGGTGAATGAAAAGTTTGTCATGGCTTCATTAAATCTGCATTTAAAAAATACACAAAAAACCTTAATGCACTATTTTGATATTTATATTAATTGAGGAGATATAGAAGATAAACTGAACTGTGATGCAGAAACCAAAACTTGTCTAGAGTTAATTACTGTGCCACCTAAAAACATACGTCTATTTCAACAATAATATAACGTTTTTGGAAAGGTCTAACATTTCAACTGCATCTCCTCTCTTTGCGCATTTCGCGGTTCAGTTTATCTTGAAAGACCTCTAGTACATTACTAAAATGACCAAAAAGTATATCAAAAATAACTTCATAACTTTTTTACATAGTTCTGAATTTGGCTTAAAAATTATATATATTATTGTTTGTCTCTATGCTTTGCCCCCCCTGGAAAATTTTCTGCGGACGCCCATGATTTTGTGTTATGTTACATTTATAAATATTTGCTTTTGAGTGGGTTAAGGGACTACTCACTATTTTCACAATGTTGTCCAGAATATGCCCAAGGATTTGGGCAAATACATTCAAATGTACTCCATAACTCTTTGCATTGGGCTCCATTTTTACAAGGATTAGGAACACAAGACGGCTTGCAGTCTTTTATAATTTCACTTAAATGTACACTCATGTAGCTGTAAATATCTAAGATTTCCTCATTTACTACCAATCCTCGAAAACATCCGATTAATCCTTGATGAACAGAAGATTTGGGGTGTAAAAGGTCACTAAAATTAATTTTTAGTTACACACTTATTAATTATGCAAAACAGTAGCCTTATTAACACAGAGGGCATGGCAAGAAAATTTCCAAAAATGTACATTATCAACTTTAACACCATAATCTAATAGTAACAAGGTCGTACAAATGGGGCCAAATTTATAATGTTTTTACTGTTTTTAAAAATTTCATGGCCCACTAGATTTGGTCAGGGCCGGATTTATACTTGATAAGGCCCTAAGCTATTTGAGATATGGGGCCCTTTATAAGTCCAGATATTATATGTCAGTGCCAAATATATAGAAAGACAATTTTTTTTGGGTCCCCCAGAAAGTGGGGGCCCTAAGCTATAGCTTGTGTAGCTTATACGTAAATCCTGCACTGGATTTGGTTATAAACCAAAATCTAATCAGTTAATCTGCATTACAATGGTTGAATGAACAGAACTTGTAGATATTTTTACACAGTACTAAAAGGCCATATTCATTTGTTTTGACATTGCTCCTATTCTGAGGTACAATTAATTTTTTGAGGAACAATTGCTAGTGAAATTTGGAAATTTTGTACTCATTGATAATTAATTTATATAACTTTCACAAAGTGTGAGGTTGTTAGGTAATAAAAATGTTACTGTTACACAAATTACACAGTGTATTAAAATAGTTTGGAAGATGGGTGTCCAAGGGTTAAATAATGTATAGTCTCCTGTTTTAATTAATATCAAAAGTTTTAAAATAATTATTTTAATTACTGACTAGGGGGCACCTCCAATGAACATAGAACCTTCGAATGGGCCAAATTCTTCTTCTGGTTTAAGGTCCACCATTTGATAATCTTCGTTAATCATAAAGCGCACGTGATATTTATTGTAGTCAATCCACAGTTTGTGCCATTCACCCCCATTTAATCGTCTATTCGATACTATAACCAGTTCTTTTGAAACCCCAGTGTTTAGTGTGAAATTGAATGTTAACTGATAATCTGCAAATCATTTTTGGACCTTAACATTTGATCAAAAATTTATTTTCTTTAAATATTACATACCGCTAGTTAGTGCAACCATAAAGCTAGGATATTTTGGTCTGATTGGTGGTTGATATAATAAGATAGCTTTTTTGCCGGTAGTGCGGAATGAAAAAGCTAAATCGCCTTTGCGCCACCCTGGAACTTCTATATAAGACTGACTAGTGGTAAAAGTAACAACATATTTTTGGGTATCTGTAATATTTTGCATTATATTACTCCTCAAAGATTATACGTAGATATAGTTTATGCTTACTAGTTTCCACACACTCCAGAGGACCTAGTGTAATACGCCCTAAGGCATCTTCAGGTAAATTTGCCTGTTGTAAGAATACCATTTTAGTAATACCCAAACTACTTCCAACTGTATAAAATCCATCATCAGTGTTCCATTTGTCATCTTCTACATCACAATTACACCACTGAGTAGGATCCTCACATTTTCGTTCAATAGAACAAGGACATGTCCCTCTATTGATTTATTCATACAACATTAAAAACTTTCATTTTATTAATTTTCAAACAGGTTACAATAATCAATGGTGAAACTTCAAATTTTGCCTCCCCAAAAAATATTTTGCCCTCCCCAACATTTTGGCCCTTCTCAAAAAAAAATCAAGCTCTTTATCAAAAACTTTTAAGTCTGGGTCCCAAAATTTTGCTAGCGAAAATAATATGTATCTTTTTACAACAGAACATACCTTTTAACATCCCCAATAAAATCAACTGTTTCATTGGCAGAACTGATGAACCACGTAGCAGCATGCAAATCTAATGGTGCCTTAAAACAATCATATTTTATGTACTGGCTGCAGTTCAGTGAATGTGAGACCAGCTCTTGCAACATGTCAGCTGTAAATTCTCTGTATTCTATACTAAAACTAAAATCTTTTTCTGAAGGAGACCTCACATCAATCTGACTAGGTAGATTATGTTCTACAATGGTTTTGGTGGAATCTTCTACACTTTGAAATTCACATCGCACATGGGCAGGTGGGAATATTCCATTTCCATCGATATCAATTAGATAAACGTCAGGTTTTGTGTAGCCTAACAATCAATTAATAAACATTAGTGGTAATAATGAACAAGATTATTGATTTAAAAGGGTGTCTCAAATTGGAGGCTTAACATTGATATCTTGCTTCACTTGGGGCAAAACTTAATCCTAAATATAAATCTGAAAAAAAAACACGGCCCTTTTAGTTTGATTGATTGATTTGTTTTTTGCGTTATTTCTTTAATTTAAAAAAAAAATGTGTTAGATGGAATTTTTACATAATAAAAAATATTTTGAAGAGGCAAGTGATTATTTTATATTTCAAATTCCATGGGATTAAATGGGTCTCTCTCGCTTAATAGTCAAGATAGAGAAACGGTTAAATTACCAAAAATGTGCAGTTTTTCGAGACAAACTCAGAACCTTTTTCAAAAATATTCTATAATTTCCGGTTTTTGAGTTTATTAGCGAAAAACTGTTTTTTGCTAATAACTCAAAACCGGAAATGATAGAATATTTTTGAAAAAGGTTCTGAGTTTGTTCCAAAACATTGCACATTTTTGGTAATTTAACCGTTTCTCTATCTTGACTATTAAACAAGATACCAATGTAATCCCACCGAATTTGTACCACCCTGTCCAATACTTGAGATTTTAATATTTTGTTTTACATTTTAAATAGATTTTGTTTTCATGGCAAAGTTGATTTTATGGGAAGCGTTACTTTTGGTTTTTTGTTTATTTTTCAAATTGCACCAATAATGTGTTATTTACATAGATAGGTTGTTAATACATTTTTGGCTATATCAGAAAGTTTGTTTTACCTATTTATGTAAGACTCAAGGATGGCACTTACAAGAAATGTTAAAGTTGATGATACAGCATAGATACAAAATCTAACTAGATGTGTAAATAGGGCATATAAAGGAGTTTTAGTTTTTCAATGAATCTAAGGGGGAAAAAAATCAAAAAAATCAACTTTTCCGGTTTTTTCTGAATTATTTCTGAACAAAACGAGCCATGGCAATTTTATTTTCAAATTTGAGTTCAGCCCAAAATTATACAATTTTGCCCCAACCTAAGCGACCTAATAACTTTAAAGATAAGCGTGATCTCCATGTTTAGGCCCAAATTTGAAACATCTTGCATACCCAAAAGAGCTAATTCTTCACACGTCTTTCTGTATTTGGCAAAATGGCAATTTTTTCCAATGTAACCGGTATTGGTACAATCACAAATAAGTCGATCCTCTTTCACAGAACATTTTCCTCCATGCTCACATGTGTTGGGTCTTTTGCATGGATCTACAAATTGGCAATCATCTAGTGTCACTTCACCAACAACTCTTTCAGTTTGAAGCACAGCCCTGGGTTCTAGACGTGCACCGTTAATAACAACATCTCTCATACAGCCAACCAGACCAGCGTTATTTCTAGAACCACTGCCCAGTTTTATTTTATCACCCACTGAGAATTTCAAGTCCCCAACAACTTCTTGTTTTTCACGATTATCGACCGATAACAGCACTTCACCGTGGTCATATTTGAAATTTAAAGCGTGCCATATCCCTCGAAGTTTCTTCACGCTGATTAAATACGTTGAATTTTTGTTGGTGTCTGTGAGTTCGAACCGTACCTCATCGTTAACCACACGCACTTCCCAGTATAGGCCAGTCTTTGTGTCACTAGATGCTAGTACACTTAAATTGCTACTGCTTTTGAAGTCGAATGTTATTGATAAAATATCAGTCTCATTATTGGGCCACCAGATATGTGAAGATATGAATGGGTATGTTATGGGTATAACTTCAACATCAGCTTCGTAAAATTCTGGACGAAGTATGCCAATGTAGTGAACTTTCGGATTCATCTTCTTAAGTTCGTACAATATCGATATTTCATTGTAAAAAACATACTTTAGATTACCGGCAAAATTATTACCCGATTGCAATCCTCTTTTTTTTTGCAGTTCAGGACCACCTGCTATGTAAATTTCCGGATCTATGTACAAAAGTGTATTTCCTGTTATATTCAGCGTGATTTTCTCATTGTTTAATGATAAATGTACTTGGTCATGCTCATGGAATATGGTTAAATTATTCCATTCTTTCAAGTTCGCAGAGTGGCCTAATACGGCACTTAATGTTTCGTCGCCAAAGTCCATGTTAATATACACAGAATTATTATGTATTGAAGCTGCGATATAATGATCTATGCCTTGATCACCTCCACTTGCATAGAATAACGCGGAATCGTCAAAATTTGTTTTAAAAAGCATGGAAAACCTATTTACACTTGAGTGAACACGGTCCTTCCAGTCGTACACCCTGTATGAAACATATGAAGATCCTCTGAGAGTCAAAACAGTGGCAGCTGAAATTAAAATATGATTCTGTAGCTCATTAAACTAACATTAAATTACAAGAAAACTCATAATTTCCATTAAAAAAGAAGTTTTTAATTCTTAAATAACAAAATTAAAATAAGTTACCTACCATAAGTATCACAGTATTCTCCTTCATAATTCGTTCCGAAACAATCGCAAGTAAGGCTATTGTAATGATTGATGCAGCTAGATCCTTGAAAACAGAGATTTTCAGATGTGTCACATTTTGGTGTACAGCCCTCTTGCACATTTTCGTGCTTAGTTGCTATTAGTGATTGGATAGGCAGTAGATCTGAAGCTGATTTGCCAGCACTAAGTACCACATCTTTTATACATCCAACAAATGATTCAATTATGTATTTTACACCATGCAGCCGTTCTTCTGAGCTGAGTCCTGTAATACACAATCAACAAATTTATTTATGTAAAAAAATGATGCAGTGAAATTGTATAATTTGAATATCTATCTATTGAAATTCATCCTAATTAGAGTTTCAAAGACGGAAAGAGTTAATTTTCAAAATTGTGTGCTAAGTGTTATACATTGTCAGAATAAAATGCTCTACAGATTGGTGTTACAATCAGATATAGCGACCATAAGAAAAAATTGACCTGATGATGGTTTAAAAAAAGCGAAACGTCGCATGGAAAATATAACTGGGGGTTTGGATCCCTTGCAAAAAGTGGCTATGAAAAAGTTTTAACAGAAATTAAATTCGACATCAAATGAAAAAGTTACGGGCAAAAAAAATCCACTTTTTTACTTTTTTCCCTATATCTCAGAAACTAAAAAGGATAGATAAGTTCTGTTTGCGTCAAATTATTAAGCACCTGAATATACAACTTTGCCCTAATTTAACTGAAGTCGTAACCGTTTACGAGATCCCCATAGTGGCTCTCAGAAAACGAGAACCCTGCATGACAAACAAGTAAAAATGTATACAGTGGGTCGGCGACTGATGGTACGGTTTCAATGTTATGAAAAACAACAATATCAAATTAATTTTTGAAAATTTCAAATTACAGAGATTCTATGGTATTCCAAATACTGTTTTGTTAGTAATCTGAATTTCAAACTAACTAAATCACTGCAAAAATAAAATTATTTATAAACTAAGCATTAATAAATACCATGGAAGTGTATTAAAACGTTAAATGTACCTCCTATTAAGACCACTGATGTCAAATTCGCGGACACTCCATAATTGTTATCTTTATCAAGTCCTTTGAGATCTGTTTCTTCTTTGAGTCCGTCGACAGTTGCCGTTAATCGAGCTCCATGGACATCAATTCTTACCTATATAATTTGATAAAAAAGACTCATAAGATTACAGTTAAATTTATTTTAAAACATGAGCCAGTATTATAATACGCAACATACGTGTTGTTACCAAAAATGTATGATTAAAATATTATATTTACATTATGAAGAAGAAGGACTAAGGGCTAAATAAAATAAAAAAATAAAGTTTAGCGATAACCAAATGCATTTTTTTGTTGGTATAATCCATGACTCTACGTACACTGATTCTAATACTTCTACAACTTCTGGGATTATTTTTGTAGGCATACAGTTCGTTAGTCGCTGAAAAGCATGCTCTTTGTTTCTGAATCATGATCATATCATGGCAGTCATACACGTACGATTCGTCACCAGAAAAGATGGAAGAAGTAAAATTTGGGTCAGCAGCAGCACGTTGAAGAAGATCGTGACTTCGTGACATGCTCTTTTTGTCATTAACGAGAGTACAAGCAATAAATTTGACTGAACCGCGTTGCATTCCCAGGTCTCGTCTTAATACTGAGCGACACACGTCGTCATCTTATGAGAAATGCATATTCACTAACAATTCAGCGATTGATTAAATGTTTAATGGTCCTGGGTGGTTACTTCTTCAAATTATAAGTGTATTTCACCGGCCAAGTCGGTATTAAATTAAAGAAACCACGCCAAACAAATTAATTTGTGGCTCAAAAATATATAAATCGTTATTTAAGGGACTTTTCGTTTAATGTGGACGCTGTTTTACGGGCGGTTTAATTTTATGAACATTTGGATTTTACAGACACACTCTTTCTCCTATTATGCCGCTAATCAAAGTTTTATTCAACATTATTTTAGATATTATATTAGGCAATTGCTGTATCGAAATAAGAAGACTTTACTTAATGTTCGCATCCTGTATGTGATCTCTAAATGCATTTTAATTTAATTTAGTGCAAATCGCCACAGATTTTGTCCTAGATGTCGCCAGCTAACGGATGGAGTGTCATTAAGTATCAATTTCGTAAATTTTTGGCCAAATTCCGAACAAACCATATGGTCCAAAGTCCAAGTAGGAAACCACGAAACTTCAGAATAAAATGGAAAAAAGTTTTGATTCAACATTTTTAAAACATTTTGCATTTTGTTTCGTAATAAAATAAACGATATTAATTATGAAAAAGTTGCGAAAATAATTGATTACACTAAAATAATAATGTAGAAGAGAATAGTCTTTGTTTAAACAAAATTTAAGATTGTTTTGCTTCGGTTCCAAAATGCTTTAGCCAAAATTTTCTTCCACTTATCCGACTAGGCCCATTTTTTGCTTGACAAGAATTTAAGCGCCATCCCACCCAAAAATTTGCGAAAATATACTCAATCGACTGTTAACCCAATAGCTGGCGACATCTACAGCGAAATATTTCAAAATTTGCATTAAAAGCCAGTGGGCAAGTTTTATTTCACTTCAAGCAGTTATAATAACCTACGAGGGCCGGTCTTGAAGTTAAAGGTTGGCGCATAATCATGGATATTGCAAAATAAATTTCTGTTGAAACCTTTGCACTTTTCTAATAAACCTTAATTTGGCCATAAACAACGTGTACAAGAAATTTGAAGCTATTTGCTTTAGTTTTAAGATAATCGATTTTTGGGTTGAAAAAAGTGCAAAGCCTCTGTACTTTTCTCATTTTTCATGAAAAATAAAAAATCGAATTTAAGGGCTAATAATTTGGCTATAAATATAAACATATTTGTATGCCTTATAATTTGTCAAGTAAGTACTCACCGTAACAGAATGCCATTTATCCCTGTTTAGTGCTCGTCCAACAGTAAGAGCTGTTGAATGTTTTCCATAAACATGTACAACTTTTAACTGGCCCTGCTGAACTATAATATAGAGAGCATATGGTTGTAAGGCTATTCCTGGCGGAACTTTAACATTGTGATACACTAATAAACCATGGGGTAGCCGGGTTCGAAAACGGAACGAGATCTGTCGACATAATCTGAGAAATAACGTAGATTAATTAGGAAACACAAGTAAGAAAACTATTTTTTTTTGGGTACCTAAGCTGAAAAGTTTGAATTACGTCCCCATCAATTTGTATAAATGTATTGGACTGGGCGAACATGAAGGTGGTTTCATGTCCAGTTTCTTGAAAGGTAAGGCGCGGACCTCGTTCTAATTTTGGGATAGGTGTTATGTCTTCGGTAAACGCATCTGTAATAATTTTTTTTTAGCACATGAAATTATGGATACGAATAAACAAATGCAGATTTCTTTTTCGTTACATACTTCATGTTTAGCTAAAGATCCTGATCGATTAGCACACAATTAAACTACTTAGCAATACATATATAAATTTAGCAATTTGCTAGTGTTTATTTTTTGTTAAAACTAGTAATAATTACATTTTAATAACTAGGTAATCAGCGTCAATTACACAGATTTTTTGTCTTTATAATTGAAACATGCTAAAATTAGAAGAAGTAATTACATCTTCAATTGAAAAAGCTTGGTTCACTACAGTTATTTGCACAAGGTTTTCGCATTCACGTATAAAATGCCTGGGTGTTAATCACTGCACGTAAATAGTTTAAAAAACGAATAAACTTGCATTACTCAGTGATATTGATAAAATTGGCTCAAGTTTCTCAAAAACTTAAGGTCTTATTGTAGACAAAACCCTCAATTTCTTGAATGTAATAAGAAAGTTTTGTAAACCGCGTCTTATTTTGTTCGCAAAACAATTTTTATATAATGCTCATCAAACTCACAAAAATGGTTAAAAGTATTTTTAAGGATGAAAGACAAGCTCTGTGAATAAAAAACCCTATACAGATTACACCTTTTCGACCTATGTTACACCGGTCCTATCACTTTCAAGTATTGTTAACGTTTTTACAAGTAGAAAATTTGAATATGCAAACTGTGCTCCTTTCTCTTAGTTCGTTTTACGTTATGCTGCGTTAACACGCTATTTTCTCACAAATCTATCTGATACGTCCATTCTTTTTTCATATCATTTTAATGCTTTTCTTGCATGTAGTTACGACCACCAAAAAATCACTTTTCTTTACAAATATTTGAAATTTAACAAGTACCTTTTTTGAACAGGTTTTCTTATTTCAAATATTTAAATAATATAGTTTAATTTTTGTGGTAAAATATCATTTTATATATTAAGTATCATTGAAATCAGAAGACAAAATGCTATACGACTCTGATTTAAAAAAAATCGCTGTATTTAAAAAAAATGAAGTTGATGACGTTTCAGAAGAGACGAAACGTTTTTGGAAATTTTATCTCAAAATATAAATCGTAAGAAGCTGCCATGGAGAAGTGCTCCCAGATTGTCGATTTCTTGAAAAAATGTAGGAAATAGGGCAAAAAAACGAAAATCCATTTTTTCAATTTTCTTGAATAACTTTTGAACTAGGACAGCTATGAAAATTTTATTTGCAGATATTTGATGAGTATCTAATTTCTCAACTTTGCCCTAATTCAACCGACCTCGAAGCTCTTAAGATAAGCGAGATCCCCATACATTTACTCGAATTTGGGACACCATGTATATAGTCCAACAACGGATACAAGAACACCTAATTTTGAACTAATTCGAGTTGCTTTGTCCAACATTTAAGCCTACAGAAGAGAAATATATTGTCCAATACTACTTTGGATGCGGTATATTTATCTACTGAAAAATTATTTAGAAGTTAAACAATAAACGCATTAAAGTTTGTTTTGCAATCTTTTTTTGTACATATTGTATTATGTGTTAAAATGATAAATAAAATACATGAATTCAGTATTAAAGAGTGACATTTCATTGGTTATATTACCTTTTAAACTGAATTTAAGCGAGCAAATGTTATTTATATGTTATACTAAAATAAGAGGTAATTTTTTTTCTCATTAAAATGAAAACTATTATTGATATTTTGAAATATAATGACCATAACGTTTAAATAATACTTTATTATTCCAAAATATAAAGATTTGCAACATTACATACTTACAACTGGGACCAGCACAGAATCGCAAGCAGATGGGTTCCGTATCAAACCGATTATTCTCGTTTCCGCCACAGCCTCCCCAAACAAACTTATAACATGTCTTTCCGCTAGGATCGTAGGCCCATTTGTAAATTGATCTAGTGCATGGTCCTTTATCTGCTGGTCCTGTACATGGTTGTCCTCCTTCCTGGGCTTCGTGAAGTGCTACCGCGGTGGCAAACAGCGCCGTTAGCCAGGGGAACACCGCCCACATGTTCCTTAAAAAAAAAAAACGAAACTGTATTTATTTAACAAAATTAAAGGTTAATTGCAACTTTTGGTCCTTCACGTCCGTTTTATCAATGTAAAATTATAAACCGCTTATCGATAGCAGTACTGATAATTGATTTGTAAATATAAATAAAGTACTTTGACTTTGCTTTGTTATTGTTTAATAAAATGATAATAACAGTTATATAAGTACTAAAAGTGTTTTATGTACGTGTTAATGCAAAAACATCTAGTAAGGAATGTTTTAATTTGGCTCTTTCAGCTTTTTAACGCGGACATAACAGATTGCGAAATTATCTGTTATGGTATGTTGTCGCCACAAACATTTTCCCTTTTTTTTTCCAGTTAATATTAATTATTTACGTATAATATAAGACAATATGCACGTGCTTTTCATATGAACTCAAGGTTTGGGAATACCTTTATAGCACAATAACATTAATCAGCAAGAATTACCTACTTAATAGGTAAACAGGTTTCAGTTGGCATCTCTTGTTATTGCTTTTTAAAATTTTAGTGATGTACAATGAAAGCATTATTGTAGCACGAAAGTATGACTACTAGTCTTCGATTTAGAATCATTTAATAATAATGTATGGCTGTTTTCGAGGCTATTTTTGTTACATTTTGCTGTTTGTGTAAGGTTTGGTTAGTTATGTTAGTTGGTTAAGTATGTTTTGAAGTTTATAATACATGTTTTACAACTATTACATTTTACTTTTTGAGTTTAGTTTACTAGTTTTTAGTTTACTAGTCTTTCTTAATTAAAATGTCATAAAAAATAGGAAGCTTGTGTTATTGTTACGTCCAGTACTGGTTTGAATTTTTTTTTTTATCTCTTTGTAAGTAGCTAGTTTTGTACCTTGTGCTTTTTTGTTTTGATCTAGATCTTGCTATACGAAAACTAGAGTGTTAAAATATCTGAAAGTCTTAACAACGAAGATATTACTATTAAAATTAAAATATTTTTTAGCATGTTTTCGAATGAGTTTGTTTTGCTTTGTCAAATCAAAAAATATTTAACATAGTTGAAGTGCCTCTTATAGCACCCCAAAAACATCTTGACTACTGTTTAAAATTCTTGAAAAAAAAGCAAAGTCATTGGTAGATCTTTATTAACTGCAACACCTTAATTATTCTCAACTAAAAAGAGTATTTTCGTTATGGCACCAATACGTAATTTTTTTAAGTATTAAGTCCAGCATTCCCCCCTCTATATTTTTTATTTTTTTAAATCCCCATTAAGCTATCTTTTAAAACTATTAAAGGTTTTGCGTATCTAAATTTAACCGGGGACTTAAACGAAATATTAATATCTTACAATTTAAGTATGCCAGAGCAAACTTTTTTTCGACAATACTCTTATAGTGACTGTTGACTTTTTAATTAAAACACAAGATCTTTGTTTTTTTTTAAATAAAAATGTTGTTAGAATAAAAAAGTATGCATTGAAATAAATTACAAAACAGTTGAATTTGCCAAACAAAACAAATTAATTGCCTATTCGTGTTGTCGTTAATTGTAACTTATTTTGTTTTTCAGTGTTAATCTCTCGAACTTGGTATACATCCTAGATCCTAGATCATTTCCACAAAAATTTAATGCTGCGCCTTCGTCTAAATGTGCCCTGAACCAAAATTCGTTGAGCAGTCTTTAAACAAAATAGTTTTAATTAATGTAAATTGTGTATGTGGCTATTCGTAAAAATTATTTTTATCGCCACATTTCGTTTCATATTTACCGCACAGTCTTGTTAAAGAAGACTTGAGACTGGCGACTTTAATGTAAATAGAATTCTAGGGTCGTAAATGAAATAGATGAATACCAAAACAATTAAATATTTGTTTACCTTATTATATAATAATACCATAACCCCAGTGTAATAGGCAATTTTACAGTCAAGCAATCTTAACCAATCATACACAATCAACAAAATGAGATCTTGTTAGCAAGGAGTAGATACCAACCAAATTATAACGAAGACATTTGTTATGTAGAAGCCCTCATGAAGAATGATGTTCTACAAATGGTCTTATCTGCTGGACTACTAGACTAACAAGACGAAAGAACTGTACTGTATTAATTAGCGATAATAAACAAACATTATCAGTTTTATACGGGTTATAAGTAGATATAGACTATGGCTTTACACAACTCAAACAGTTTTTATTGTGACTTAAACAAACAAGGGAGTGTATAAAGTCGTACGCCGCAATTAAAAGAATTTGTAAATTTTATCTACTAAGAGGGCAGGCAGCGATGTTTTCATAATAACATATGTACCAATATTTTTTAATAATACTTTAAAATTTGCAGTTTATTAACAAATGAACAGAAATTTAAAAAATTGTAGAGTATTTACTGGTCGTTGAAAAGATATTTTTTATTATTGTTCCTTTGCAAAATGTGACATGGTGTTGATTAATTGCTACAAGAGTTGTCTATTTGCGCCGTCAGTTAACAAAATAATGCTACATAAATTTAGCGGAATAGGTACATTGCTTACGGAGCGCAGTAATGTTGAGATATTGGTTTTTTATTTTGAATTCACGATAAAGCACATTTCCTTCATACAATAAAATTTAAGTGTTATTGCCGGCCTTAAGACATTTATAAAATGAATTAAAATCAATTTGCATGCGAGAACTTATAATAATTATTTGGTAATAATCACACTGACCCTTGCATAAGGTTTCTGATACCAATATGTATGTGTTTTATATACGAAACCAAAAAGGCTCTCAGTTAATATTTTTGCTCTTCAACTTCGTAAATAAATTTTTTCTCGTTTATTTTTCTGCCGACCCCATCCCTGGGCAAATATTCGAATCAACAGACAAATTTTATCTCTCAATAATATGTTTTTTAATGAATTAAACTATATGGACGAATAAGTCACTAATAATATTTGAAATTTACAGCAATAAATGTGTGTAATAATATTAATAAAAAATTATCAAACACGTGAATTTGTTGGGACATGTTGAATTTAAAATAGGAGAGAATTTTGCGTGCTTTATCAACCGATAACGTATTTCAGTAAATGACGTGTTTAAATTAATTAACATGTAAAGTGCCCTATGCTATGACCCAGTAACCTGTTGTAAAACCAGAAGGTTATCTTAAACTATAATATCCATATAAGCGAGGGGTGTTTAAAAACAGTTTTTGCAAGGTAAAACTTTTACAACTTTTGTGAAATTTTACAATAAATTAGGTATTCGCAAAGTTTCTTAAGTAGTTGAAAATATTTTTAATGTCGTACAATTATTTAATAATTTACATAAAAATTTTAATTATTAGAGCAAAGTGGTTACAGGTTATGGGAAAATTCAAAAAGGTTTTCTTGTAATTTGCATTAAATCAATTTTTGTACTAGTCCTGAATAAAAGTTTTATTTAAACAACATTTACTCGTTAAAAATACGGGTTCAAATGTTTCTCAACCTAGTGATTTTAGTTAAGGATTAAAAACAAAAGCAAATCGCAAAGATTAATAGTATTTGATGGCTTCAAATTCTTATACACGTTTTATGGCCAGATTATTAGGTCTTAAACACGATTTTTAATTTTTCGTGAAAAATGTAAAAAGTGCAGTTTTTGAACTTTTTTCGACCAAAAATTCGATTTTCTTAAAACTAAAGCAAATAGCTTTAAATTTCTTGAACTAAATTTTAAAATAGCCATGTTTTAAACATACACATGTAAACTGAAGTGATACTATATGGCTAGAAATTAGATCTACATGATGTTAGATAATTAGACTGCTACAACTGTAATTAATCACACTCCTACAAAATTGTCGTCGTATTAAACCATAAGCCCTTAAACATAAAAAACAATAATTGTATTACGGTATTATCAATAAGTTTTTTTTAAAGTAAACTTTAAGCAATAGTTGGTAATGAAATTCGACAATATGAGTTATTTACTAATTTAACATAACTTTATAGATAATTCGTATAAGTATCACTTCAGATTTATATAATCAGTAATTTTAATTCGCTTAATTTATTAATGAAAACTGGAATTATAAATATTACAGTAACTCTCGGTTCAAATTTAACTATCGAAGAATAAACACCAAATTTGGTTTTCGGAGTTTCTCTATATAATTTACTGAACATAATTACTGTGAAGTAGAGAAGCTAAATATTTATGATACAAAATTTAGCGATGAAGGGACATGGTATTAAAACTAATCTAGATTAATGGTTCTCAACCTCCCGAAGGTCGCGAAACACTTTTGATTATACATTTTTTTGAGGGAAGTCTGGCGAAGGGCACGAATTGGCACACAACAACCTTGTTTACGTATTGAAGGGGAATTGACAGGGGTCCGTCTTCATTTTTAAGATTTGTTGTTTTTGGGTCTGCGACAAAACAACTGTCTCGATGTACCTATATAACTATATTTTTGTGCGATCGTACTAGAAACAGCTGTTTGACGGACGCGTTAGCAACCATAAAGTACTGCATTACCGGCCCTATCCTTAGCAACGGCCGCAAAAGTTACTTTTCAGGCCGTTACCCTTAGCAACGGCCTAAAAAGTAACTTTTACGGCCGTTGCTAAGGAGAGGGCCGGTAATGCAGTACATACGCCGCCACCTGTCAGTGACAGAATGTCACGTAGTTTCTAACCTATAATTTTGAAAATTACTAAAAATTTAAATTGTTTTTAATTCGATCGCACAAAAAATGTAATATGCACCTCGGCCAAAACGTACTTTTTCGGCCTTGCCTGTTTGCTGGCCTCGACTACGTCTCGGCCAGCAAACCAGACGCGGCCGAAAAAGTTACACTTTTTGGCCTTGATACATAAATAACTATTTTTTAAAGCTGTTATAGCAACAACGGACGTTTGACATAATACATCAACTAGTTTATTAATTGCAAACATCACTTGTTTACGAAATCATGGCAGACTTTGATAGTCAAATTTTCACAAAATTAGCCATATCTCGGTTATTTTTTGCAACAAATGTTTAAAATTATATATTTTTGAAAAGCTAAAAAGTGCTCTTTCATGTAAGGCAATGGCCTACTAGAGTTTCTACAAAAAAAATTAAGTTTACTTCATTTCTCGAAAGTCTAGGTCGCTAAAAAAATTTAAAACTGTTTTTTAAATTAAGCATTGAAATGTTAATAAAAACCTACATAACATTTTGTTTTATTTTAATAAATAAAGAAGTTATAGCAAATTTTCAAAAATGATAAAATTTCATTTTTTGTCCATAGTTCCAAAATAGAAAGCGATACCAGAAATCTGATTACAAAGGCGTCCTTTTCTTTAAAAAAATAGCCCAAGAGACCGATATAAGATTTGCGCTAACAATTACGGTAACCGAGATACCTCGTAAAACATTCGACTTTGGTCCACCCTGTATATTATTTAAAAGTGTAGTCGTTTTTGTTTTACAACAATTAGTAGTAGTCATAAATTTAGAAATATGACTTAATAATGCAAAAAATAAAATATCAATTTAGGATTAATTAGATTATTTTCTATAATTTAGAAAAGTTTACCTGTTCTTTAAAATTATCTCATAATAAGTACGCTATGTATGTATACGGCAGATGTCTTTTTGTCTGAGGAGATACCAAGAATATTAAGAGGCAATTTAACATAGCAAATGGGACGACCTTCTATTATTAAGGTGAAAATTATTTAATCAAACATTTGTGTATCCAATAAATTCCAAAACACACAAAATCATGCAAATGTATTGCTGCTATTTCTTATATAACGTATTTATTTGTGGCTGACATATTTTCGCTACTGACACGACTTTTGCAGCTTGTTAAACTGCGGTTTAACTCACTCATTGACAATTCTTTAAATAAGGAAACAAATCCTACGCACTCGTGCCAAGTGCGGAAGAATTTTTATTTAAATGTTGGAATACTTATAAATTAGGCACGTCATTACATTTACACTAAGACGCAGTGCATATTTAGGGACATAGATGGTAAAAGACTATTTAAATGTACGCAAAATAAATGGTTAATTTATAACTTTCTACACAAAGTGTTCAAAATTTGAGGGGATCTTGCTTATCTTAGGAGCAAGCTGTGCATTTTGTTTAATACAAAAACTTTTTAGTAGCCTTAGTTCAATAGTTTTTTGATAAAATGAAGAAAAAAGTCTTCCATGTTAATGGTATATTTTCGTTCTTTCTGTAGAAACCAAAAATATTTAAAACATTTTGAGAAGCAACTTTTGCCGTGTTTATATTGATTAAATTAAATTTTGTTCAGACGTTTCGCTTATTCGGGGTTATCTTCTTCTTCTTAATCGGTTCCTCTTGTACCTTTCGGTGTTGAGGTATGCTTTTCTATTTCTGTGTTATGTTTCTCCACTCCTGCTTATCGTTAGCTAATTCTGAATACACTGATAAGTATAACGCACATTTGGTCACGTTTGTTAAATACTTAATTAAATTAGCGCAAATTAAACTCGCGCACATAATTCTTTAGGTACCTATTATTTTCGTTTACCAATTAACCAGGTCAATTTATAGTTGAAGTGGTGTTAAAAAAGTTTGTAATTAGTGCAACAAACAAGAAAATATACTACGAAAAAGCGCGTGTTCCAATGTTTTATTGATTGCAAACAAAACGTAACCAAAATATTTTAACACTTACCTACTTAGTTTAGTGGAAAATAAACACAAGGCGTTTATTATATTATTTTTATATTAACAAATTAATCAAATATTAATATTATATTGCTAAATGTAATGAAACTTATGTTGACACGATAATGGATTAACGATTAACGCGTCAGACTAGTGCAAGGATAAAAAACTTCGCGAAAAAAATTTGAAGTAAATACTACGTTTGCGGATATTAAAAAAAATGCATTACCGTAAAGTGTCACTTATGAAACTCGTATAATACGCATGCTTGATTTGGCCCAATGTAGGGTTTGTTCAATATCGAAAATGATATCATAGAGGGCAAAAATGGGTAAACATTTTGCGTATATGCGAAATTTTACGGTAGTTAAAATATTAAGAACCTTATGGATTTTCTGATTTTAACAAAAATGTGTTTTACATACTGTTAAATCAATCCGCTAGGTATCTTTTGAAAAAGGCAACGATCCATAATTAAAGAAATTGAAATAAACACAAAACAAAAATTTGCAAACAAAGTTTGGCCATTGTAGGTACATTAATCTTGAGGATATCCCACGCTAGGTTTACCATTAATGTTGTCAGAAATAATTTCAACTAAATGGATAATGTGATAACGTGACACATTACTCATTGACTAAAGGCATTTCGATTACAAAGGATTTTCAGTAATTTATTACAATCCATATTTAAGCTCCCAAAAATGTGTTACAAGAAGTGTATTGAAGAAGTATCGACATAATGATGAATAACAAACAAAAAAGTCAAAACCTTGTTTTAGGTCTTTTAAGGTGAATGTTATTCTACTAATTTAATAGCAATTAAAAAACGATAAATGATAAATTATGTACGTATGAGAATTTTGATAAGCAAGTGGTGTTATGGAGAGAGTCAAATTTTTCAATCTGCAGCAATTTAAATCGTTCCAAATTATAAAAACCTGCTATATTTAACATAAATTGTTAATTTTTTTTAGTTAAACTCTGTATTAGATTTTTTTCCTCAAAGAAATGTGAATAACATTATGTACCACGTTTATCATTCAAATGGTTTAAATAAAATTTGTTTATGATCAATAGCTTTTTTAAATGGAAATTGTTGCAATGAAAGCTTAAAATAACCGTGTTTTATGATATAAACATATTTTTTATACTAAAAAGTGTCATAATTGTTTAAAATCTGCGCCACATAGGACAACTTTAGAAGTTATTTTTTTTGAAAGCTGGCAAACAATTGAAGAAACAAAACCTATTTCTCCAGAGTTTTACGTTTAGTCTATAGATAATTCAATAAACAAATATTTGCAAGAAATCCACAGTCATAGATTATTTGTAGTATCACTGATAAGCAAGTGTTCGTTAAGTGTTACAATGGTAAATCTATAAACCATTACAAAACATAGTTTTGCAAGAAACGATCCCATTTTTAATTGAATAATTTTAAAAGCATTGCAAATGAAGATCTTAAAAACCTGACCAGGCTGAAAGGACTATCTCAAAGAATACCACATAATGCTCAATCAAATATTACTTATTACATAAAAAAGATACATATCTTTTACGTGGTTTCTAAATAAAAGATGTAGTTATTCGCTTCACAACTGATATTATTCCGCTTGCGAAGATTCGAAAATCTCGTAAACATGGTTTGAAATCACTTTTATTTTAAACCGATGAACAAAAAGGTAATATTTTATGCATTTAAAATCGATAGCATTTATAATTAGACACAAAGTAAGTTGAATTATTACATAGACAGTGTGTTGAATGTTGTACTCGTACATTAGCCACAGTTAATGAGCATGAAATTGTTAGAAAACATACATAATAATCATAATAAAAACAACATACCTCAGTGCATTTATGCAATCGTAAATACAGTAATCGTTGTAAATAAATAAAAATGCACTAAACAAGTAAACTACACTGATTGGGTTCAATTTTGGTTCATGGAAAACTTTAATAATAGTAGGTTTCAGGATTTTCTTGTAGTTGTATTATGTGGTTAAAGAAGTGCTGCTCTTATTACAAAAGATTCGAAATGCAAACGGGAGGGAGAATTCTGCAAATGAGCACAGTAATATTTTTGATTGGTTAAACCTTTACACAGGGCGACAATAATCTACATGTGTTGTTAACTTTGTTATTATAAGAGTTACATAGTCGGTTAAATTAGCAAAGGGCCAGAATTTCAGGACGAAGTTAATGCCGCTTTGACATTTAATCTACCCCTTCAACTTTTTAAAATATTTAAAAAAAAATTAAAAACAGACGTTTGCAATGGTAAAGAATTCCAAACCCTTCTTTGTTAAAACCAAAATGTGAATTGATTTCTATTTTTAGGTAGAGGTAGAAAAATATATCTAAAAATTCGTGGCACACTCGATTTTTGAGATATAAGCCACACTTGATTTTTCTAAAAGACAACCATAGTCATTAAAAGCTTATTTTTTTCTGATTCAAAAATGTATGTGTATGTGTATGTCATATCCATTTTTATTATTTTATTTAGTCATAAGTCTTTGTACTGTTAGGTGTAGGACTACTATTTTTATTAGGTACTTATCTTAAAATTTGCAAAAAAAAGCAAAATAATTACTGCATATTCTAAGGGTGTCTTGGTTTTGGACAAAAATACATCATGTGTATGTAAAGAATCCTGAACAAAACTATATGAAGAATGAATTATCGTAATATCTTTACATTCAATTTGTAATCAGTACATATGTAACTTAAATATCGTGGATTTTGAATTTTTGAATGTATTTGAGGGCTGGCAGTGCAATGTATGTTTTGCCTTGTTCTTGCATTAGGCTTAGGACAACTCTTTTTTAGTTTGGTATTAAAAACAAACTCTTCTATTGCAAATCTACGGTAGCGAAATCGTTTTAAGCAAAATAGCGTTAGGCAAAAAAATATGTTTTCCATTAAGATCAATTTCTTACCCCTTATTAAAGCGCCGGAAATAGCGTGACGTCACAACAACAATTGAAGGCGTCCTTCTTGGTGGTGAATTACCCAATTATCAGATAATCACCAGTCTGTCTCAAGCCTGATGCATGTGTCATATAAATTACTTTGGTTTCACAAACCAGATTCCCATTCGCAAACTTCACACAAAAAAAATTATCTCGACACAACCATAAAGTTCATTTAATCAAATAAAATTGCTCGCATATCACGTTTTATTTTATTTAACATCAATTTATTAGGAGGTTATCTAATTTCGTAACTTTAAAGATATAATTTTCGATGCTGTTTAGGTTATGAACTACGTACAAGTGTAAAACAGCGCTAACGAGCTGTGCCTTTTGGATAAGTATTAAAAAAACGAACGGTCACTTCTGAAATGCGTTCTTTCAGTGATCCGGCGTTCACGTGCGCTTAGGACGCTGCCAACGCGGTTCTGTGACTGGGAAGATTAGTTTGATTAGGAAAATTCAAGTTTGCGTGTTAAAGAGCCGCCCCTCCACCCACGGCCAGTACGTTTTATTTACAAATGATTCAAAAACTCTTAAATGATAAATATTATTAATAACAGAGACGTGTATATTATTACAAATGAGTAGGTATTATATAAACTGTAACACAAACAACTCAATGAAATGAACTATTCAGCGAATGGTTTTATAGTCGAGTCTCTTCTTTTGCGGTAACTAAATACGTTTCACAGGAAACCGCATACAAAAAAATCGCAAAAAAGACATAACTTATGTTGAAAAATTAAGGATACGTTCCATAATTTTCTATAACCGCATAAAACCAAATTACTGAATGAAAATAAACTCAAAAACGCAAAAAAGTTAATGAAAATTCAGGAAAATCAGAATGCCCAAAAAATTCCTTCGAAAATCTAAAAGAAATTGTTGTAAAACTTTATTCATTTAATTTTTTTTTACACTCTTTCATCAGAATTATCGTCCTAGAATTAGAAAGAAGAAAGAAAATATCTAAAGGCAATGGCTATCAATACCTGGGTGTAAAAATCCAAGATGATGGAAAGCATGAAAAAGAAGTTCGACAACGAATAGGACAAGGATAAAGAGGCATCAAAAGGGTAAATAGAATATGGTGGAGTAAAGAAATAACAAAGAAGAGAAAATACCACATATACAACACAGTTATTAAAACTATAGTATTGTATGCAGCAAAAGCATGGAGGTGGACAGAAGGAGATATAAGAAAGCTGGAAGTTTTGGAGATGGATGCCTTAAGAAGATCGTGTAGAATATCTAGATAGAGTACCGAACACAACAATTAAAGAATTAATCGGACTGAAGGAAACTATAATACAAGCAGCAGAAAGACGACAACTAATTTGGTACGAACATGTAAGAAGGATGGCAGACCATCGGCTGCCAAAAGTAACGCTTGACTGGATCCCTCCCGATAGGAGAAAACGAGGCAGACCCAGGAAGACGTAGAACGAGGGCATTCAGAGAGCTATGAGCGAAAGAAGAGGACCAGTAGCAGGATAACAAGGAATGGAGGAACAATCTGGGGATTGGACAGACGCTATAGAACCGATTTATATATATATCTATATATATTATCGTCGCTATTTGACAATTTCCAGCACCGTTTGCGAACTGGTAGATTACAATTAAAAGAGATAGTCAGTGTATCAGATCTGCATGCTAAAGACAAAGGTTCTTCACAAACAGAATTATTAGCGCCAACTTCACCCTTGTTTCGTGTTGATTTTTGCCTCTGACTGTGATTGAACTTTGCGATGATGATTTTATTAATTTTTTATGTCGTTCGCGATATCCAGACATACTATTCTTCAGCTCACTTTGGAATTTGAGGATTCGTTCAGAATGTGTGTCGATAAAAAAAGGATTTTCCAAGTTATTGCAAAGTTGATAACCTTCTCGAATTATATTTGCAGTGAAGGGGGGCGGTTTTTCTCTACAATAAGTTTAATAGCTGCACGCATTTTTGCTTAAGTTGCCATGACCAATTATAAATATTATTACGACAAAAGAAGTATTGTTTGTAAGTAGAATTGAAAGCAGGCGTTGAATTTGATATGTTTATCCTTGAAACATAACATTGACCAAGAATGTCAATCTAATTACATTGATAATAAGTGTATTGATGTTGAATTAAATTAAACTATAATTCTTACCGAAACTCAAAAAAGGTATTAATTTTAAGAAAAGTAACTTGACTTTTTAAGAATATAACAGTTGTCTCTGTCTGCTTTTGGATGAACATAAAAATCATTTATACATCGAATGCCTCTTTCGTTTTTTAAAATAACCTTAACAAACCACATATTTTCTTGAGTGCAAAAAAGCTTCAGCGTATTTCATTTACTTTTAAATGAATAACATGAAACAAATACTGACTCATCAGTTAATAAAACATGCAACACTTCAAAAAGGCCAATTTATGAGGATTTCGGCTTTAGTAAAACACATTAACGTTATAATATTACGATCCTAACTTAGGTTCTACAACATCAGTACCAATTTGGATTTTGTCAAATTTGTACATCAAAAGTAGAACACACTACTATAGTATATCCCATATAAGACTTCTCATATCGGCTTAAGCAGTTGGAACAACCCACGTACATACACAATCTTGAATTATAAACCTAAAATGATTTGTATGGCACAACACCTAAAATCATAATCGCATACCACATCTTCCTAATTGCTTTTCTTTGAGCATAATGACCATAATGCTGCAGTTCTAAACAAGTTCTCGCTAAAAGCTTATTACCTTATCTAAGCTATAATAGATTTTAAATTATAATTGTTTTCAAGCAAAAACTTTTGCGAAACACTGATACAGATATTAATTTTCTTTTACCTAAGAACCCAAATTAAACTTTATTGAACTATAATTAGGGATCAAATTTCGACTGCTTGCAATAATCTTCATGAATCCGCCTTTAATTAGATTACAACTTTCATTGGCGTAGACTGAATTGTAAACACAAATAATATTTAAAGAAAGAGACGGAGATTGGGCATTTGTTTCGTTTAGTTTGGCCTCTTCTTAATCCGCTTTGAGCAATTTTAAAAGGAATATACTATAGCCCGCAAATGTGCTTATAGACATAATAATGACAAGGATACAACTTCAATAAAAAGGGACCAAAATCTTGATGGTCGATAGTCGCCCTTAGGTAGCTAAAAATCAACCATCGAGAAATGTACAGCCGGCCGAAAAATAAAGGAGTTTGTTGTTAAAATTTTTGTGTTTTATTTATTCCTTACTGTGTAATAATTGCTTCTAGACCTGCTTACTACGTAAAACAACGTTTAAGGGTCCAACCACATTACAAAGACGATCACAAACCATAACTCTTCTTTGACTATTTATTTAAAAAAAAATCCTTCGAACCCTTTTTCAGTATTCAACATAAAATTTTCTTTTAAACTCTTAAGTGTGTAGTTTTACAATTTAGAAATTAGAATATCTTCTTCTTAATCGGTTCCTCTTGTACTTTCGGTGTCGAGGTATGCTTTTCTATTTCTGTGTTATTTCTCCGCTCCTGCCTATCGTTAGCTAATTGTGGCACATCTCTCCAGCGACTCCTTTTTCTTCTAGTCTCTGCCTCACTTCTTTTTCCCATTTTATTCCTGGTCTTCCTCTATTTCTTTTTCCCTTCATCTGCATTTCTCATCCTATTTTCGCGTATCTAATTTCTGGCATGCGTAGTAGATGTCCAAGCCCCCTTAATTGATTCGTCCCCATCTTGTTCTTAATATCTGTTACTCCTTTTTTTATAATTAAAAACAATAAACATAAGAGTAATTTGTACTCTTACCCAACAGGGCGAGACGAAGTACAACGTGGTCCGTCACAATATATTATATTATATTTGAGTGAATCACTTTAACGTTCACAAACAGATCTTTTAAAAAGTCGTTTTTATTGAATAATAGTTTTATTTCACTAATATGTTACTGTTGCAGCGTGTGCTTGCGGTAGATTTTTCAAATTTATTTCCGTAAAGTTAAATTAATATTCAAGCCAAAATAGTTTTTCCCGGCATAATTTACATGCTGGTATAATTTGGCTGTTGGTAATTCCAAGATGATTAAATGGTCAGTAATGTTGATTTGATAGTATAAACCTAATAGGATTATTTTTATGCTATTAGGTTATCCAAATTATTACGGTTTCTTATCCTTGAACGGACGCTTGTTATTATAGAAGTAGTAAACACTATAAACAACTTATTGTTTAGAGTTAATATGTGTAAAAAAAGAGTATAATAATTAGTCAAAAACAATTTTGTGTAACACAGTGTGTTTCATATTGGAGTTATTTTAAAATGACAATTTTTTTTATGAACACATTCTTAAGTGTTTTCTAAGCAGTTTCTCTAAATACCTATTTTATCACATTTAAAACCCCACAAGAAACTGTTGATAAAGAAGTATTGTTTATTCCTATGAAGAGCTAATTTTTTTTCCATATAACCAGCTATATATTTTTATTATTAACGGAGATATTTAGCAATAAATAGCGCCACATCGTAAAGAGAAACATCCTGCATACCAGTGGCTTAGGCATGAGGGTGTTGCAAGGGGGTCAGACCCCCCCCCCCCATAGGATCGCATTAAATCGATAAACGGCCGGAGAGCTGTGCATTTTGCGCGTAAAAAAAAACAAGCAAATGGTTTCAAACTTCTTATTCATGTCATTTATGGCCAAATTAAGGATTATTAGCAATTAAAAATGATTTTTAATTATTCGTGAAAAATGGGAAAGATGCAAAATCATACTCCCTCTGTCCCATAATAATAGTAGCAAGTGAATATTTAAACGGGAATTATTGGCGAATGCAGCTGTAAGTTATGTTGTAGCGCAAAATTGCGAAGCCTTCAAACTAAATCAATGTTTCATGACATTTGTCATTTGTTTTGACACATCTGTCAATGTTTAGGTTTACCCACGGTCTACTACACAGGTTCGGAAACTCCCATATAAAACCGACTGAGGCCGGTAACTAGTTCTGTAAATTATCCCACAGATGGCGATAAGTCTAAGAACCGTTTGCCAAAAATTATCGCTAGATGGCGATAAGTCTAAGAACCGGATCGTGCACAAGATTTTGACAGTCAGCAAGATTTATTAGCTCTCGCTTAAAAAATTCAAATTTAATCAATCAGATGATGTATATGAAAATGTTTTAACCGAATTTTTAAGTCAGTTTTGTTCAAAATGTGTTCTTAAACATAATCGCCATCTAACGGATTTTTATGGCGAATGGTTCTTAGATCTATCGCCACCTAGCGGAAATTTATGTCGAAAAGTTCCAGATTTTTTGACAGGCTTCCTAACCTGTGTAGTAGACCGTGGGTTTACCTAATTATTACGAATTATAACTATTTTTCTAATTTCATCCGCTGATCGAAGTCAATTGTTTTATTTTCGTTGAATATCAACCCATTGTAAAAGTAAGATGAAAAAAACAGAGTTTTCAAGCAAAGATCGCGTTGCGATTGCCCAGTTCTTGATGCTTAAAAAGAAAAACGAAAAGTTGCAGAATGGTGCAATTATGTTAGCTGCAAAACAATTTACATGCAACAGAATGACCATATCAAGAATTTGGAAACGTGCTTCCGAAAATAATTGTCAAGGTATATCTTATGCTAATGTTGATTCTTTGAAAAAACAAAACTGTGGACGTAAATGCAAAGATTATGGAGAAAAACTTGCAAAACTTAGACACATTCTTCTTAGCAGAAGAGGCACCATAAGATCAGCAGCTCACGCCATTGCAGTTCCCAAATCTACATTATTCCGAATTTTGAAAAAAGGAAAATCCATAAAACGAGTTTCAAGCACCATCAAACCATTTCTTACAGAAAAGAATAAGAAAGATCGCGTAGAATTTTGTCTGTCAAAAGTACTCTCTGACGGAAAGTTTATGGATTTTAAGGATTATATTCACATTGATGAAAAGTGGTTCTACTTGACAAAATGCAAGCGATCTTATTATGTGCCTTTAGACGAAGAAACTCCACACAGAACGTGCAAAAGTAAGAGATTTATATCAAAGGTTATGTTTATGGCAGCAGTAGCTCTCCCCAGATGGGATCCACACAAAAAATGCCTTTTTGATGGAAAAATTGGCATATGGCCATTCGTTATGCAAACGCCAGCCCAACGAAACAGTAAGAACCGAACAAAAGGAACTCTTATTACAAAGCCCATAGAATCTGTTAATAGTACAGAGATAAGGAAAATGATTTTTGAATACATACTGCTAACAATTCGCAAAAAATGGCCAAGAGGATCAAGACATTGCCCCATATTTATTCAACAGGATAACGCAAAACCACATCTAAAAGATGATGATCCGTTACTATTAGAGGAGGGATTTCGTGATGGATGGAAAATACAAATGAAATCCCAGCCACCCAATAGTCCAGACTTTAATGTGTTAGACTTGTTTTTTTTTTACTCAGTCCATTCACTACAGCATCAAGCCTCGCCCAGTAATATTGATGAATTGATAGAAGCAGTAAACATAGCCTTTGATAATATTTCTCCCGAAATACTGGATAATACATTTCTGTCACTTCAACAAGTTATGCTGGAAGCAATGAAGAACAATGTCTCCAATAATTTTAAGCTCACGCATATAGGTAAAGCAAAGCTTCGCAGCCAAGGAATCCTACCTACAAGTTTAAAATGCAGTAACGAAATTATAGGAAAATCCAGAAACTATCTCAACACTCGAAATAAAAGTTAGGAGTAATATTTTTAATTTATAGTTTAATTTAATCTAGTTTTTTGATAATAAATGTTGCGTTCTATATTTATTTTCGTTTGCTACTATTATTATGGGACAAATTAAATTCATCAACTGCTACTATTATTATGAGAAAGAGGGAGTATTCTAATAGCCCAACCCCAAAATATTCAAACACTGGCCTGGGCATATTATTGATATTGGAACTGTGGCATAGTACACTAAACACTAAACCATGGGCTAAATTTGAACTTTACACAATATTGAACACTTTTTTTAGATACTAATGAAAAGTAATTCCATGTTGTAATTTCTTTAGAACATGTGTTTACTTGAAATGAACCCCTTCGTATCCATCGATGTAATGATAAAATACCCTGTCTATGCACAAATTAAGTAATATGTCGAAATTAAATTTGTTAGAAATTTGAATATATAAATTAGGTTTAAAATCCAGTTTACTGTATAGAAATTGATAATCGCCCATTTGTGTTTAGAGTAATAACGTTTTGTTTGAAAAAAGTATGTTTAATTTCTTTAAATACAATTGTTTATACAATTTTCAAGTTGTTGAATACTAATGTTTCTCATGTTTCTACTTAGATGTTTCGCATGTATACATGTACTTAAGATATGAAATTGTTAATACATGCGTGTATGTTATGTTGCCAACGTATCAAGTAGTAAACACCTTATCTTGTCTATGGTAATGCAGTAATTTCCGGTGATTTGACCAAATCTGCACAAAATTACAACACGCTTGCGCTAAACTGACAACTAAAATTTGCGGTTACAGTTTTCAAAAATACAATTCTAATAATAATAAAGGATCGCATTTCAAAACAAGCATGTTGACATTTATAATGCCAAATTATCTACATATAATCATAAATGAATAATATATGCTGATTCACATAATTTTAACTGATTTAAGGGTCTACTAGAGTCAGTGCCGAATGCAGCCTTTAGAGTTTAGCGGAACCTCTCTAGACAAAATTAACGTTTGGGTTGGGCCCCATTCAAGAACGGTGTTTGTTATTTTAAAAAACGGAGGGCCGGTCTATAATAATCGTATCAATACAACTTATTTGTAATATATATAAACAGATATCATTAGATTAAACTTTCTTTCATGCAGAATTTACATTAGTATAGTAGCTTAATGCAAGTAACTAAATTTAGCTACTTGCAAGTGCAACGTGTAGACACTTTTGTTTAGTACTTGCGCAAGTAAACAATTTAGTGAATTTTTGAGTAAAGTAAATAGAAATCATTACTTTTTACTTGAAGATTATGTTCCATTTTTTGTCAATTACTAAACAATTTCAGTAAATAGGGTGTAGACCACGTATATATTGTGTAAACACTTTAAGGTCATGTAGTAAATGACCACCAACAATGAGATATTGGCACGTTTCATAACATTTTTGAACACTGTAAAAGTATTATGTGCCTGTGCACACTTATTCAATCTAAAGTTGACCACTTTTTACTATATGTTATAGTTATACTATTTAAATTTGGTTAGGGATATTAAACTTCACAAATAACCCATTTTTCTTTAATTATTAAGGTAAATACAAAAATATCGATTTATGGGTTTACTTACATTAACAAAACATTTCATCACAGCAATTTTTAGTGATTAATTTGACCTATACATTTATAACAATATTGCAATTTAAATACACCTTAAAAAATATTAATACTAAAAATAAAAGATTCTGCTAACAACATAAATAATTTTCAACATTTCAATATTTTCTTAGCAGAACACAAATAAACAAAAACAACATATTAAAATTCATCAACTAAAATCTAAAGTCATCAGCTAAAAATAATGAGTTGGAGAAGAATTATATCATAAATTTCAAGACGTCCATTTTAAATTTCTTACATAAACTTGTCAGGATTGGGTGCTCGTGGCAGTCTTCTAATTTCAGCCTATAATTTTAAATACATTTACTTTAATTATAAACATCTAAATTGATAAGTTTCTATATACCATATTATTATTAATTGCTAATAACAAAATGATACAAATCAAATATTAAGTATTTATACAAACAAATATTTTTCGTCTTTATTTTTCAAGAATTAAGAAATAAATACTAGACCAATCTAGCACACAATTAAGATGCGCTAACATGCGTTTAAGATTACTTTTCGTTCAGTACAAAAACCTAAATATGTCAAATTATAATATGTTGCAAAATTGATGGTAAAAACTTTCACTTAATTTTTAATAAAAAAAAACCTTTGGAACTTTAAAATCAAATAAGTTCTACATTTTATATTAGCTAATATTTAATTAAGATTGGGTTTCCAAAATTCCAAATGCATTTATGAAACCTAGTTTTACAGTTCGGCTGTTTCATGTTTTCATACTTAAAGTATACATAACATTTTAAAAAAAAGGTCACTGTTTCGATGCTTGCAATAATCTTTTTTTTAAGGAAACATGAATGAAAATTTGTCACCCATTAGGATGAAACATTCACTACCAAACTGCTTATGATCTTTAAACCTAGACAGTCTTTTTTACCACAATTTTTAAATCAGATCATGGTTTCGATTCTTAAATTTCAAGGTTTATGGCTTTAGAGTTGATTTTATTTGTTGTTAATTAACTAAGCCTTCTATTGATATATTCCTAAAGTTTATTTACATGAACATTACCACTTTGTTTAGAGTATTTTATCTGCATACAAAATTTTCTCTATCACATCATTGTATGCATAGCAAATAATCAGTTTGCTATAATATTTCTCTCTTTTTTTAAAATCTATACTTATGATGGCACATTTTAAATGCTTAACTGCTAATCTAGGTAAACTCAAAACTGCACTACTGGCGAGTTTAGCAAATTGTCTTTAAGATACTTTCTTTCTGGAAAGAATCAATCACAAATAATTTAAATTTGTAATTTAGGTAGGCAAAGACATTTTATCAAGAAAAATTCATGAAAATTGTGTTATTTTAAAACTTTTCCTTCATATGACTTGACAGTTGTCGATTACAATTATTTAAATTTTAGAAAGTAAAACTATCACAAGTGTATGACATTTGATGTTGCAGTACACTAAAGTGGCCAGACGTCCTCCATTACGGGGGTATGTCCCACATTTGAACTTATTTTCCCTTACTCATAAATGTCCCCCATTAAAATTCAAATGAAAGTGCACTTTATGTTTTGTATGAAAAACAATATATCACAGAAGAAAAAGTGCAGGATTAGATTAATGCTAATATAGATTCGGATATGAAGTTGGTAGAGATCTCCAAACATTTAAAACAGAATCATGTGCCATCATGTCCATGTCAACATATAAAAAGAATGGTTGAATTTGCGTATTCTGGTACTAATGCTACGACTGAGAGGGTCTTTTGTTAATTGATGGATATTGTACATACATTTTTTTAATTAAAATATGAAACACTAAATACAAGCAAAATATAATTTGAATGTTACTTGTTACATTCACATTTTAAAAAATGATATAAAATTACTTTAAAAATACCCAGTTCTGAAAAATATAGTTTTTGATACTGTATTATCTATGTATAAAATCAAAAGAAAAGACGTATGGAAGGAACTAAGAAGGAAGGGAATAGAAATAGAAACAATCGACATAATAAAAGCGATGTACGAAAAAACGGTGAATATTGTAAGAACACAAAATGAAGAGTCGGAAGAGTTTGAAACAAAAGAAGGCTTAAAACAAGGATGCGTGCTCAGTCCACTATTATTCTCAGTAGTTATAGATGGGGTAATGAAAAAAGTAAAACAAAAAATGAGACCGTTTCACCTAGGCAACTGGAAAAAATAAACATAGCGGAGCTAATGTTCGCTGACGACATGGTCTTAGTTGCAGACACAGAAAAAAATCTACAACACAATTTAGAAGCTCTAAACTTGGAACTGGAAAAAATTAATATGAAAATAAATACCGGAAAAACGAAAACTATGATTGTTACAACAGAGAACAAAGGACATAACACAACATCACTTTAAATGGGCTTAGGTTGGAACAGGTAGAAAGCTTTAAATATTTAGGAGTGATCATAGAGAAAAATGGAGGAATAGACAAGGAAATAAACGAAAGGACAGGAAATGTGGGAAGAATATTTAACAGTTTAAGAACAACATTTTTTGGAAATAGAGAAGTACCAAAACGAACAAAAGTGGAAGTGGTCAAAAAGGTAATAACTCCAGCACTTTTATACGGAAGTGAAACGTGGACACTCGCAAATAAAAATAGTAGCCGAGTAAATGCAGCAGAAATGAGATTTCTAAGAAAAATTCAAGGAAAAACCAAAAAAGATAGAATCAGGAACGAAACATATGGAGAACAATTAAGGATCAAATCAGTGGAAACAAAAATACAAGAAAGGGAGCTGGGATGGTTGGGTCACATTTATAGGATGAAAGAAGAAAGATTAAAGAGAAAAGCCTATGAAGCAAGATCGCAGGGAAAAAACAAAAGAGGTAGACCGAGAAAAACCTGGCAAGACGAAGTTAAAAAAGCAGCAGCGGACAGAAACATCAAATGGAAAGACATAAAAAAGTTAGCACAAGACAGAAAAACATGGAAAAAAATCAGTACAACACAACTCAACAGTCCTACACCTAACAGTAGAAGGACTCACGACTAAATAATAATTATCTATGTAAAAGATTAACATTAAGCTTAACCAATATGTTGATTTTAAAGACAAATACACATTTTGACAGTCATTTGATGGCCAAGTTAGCTAGTTTTGACGTGTCATCATCATTTCCTGTGATAATAAAATATTTTGCTTGTATATTCTTTTTTTTTTAAATAATAAATGTCCCCTGTTTGACCCAAAACCATCTGGACACTTTACAGTACACTAACATAAACAACTTTTGCCATAACTTTGACGTTTTTTTACAGCAGCGATTCCTAATTAAATTCTACAACGTAACCCTATTAAATATAAGACTAATTAACGTAAAGGACACTGTTCATCGATATTAAAATGTGAAGCAATTAATTATTTTTTTTGTTTCCTGGCGGAACCCTTACTATCGCTTAACCCCTTAATGCACAAAATGTTTTGACGCTTCAGTAAAAAAAAAAACATTTCCTTTTCTTGCAAAAAAGTCAAGTTTATGCTTATTCCAACCTATTTATTAGAAAATATAACAACATACACATTACATAAAATTTTAATTGGGTGTAATATACAGGATGTTTCACTAATAAAAGTGGCATTATGATGAAAGTACAAGGTTGGTTAAGTGGGATTAAATTTAGCTAATTAGAAGCTTATTTCAAACAATATATTGTTTTGTTTAAAAATTTTATGGCCTGCGTGATATAATGAAAAAACCAAAATCGATTAACATTTTTAAACTCAAATATATGCCATTTAAAATAAGAAAGTTAGGTGTAATATATCGGCATTGATATAAGTAAAAAACAATTGAAAATCGCTATCTTATTAAGCACAAAAAATCATGCGAAAAATGTCTTTAAAGTTTTTTTCTATCTTCTCGTTTAAACGAGATATTTAACATTTTTGAAAAGTGCCAAAAATCGGTTTTTGGCTATATTTCGAAAATTAAAAAAGATATTAAAAATCTGTTAACGGCAATAAATTTCTCTCGAAAAAATAAATCGAGTTTATGTATTTACTTTTTTTCTATCTCTGATAATAACCGAGATACCCTGTATGGGCATCGAAAATAGGCCACCCTGTACACTAAATAAAAAAATAAATGTTTGTTCGAAAATAAACCAAAATGGTGCAGTTGTATCCAAAATTGCTTTCTCTTTCCAAAAATATAAAAATATACAGGGTGCTCCAATTGAAATAACAAAGTTAGGGTAATTTGCAGCGAAACTTGTAGTGAAACAATCGTGTACGTATGTATCACAACAAAATGAGAGCATTGGTAATTACTTACGTGTGCTAATTCCCAAATATGCTTAAAGTTTTCTAAAAAAATTGACAATAGCATGCATATCATTGATACTTACTTGATTATAATTCAAAAAATGTGGAACAGGATTCTCTTCTTGGACATTTTCATTATAGTGTTGTTGAACATCCATAGTGGGATCATACAGCAATTTTTTTTTCAGGTGCAATTTTAGCCTTGACTTTTTCCGCACCCATTAATACTTGTTCTTGGTGCAACTTATTTGTATGTATCACTGTATAACGGGCACCTAAAAATGATAAAATAAAATAAATTTTTGTTTACCTTAACCTCTGTGATAAATATTATGTCACTTGAGTTGTTATTTCTGTAAAGCAGTTACAATTACAATAGTTTGTAATCTTATGTGATTAATTGGTTCAGAGCTGCCGTGTATATAAAATCCCAGTAAACAAAACCATTCAAATCCATATAAAACAACTAATTCATTCCAAATTCCATACATTTTATTCTCATTAAATTTGGTAAACATTATCAGCAGAGGTTTTTATAAAAAGATTATTTGTTAACAATAATGCATATTTTTCTGAAATAAATTGGTGTGATCACCAAATGACTTTTGCCATATATTTGTATGTATCATCGTATGTGTGTTTGTTGGAATAAAAAGTTTAAAGTGCTGCTCCAAGCGTTCTTAAGGTGGGTACAGACATGCAACAAAACATCGTATAGTAACACCGTCGCGTGACATGTCTGTACCGCACTTCGTAACATCGTAACACCGCAACATAGTAACTTCGTGGCGTCCCATCGGTTGTCGGTATTCCAGCGTCACATCAAAGGAATGTTACACACTGATGTTGCACCACGCGTTTTATGTATGTACAGGTCTGCGTAACATACTAACGTTTATTTTCATTTGTGCACCAACCCTTGCTTGCACCAAAATGGTGGGACGCCAGAATGTTTGCTGCGATGTTACGCGCCGACGTTTTGATACGATGCAATTCACGGCACACAGTAACTTCAACGCGCAACAACAATCTGTACGCGACGGTGTTACTATACGATGCGTCGGCTTACTGCAAAAACTGACCAAGTCCACTTGGTCAATTTTACCTGTAGCAAAGACTTTTTAATACAAATGGTCACAATGAGCAGGTTGACATATGCGATATTTAAAGAGATATATGAGTTGGTCAATTTTTCTAGTAGTGTAAACAACTTTTGTTAGTAACTTGGTCATATTAACTCAATTAAAATAAAATAAAAATTTTGACTTGGTCAGTTTTTGCAGTAAGCCCACGCGGGATGTTTTGTTGCATGTCTGTACCCACCTTAATGAACCTCATTTTTGTAAATAATGTTTCAGGCGAATGTTAATTTACAATTTACAAAAATCATTACTTTTTACTTTCACCATAAGTAGTATGAAGAAAGTATTGTGATCGCAAAAATGTTCGATGTTTCAATGGATATACACATTTTGAGGTCCCGTGAACCCATTTCGACTATTTTCGCGATGACGTATGTGTGTGCGTATGTGTACATTTGCCAGACGTTAAAAATTTATGTTTTTTGACAGGATTTGTCTATAGCGCCTTCAAAAGTATATCCCAAAGTGCATGCATATATCTGATTTTTTAACGAATAACATTTACAGGGTGTTGAAACGATAATCCTAAATTACATAAAAACGGTGACAGATAAAAAAAATCTGTTTATGTGGGATTGTAGTCTATTTTAACCCTTTGCGGTCCTCAATTAATTTTCCCAAAATTATAACTAAAGAAATAATTTTTTCTGACAGCGTCTTCTACTGATAACAGTCTCTTATACATACAGCTTACAGGTTTTTAATTATAAAATGAAAATGAGCGGCAGTTATAACGATGTCAGCCGACCTTGTAACGCAAGCGATAAAATATGCTGGCGTGGGCGACCCGACGTTGTACCCCAAAGGATTAATTAAGGTCTTAAAAAAAGCCCAATCACTTTTTTAAATTTTAGTTTGTTAAAAAAGAGTATTTTTTAAGTGAAATATTCTGTTGATTTCTGAACGGTTTGGAGCGCACACCAACGCTCGCTCGGAGTGTCATTTCTAAATGCAACCCTGATGTTAAGTTTTCTACAAATGGTTTAAACGTCACACTTCAGTCGTGGAATTATCGCTACAAATACCATTCGAGGTAAAAATTTCGCCAGGCCAAATTTTTATTTGGAACACTCGTTATTGCTTTTCAATTTAAACTCGAATAAATTGACATTTGACAAATCAAATCTAGTTAATTGTTATTAAGCAACAACTCGTGTCAAATCAAAATTTCACCGGCAAATTTTAAAACCTCTTGTGGTATTATATTAAGATTAACGGAAACGAAGAAAAAAGGGAAAGGAATGGTAAAGCTCGACAAAGGGCACATATTAATATATAGTGGAGTAAAAGAAACGGAATTTGCTAAAGCTGGGGTAGCCTGCGTAGTAAGTAAACAATGGGGTGAAAAAATTAAAAGATGGAAAGGTATATCAGAAAGAGTATTGATGGTAGAAATACAAATTACAAAGAAAGAATTGATAGGGGTGGTAGTGGCATATATGGACCGAATGAGAATGCGGCAGAAGAGGATAAAGATATATTTTATAAACAACTGCAAGAAACAGAGGATGAAATGCGAGGGAGAACAATCATAGTAGGAGATTTTAAGGGACGAGTTGGTAATGATGTCAAAAAATATGGCACAGTGCTGGGAAGATATGGGGAAGAAGTACTAAATAACAATGGAAGGAGATTAATAGAGTTTTGCTTTAAAAATAATATGACAATAATAAATAGCAGATTCAAACACAAAGATATCCATAAATACACAAGAGAGGTAAAAAGTAGGGATGAAACGTCAATAATCGATTATATTATTGTAGCGGACACAGAAAAAAGCAAAGTCATAAACGCTAGAGTTTACCGAGGGGCAGAAATAGGCAGTGATCATTATCTACTTATGGCAACATTACAAATAAGACAAAATGACCCAGAACGAATAAAACAAGATGAAAAGAAAAATATAATAAAAATAAAAGCATATAAACTAAAAGAGAAAGATGTACAACAAAACTATCAAGATTATATAAAAACTGGGAAGCAAAAGCGCGAAGGGGACGAACAAGGAAAGGATTTGGAGCATTTATGGACAGATTTCAAAAGAATTATTCTCAAGTCTGCCGAAAGGGCATGTGGGACAATGAAACAGGGTAATAGTAATAATAGGAAACAAACTGCCTGGTGGGCCGAAGAAGTCAAAAGAGAAGTAAAGAAAAAGAAAAGACTATGGAAAAAATACCTGACAACAAGCAAACCAACAGATTACGAAAAATATAAACATCAAAGAGAAAAGGCGCAACGGACTGTGCTAGAAGCAAAAGCAAAGACTTGGGAGGACTTTGGGAAAAGAATGGAAGAACATTATGCGAGCAATCAAAAACTTTTCTACAAGGTATTAAAAAATCTAAAACAAGATAAAAACCATACATTAAAGCAAATAATGGATAAACAGGCAAAAATACTGAACAGAAAAAGAAATTATAGAAACATGGGGAAATTATTTTAAGGAGTTATTGGAAAGTGATAACACAATGAATAACGAGGAAGAAGAGCAAGAACAAGAGGAATACGAAACAATTGAACAAGAATATGAACAAGAAATAACCGAAGATGAGTTGGATAGACGGATACATAAAATGAAAATTGGAAAAGCAGCAGGGCATGATGGCGTTTTACCTGAAATGATTAAGTACATAGGAGTAGAGGGTAAGAAAATGCTGCTAAGAATAGTAAATAAAGTTGGCAGGAAAAAGATATTCCAAAGGACTGGGAGGTATCGGTTATATTACCGATATTCAAGACTGGCGACAGCAAAAAGTGCGAAAACTATAGAGGCATATCTTTACTTAGTGTAGTAGAAAAATTATATGAAAGAATTTTGGAGGAGAGATTAAGAAAACATTTCGAAAGAAATTTGGAAGAGGCGCAATGTGGATTTAGACCGGGTAGAAGCACGCAGGATCTAATTTTTACGTTAAGACAGTTAAGTGAAAAAACAATGGAACATTCAAAGATGGTGTATTTGTGCTTTATCGATCTTTCTAAAGCCTTCGATAGAGTGCCAAGGGAAAAGATCTGGATGATATTGAAACAAAGTAAAGTGCGACAACGATTATTAAACGCCATCAAGAGTTTATATAGGAGCAGTAGAAATTATGTGCGAACCCATAACAGCAGTTCCCATGAATTTATAACAACAGTGGGAGTAAGACAAGGAGGCACATTAAGTCCACTGCTCTTTATAATTCTTATGGATAAAATAATTAAAGAACGTAAGCAAAACACAAAGAAAGCCTACTGGGGTTGGAATAAACTAAAACCAATATCCTTAACAGAATTAGCCTTTGCAGATGATGTGGTGTTATTAGCTAAAAGTGAAAAGGACTTGCAATTTAATCTAGACGTATGGGCAGATACATTAAGTAGATATAATATGAATATTAATATAACAAAGACAAAGGTTATGGTTATAGCGAAAAATCATGAACCAGTTACAATAATGCTAGACCAAAAAAAGATAGAACAGGTAGCAAGTTTTAAATATTTAGGAACAATAATTGCAGAAAATGGTAAATTGGAGGAAGATCTGAATAACAGAATAGCGGCAGCGACGAAATTTTACTACGCCACTAATAAATGTTTGATAAGTAAGAAGGAAATATCAAAAGAAACGAAGACGCGAGTTTTTAATGCAGTATACGTACCCATCCTCACGTACAGTTCAGAAACTTGGACATTAACTCAAAAACAAAAACAAAGAATACAGGTACAGAAAATGAGATTTTTGAGAAGAATAGAGGGATGTAGACTGATCGATAAAATCAGTAACGAAAAAATCCGAAATAACCTAGGAGTAACAGATATTAAGAAAAAGATGGAGACGAATCAATTAAGATGGCTTGGACATCTACTACGCATGCCAGAAAGTAGATACGCGAAAATAGGATGGAAAATGAATATGGAGGGAAAAAGATATAGAGAAAGACCAAGAATAAAATGGAAAAAAGAAGTGAGGGAGAGACTAGAAGAAAAAGGAGTCAGCTGGAGAGATGTGCCACAATTAGCTAACGATAGGAAGGAGTGGAGAAACATAATACAGTAATAGAAAACCATACCTCGACACCGAAAGGTACAAGAGAAACCGACTAAGAAGAAGAAGAAGAAGGTATTACCCCCGAATATAAAATAAATAGCTCAAGAGATAGATATTAGATTTTCATTAACTACTATAGTAACTGAAATGTATCAATACCTCGTTTGGTTTTTCCTAACACCTTTTATTAGCTTTAACATTTTTTTACAGGCTATAAAGTATTAAGAAATTTTTACCATGCAAATTATGAGCTTACAACTAAAAAAAAAAAGACTTACAAATGAAACTTATCTCCACCTGGTCCATTGAAATGTTTATAATCCTTGACCGGCTGGCCACAAACATAACACATCATGGCACCACAGGAACATGTCATTTTGTTACATCCATCGTCATTGATGAATCTATTTTGACATTTGTAACAAGCTCTGCAAAAAGTACGATTTTTTAATTATACCGGTAAAAATTTAATGAATGAATTTAAAAAATGACAATTATAAGACTAATAGTGAACTACAAACTTAGCTTACTACAAAGCGATTTTGATGCTTAATTCATTATTTTATCTTTAAATTGAATTTTACATATACAGGGTGATTGAAATTCGAGTTTAACCATGGGGATCTCGCTTATTATAATAGCTAGAATATAGGTTTAAATTTGGCAAAGCTGCCAAATTCGGTGCTTATTAATAATCTGAAGAAAAATTGGAAATATCTCGAACGGTATCCACGAAAAATAGGAAAAACCGGAAAATAGTCTTGATATTGCATTTTTATGGATACTTCAGACAAACACAATAAAAGTGGTTTACAGTTATTAATATTAGCATTTGTTGTCATTTCCAAGGCTTACTATTTAAAAATGTTGCAATTTCTCTCAACTTTATCAAAAACTCTTAATAAAGCGAAAATTGTTGCAGATAGGTGTAGGAAATGTTAATACAGATTGATGCAGAATGTAATTTTGCATTAGAAAATGAAAAAAAAGTTTGGGCATTGTATTTGAAAAAAACGAGTTTTAGTGGTCTGAAGTTGTATTAAAAAAAAATTAAATTTTGGACACCCTGTAAGTAATGCATCGATTGCAAAAATTCCAGGATGTACTCCAAGGTTTTTTCTAGGCATGGTCTAAATTTAAGCGTTTTTTCTTCAAAAATGGCGACGTTAGATAATATTAAGTAGGGTAGCTCTATAAACAGGGTAAGGACAGGCGATGGACAAGTTTCTATTGTATATACGGTCGAGTTTCGCTTGCCGCTAGGCTGCGACCTCCAGATTTTATATAATTTGCATTGCGTTGATACGGAGTTTTACAGATTTTATTTTTTTCTTGCTTGTTCAGAGTGTTTAAGTGTGATCCAAGACTTAAAAAGACATAGGGATAGATGTGTAAGTTATTACCATACGTAAATTTCATAAGTTAAGTTGTATTTTTTTAATTTTTAAGAAAATGTGCATTGTAATTATTTGTCTACATTAATTTAATAGCAATGATTGGAATTGATAATGTAAATTTGTCATAAAATATGAAATTAAATTGATGAATCTATACTTTTCAGTTGCTCATTGGACTTTAAAACATGAATTAAGTAAACAATTGTTTGCAACTGCGTGTATCATGGGTTGCATGCTTACAGTGGAAATACGCGCTCCTTATATGATTTTTAAACATTAATAGCTAATAACAATTATTAAGGTCAACTCACACCGGCACGATCTGGACGCGGTCACGATAATTAGTAACCTGGTTACTTAAGTAAGTAAGTAAAAGAAATCCTATATAATCCCTTGCCGCTATTAGAAAGTTGGAGGGTTCGTGAAGCGTGGCCATACCCTGTTATATAGAGGTACCCTAATATTAAGCATCACGATGAAAATCTTTTTTTTTTTTTAAAGTCCAAAAATCTAAATAATCGCTGCACTCAGGTATAGGGAATGCTAATAACAGTCCCTATAAAATAACGTTTTAAATCCAAATACGCAATAAAAAATAGACCACTGTATTTGAAATAAGAAAGTAGACGTCAACTTCCGGTATTTACGGAAGTGTCGCCATATTGAAAATATTTTCAGTAAACAGATCATATGCCATTATGGTCATAACCAAAATTTCAGATCCACACCCTTTTTCATTCTTCATATATTTTTAAGTACCAGTCTCAATCAATCACCCTGTATATTATTAAATTGGACAGTCTTAGCTACTACTTGGCAAAAAAAAATTGTTTTAATCACTTTCATTTATTTGTTGTAACGTCACCGACATTTTTTAAAAATTGGTTGGTATAATTTTTTGATGTATTCTTGTAGAGCATTTTATGTACTTTTCAACGGTGTAGACTTTTAGTAGGGTTATACTATGAGATTTTTGTAAAAAAAAAAAAAATTGTTTCAGCTAGTAGGCCATTTAATCAAAGCTTCTGTAAAAAAAATTACTCATAATCAAGCAACCTTAAAAATAAAAACACTTGCTTTTTGCTCAACTGTAAATCAGTGGAATCTGAATGACTATTACTAATGTGAACACTGCTATTGTATATTATACTAAACCACGACAACAAAACAGAACTGAAGAAATTGCTTAAATCAAAATTTTCACAAAAATGTAAATTTTACGAAAATGGTTGACTTTAGACCCATATAACCTTTTCCGTTTTTTAAAGTAAATTTTAAGAGAAATCCAAAAATGTATAAATATACAGGGTGTTCTTTTTAAAATTTCAAAGTTTGAGTCCGTTTTCGGTTGAACCGGAAGTCACATTGCAACCTTAATATTTTCATCGAATCCGAAAAATATCATAACGCTCAAATACAAAATTTCATTGTTATATCTGCAATAGTATTTTAGATATTTGTATTTTTAGCTGTCACACTGACAGTTGCTTATATCGTGTACGTTGATACAATAGTTGCTTATATCAAGTGTTGCTTATAATGAGAGTTGCTTATATCGTGGGTTGCTTATAACGCAAGCTCACTGTATACCTGTACCGTTCCATGTTTTACAAGAAATTGCAAGTATCAACAATGATGGTATTACTACTTAATATGGCCTTACTATTAAAATTAAATCATTGTTCGACATGAAATTATAGGGAAACATTTTATATTCAAGCAATGTTTTGTTGTATCATTTTTGAAGTTTTTAAAATTGATTACTATACTGGCAAAATTGCAGAAACAATATTGAATTAACACGTACACAAAGGTGTGATTAAACATCATTTTGCACAATTTTATAAATAACAACAATTCCAACATTTTTTAAATTATCGTTACTTAAAAATGTTAATAATGAAAGGGTTAAAGAAATGTATGATAACATTTAAATCGATTATTGAAATTATTATAGTATTAGTGTTACATTGTACATTATTAAATGTGTATGAAATTCGAGGCTTATGATTGGTTACTTCTAAACCATAATACAAGGGCAGTTCAATAATCGAAATTTACCTATTTTATGAAAAAACTTAGCGATTCTATTATTTTTAGTAAAGTTTTCATCACAAACTAGATGTGGTCAAAAAACTGGAACATTAGTCAATATTTTAAATCTCAATAATATCTCCGCTGCAGCGGTTGACAAAAAAAAGAGTTACAATAAAATTTTGTAAATATTTTTATGAAATAACAATTTATATTTAGTTTATTTATCGTTTCAATTTTAAAACTAAAGACAGTTGCATTTTTTTCAATGAATATCTCCAAACTACTAAAAAACTTGTTTTTTTTAAACAACTGGTATAGGTTTATACATTTATTTTGATAATTGGTATTATATCTAAACAACAAAGAAGTTGAAAAATTCTTATAAAACTAGAACGCTATGAAAAAAAAAACACAATTTGGTATTATAATTTGTAATTTATTATGTATGTATATATATTTCAAATTATAATACTTTAAAGTAACAATTAAAATTTATTTTAAATGTTTTTCAATTAGGTAACCAAAAATTTATAAAAACTACTAAAATTTATTCCACTTTAATTCTAAAATTTATTATATTCACGTTTAGCAATTATAATTGTTTTGTGCATCACATTTTGAATTTTTTTTTTAATGATGGGACGTTATTAACTTAGGCCTTGTCACAAAAATCGTAACTTTGTTATATCCTGATATTGCAATGTCTTTTTATTGGTACCCTTAACTTTAAGTTTAAAATACTGACAAATTTCCTTTTTCGAAACAAAATTATTTAAAAAATTTAAAAACACTGCTCTCTTGAGCAGTTACCAACGGTGAGACTCAAATTTCAAAATATTATTTAATAAACTGAAAAAAGCATATACCTCAAATAATCCTTTTTGGTAGGGTATTTCGGATTTTCTAACGCATCAGCGATAAAAGGTTGCACTGCTTCGGAATTGCCTGACAAATGCTCGGCCTTCAAGCGTAAATATGTTGGAACGGCATTGGGTAAAACTTGCCTAAATATCTCATACTGCTCTTTGGGATGCAATTCTTGTGTTGGTCTAGGTTGTCTTTGTTGTCGTTTTGGATAATTTTCATCTAAGAAATACAAATGAAACTTTTAGTACAAAATGCTGTTTTAATAAATGAATAACATTGTACTTTCAATTTATTTTGCGTTTCCTTTTTTTATAATGGCTATTAATGTTTGTCTATGGGACATAGAACAATGAATATTAAAATATTTAAATTTTAAAAAGTTTTTTTTACCCAAAACTGATTGTACATAACAATGGTTTAACAAATTTTAAAGAATTAATTTGCTAATTATTGATTTTTCTTAGACTTATGAAGTATCAATTGATTTAAATGAATGAAGTTAATAATTGATAAAAACACTAATATAAAAAGTGAAAATGTACTGCACAGAAATTAAATTGAAATTGTATTAGTCACTCTGTATTAATTCTTTAAAAGTTTATCAAGCTTGCTAGTTCAATTTCATCAAATATTACATGGTTCCTTGCCAGGGATGGGGAATCGACTTCCGACTCGTTGATTCAATTTTTATCACGTAAACAAAACACCTATATTAACAAAAAAGTACAAAAAAATGGAAACAGACTTTTTTTTTCTGTTTAAGAACGGAAACCAAACTAAAAATATTCAATTACGGTTTAATTAATGTGAAGAGTCAGTAATAGTCGATTAAAAAAAATTAAAAATTTTGCCGACTTCTCATTCCTGTACCCTACGAAATATCATTAAAACAGCAATAACTTGAGAAATATTAATTGTAGACAAAGAACAAGGCGCATGTTTTTAAGACACAATGAAATCGTTAATCGGAAAATTAACAAAATATAGAAGTCTATTAAAAAAAATTGACTTACTTATGTTTTAACATAATGCATTACAAACACTCTGTGTGGGATTTCAAAAGTTTAACTAGCCATAAGCTTATATGCTTGTCGTCAACATTTCAAAATTATTTTGCTTTGGTATCATTCAGATGTAAAACAGCAACATTTTGTTTAGTTCCCTTGCCATAAGTATTAAAATAAAAAACACTTGAATTGAGGCAGACAAAATCTCAAAATATTTAGTACAGAATATAATTTGAAATTTAAGAAAATTAAAAACAGGGTATTCTATTTAGAGTAACAAAACAGTTAGAAATAATTTCAGCTTTTGCTATGAAGTAGATACACTTTGTGAACACAACCATAACCACAGTTTTACACATGGAGTAATTCATAGCCTTAAGTTTACTTCTCTATTTAAAAAGTTGAAAAACGGAATAACTTGTCAAGACATAAAACTTTAAAAAAGTTTAAATAAAGTAAAATTATACCCTATCTCGCCCCCACCAGTAGTAGTGGAAGGAATTGAAAACTTTAATGAACTCCACGACAAACTAAGTGGTATGCTTGTTGGATTTCAAATTAAAGTAATAAATAATGAAAACATTAAAATTAATGTACAAGATGAAGTAAGTTACCGGACATTAACTAAAATGCTTCTGGATAACAATATAAAATGATTTTCATTTGAAAATAAGCAAAACAGACCAATCAAAGTAATTGCCAATAAACTGCATTATTCCTGCAATCCGGAAAAGATAGTTGCCGAACTTCGGAAAAGAGGATTTAAGGCACTAGAAGCAGTTAATAAACTGAAATGGAAGACAAAACAACCACTAAATATGTTTATGCTGGTATTCAGAAATGATGAAGATGTTAACAAAATCTTTGCAATCACTGACATACTGGGTATTAGAGTTGAAATACAACCAATCAGAAAAACTAGCCTAGTCCCACAATGCAAAAGATGCCAAGCATATGGACACACGCAAAAGTACTGTGCCAAAGAACCACGATGTGTCAAATGCCCCGGTAAACACCTTACTGTAGATTGCACGAAGCCAAAGGGCGAACCACCAAAATGCATACATTGTGGCAACAACCTCCCTGCGAACTATCGAGGATGCATCGTAGCCATAGAAATGCAAAAAATCAAAACTAAATTTTTGAAGAAACCCAACTTACCTCAACAGCCACAAACTGTAAGGGAACAGGTAAGCAATAAAAGACCACAACCACAAAAGACAACTAAGATCCAGCCACAGGAAAACAATAGTAGACCTGGGACATATGCTCAAGCACTGGTAGGCACATCAAACCCAAATGCCAATACCCAAAATAGTAAACAGCAAACCACGTCTGCTGAACTTACCTTGCAACTGATCTTGGAAAAATTAAACAAACAAGAACAACTGTTCTTGAAATTTGATGAACGTCTAACTAGATTAGAACATAGTGCTAAAGGAGCTATCCCTAAGTACAAAAATGGCCAGTGATCTCAGAGTCATGGCGTGGAATGCAAATGGCTTATTGCAACACCAACAAGAGCTACAAGCAATCCTAGACATAGACAAGATTGATGTGTGTCTCATATCAGAAACACACTTCACAAGACAATCATTTATTAAATTCAAAGGGTTTAGAGTGTACCATACTATACATCCTGAAAATGCTGCAAAGGGAGGTAGCGCAATTATAATAAAAGAAAACATACTCCATCATGAAGAGATGGGATATAAAACAGAAGAATTCCAAGCTGCAGCGGTAAGAATAAAAACTAAAAACTACCAAGTTACTGTAACTGCAGTATACTGCCCACCAAAACACGCAATTAAGAAACATAAATATTTAGATTTCTTAAAAAGCCAATTCGAAGCACACTCACTGGGGTTCTAGACTAACAACAACAAAAGGCAAAGAACTATTGGGAGCAATTAAAGAATATAATTGTGAACCGCTATCAACAGGTAAACCGACTTATTGGCCTACAGATCCAAACAAGATACCAGACCTAATTGATTTCTTCATTGTCAAAAATATATCTTCAAACTTCATGCAGATAGAAGAAGGATGGGATATGGATTCGGATCATTCACCAATTCTATTAAGCATTAGCCAAAATATTATAAAGAAAGAAAACAATCCGATATTAGTAAACAAACTGACAGATTGGGACAGCTTCAAACTATGCCTTGAAGAGAAAATCAATCTATCGGTACCATTAAGAAACAAAAAACAACTTGAAGAAGAAGTAGAAATCTTCAATAATAACATACAGCAGGCTTCGTGGGAAAATACTCCCAAGATTAAACGCAGAATCTCGGGTAATAACTACCCAAAAGAAATTAGAGAATTGATCTCTGAAAAGAGAAAACTAAGAAGAAAATGGCAGCAATCTAGATTCCCTCAAGATAAAACAAATTTGAATAACTGCAGTTAACAACTTAAACGGGAAATTAAACAAATCAAAAATGATTCTATAAATGCTTACCTAAAAGAATTAACAAATGATAGTAGCACTGACTATTCTCTATGGAAAGCGACCAAACAACTAAAAAGACCAATCGTGCAGATCCCGCCAATAAGACAACCGGATGGAAAATGGGCCCGAAATAGTGAACAAAAAGCCAAAACATTCACAGATCATCTAGAAAAAACATTCCAACCACATGAAGGAAACGAAGAAGCTTCTGACTGGGAAGAAATCCTACAAGAAAACAATGAAATCAGACCTACAACACCTAATGAAGTATTTACTGAAATTAAAGAAAATGTTAACCCGAAAAAAGCCCCTGGCTTAGACATCTCCCAAGGAAAGCCATAGTAAAACTGACCACCCTAATAAATGCTGCCTTTAGGCTCAAATATGTACCTAGGCTGTGGAAAGTTGCAGAGGTGATTATGATCCCTAAATTAGGGAAACCTCCTCAAGAGGTTTCATCTTACAGGCCGATCTCACTACTGCCTGTTATATCGAAACTGTTTGAAAAGCTGTTGCTCAAAAGAATGAAGCCAATAATAGAAGAAAAAGAACTAATTCCTTCCCATCAATTTGGATTTAGAAATAAACATTCAACTATTGACCAGGTACACAGAATTACGAATGTCATAAAAAAAGCCCTAGAAGAAAAAAAAGTTTGTTCTACCATCTTTCTAGGCGTAGCGCAGGCTTTCGACAAAGTGTGGCATGATGGTTTAAATTATAAACTAAGATCGCTTCTCCCAAAACAGTACTCCCAAATTCTTCAGTCGTACATCTCTGAGAGACACTTTAGGATAAAGCAAGAAGAATCTTATTCAGAACTTAAAGAAATTAAAGCAGGAGTTCCACAAGGAAGCGTGCTAGGTCCGGTCCTATACCTACTGTATACTTGTGATATTCCAAAGTTAGAAAACAGTACTATAGCGACCTTTGCCGACGACACGGCTATTTTAGCAGTAGGAAGAAACAATACAGAATCATCCAAGAAATTACAAGCAGCTGCAAACCAGATCAACAACTAGACAAAAACATGGCGTATAAGGTTAAATGAAACAAAGTCAGTACATGTCAATTTCACCAACAAGAGAATTGAACATGTACCAATCAACTTAAACAACAAGCAAATACCATACTCCAACACAGCAAAATACTTAGGTATTACATTGGACGCTAAGCTACGCTGGAAGGCTCATGTCAAGAAAAAAAGGGAAGAAATAGGCATCAAATATAAAAAAATGTATTGGCTAATCGGGAGGAAATCACCTCTGTCACTACATAATAAACTTTTGCTATACAAGCAAATTTTAAAACCTGTATGGACATATGGGGTACAGCTATGGGGATGCACCAAACAGAGTAATATTCAAATCATCCAGAGATTCCAGAACAAAGCATTAAGGAACATCGTTGATGCACCCTGGTACTGCAGAAACAGTGACATACATCGGGACCTCAATATGGACACTGTAACCGACACAATTAAGAAGTTTGCCAAGGGCCACGAGGAAAGGCTCTATCACCACGTAAACGTCGAGGCGATCCAGCTCCTGGACACTACAGGACTAGTAAGAAGACTCAAAAGGGTTAAACCTTTTGAGTTAGTTTAAACAAAAGTAAAAAGCAGAGACTCTGCGGTAGTGTGCTCGTTAACAATTAGTGTACCTATATATTAGCAAACTAAGGACTACCATTGGGTAAATCTTAGAATAAGTTTGAACATTATTAATTTAGGCTAGAATTTAACGGCTTATTGGTCTCAAAGACCAGATTGCATGTCATAAACTCGATAAGGGTTATTAAAAAAAAAAAAAACCCTATCTCCACCTTCCGCACTTTCCACACTTCATTTTGTTGGTCATTGCCGTTACAATTGTCCATGTAAAAAGTAAAAACTGGTTTTCTTATCTCGACATTTTTTTTAACTCAATGTAAACATGAGAAACTTGAATATTTTTATTAAATATGCCAAAAATTTGATTTATAATATAAGTTTGATTAAAATTTAAATATAATTACGCAATTGAAAACTAAATTAATACTTAAATTAATACTTTAAAAAGGTAAATTTTATTAATAACTTAAATTTTGCATAAATAATTGTAATTCTGTAACAAAAGCAAAAAAACTTTTTATTTTATGTTTTATGTAGCGGGTTTTACCAATTTTTAAGTTTAAAATTAGTTACTTACATTTAATACAAAATGATCTAAAAACAAATGTACCTATGTCCTAAAATTGAATTTTGATAAATTAATATTCTTCTAAATATAATAGCTGATAAATACGGCTGATGGTATATCATTTTCAAACAAAAGAAAAAGAGAAGTGAAAATAGATCATTACCTTAAAAAGTTAATAAAGGATCACTTTATACAGGGTGTTGCGATATTCGACCGACAACGGTCTACAGCTGAGAGCTCTCGTGAATTGATAAAGTTTGATATAGGAACATGAACCCTTTAAGGGCTTACTTTCGGAGATACAGGGTGTGGCAATTTTTAAAACAAAAACAAAAATCTGCCGTAACGCAAAAACGGCTTTAAATATTTTTTTCAAATTTGGTGCACGATCGTTTTACTAAAAAAGGAACATTTACCCAATAATTAAATTTTGGAAAATTTATCCAGTGGCGCGCTAGCAGGGGTAGTGGCAACTTTTACCCCCCTATTTTTTATGCCATTAGAGAAAAAAAAAAATGTAATTTCATTGAAATCCCTGATTATTTGTAGTAAAAAAATGAATGAGATTTGATAGAGCTAAAATGAACGGTTTTGTAGATATTTGCCTTTAAACAAAAGTCTGCAAATTTCATTTGCAGTTAATAATTTCTAAATCCTATCTAGTTGTCATGTCATGACATGACATGACATGTCATGTCAAATTTTTAAGAATTCGTGTAGTTAACGATATCTGCAGTTTAACTTTTAAATACGTTTTTTCCTTTAATTTTATCAACAAAATGAATTTTTCATTCGAAGAAATGACCGATATGTTAATAACATACGGAGAAGCTAGAAAAAATGGTAGAAACACAGGTCGTTTGTACCAGCAAAGACTCCTCAATCGCCAAATTCCACATCATTCAACGTTTGCCAGTATCGATAGAAGGCTGAGAGAAACTGGAAGCTTATTAATAAAAAGAAACAATGCAGGAAGGCAACGAACAACAAGAACTGTGCGCTTGGAGGAGGCAATATTAAATAACATTTTTGAAAAGCCATCTTTAAGCACTCGAACTCTGAGCCGGGCACTGAGAGTAGACAATTCTATTGTGTGGAAAGTTTTAAAAGAACAAATGTTGCAACCCTATAAATTCACCAGAGTTCAAGCATTAGAACCCAGAGATTATCCAGTAAGAACGGATTTTTCAAACTGGTATATTCACAAGTGTCGCCAAAATCGTAATTTCTCGAAGTATGTTTTGAACACCGACGAAGCTTGTTATATATGTACGTAACTATGTACGTAACTGGGCAACACACACTGCGCATTAACATCTAGTAGTACATGATAATAAATACAACTGTCATGATACGTACGGTAAACCCGAAATGTAAATGATATTGTAAATAGTGAAATAAAGTAATTATATAATACGTGGTGTTATTTCAATATACAAAGTACAATTAAATACAAGTTACAACAATTGGCGACGAGGATTTAAACGAATTCACAAACATTTTACTACAATGCCGGTTACCGAGACCAGCCACGTAGTGCAAACCATATTCACAATAGAACCGTTTGATAACACGAAAATAAAATTCGACCGATGGGTGAAAAGGTTAGAAAGTGCATTCAACGTTTTTAAAGTAAACAAAACGATGAAAACGGCCTATTTGTTACATTATATGGGCTCGGAAGCATACGATATTTTGTGCGATAAACTATTCCCAGTGGAACCGGAAAATCAGGAATTTGAAGATCTAGTAAAAAGCATGAAGGACCACTATACTCCGGAACCTTTGGAGATTGCGGAGAACTTTCGCTTCTTACAACGAAGACAATTTGAAGGAGAAACCGCTCAAGAATACATTACAGCCCTACAAAAATTGGCAATCAACTGCAAATTTGGAGAGTACCTGAAGAAAGCCCTACGGAATCAGTTTGTATTTGGATTACGAGCCGAGAGGATTCAAGGGAGACTTTTGGAGTACAAGGACCTCACCATTGAAAAAGCAGTGGAAATAGCAACTAGTATGGAACTTTCTGCCAAGGATGCGGCCCAATTACACAATACACAATCTATACAAATACACAAAGTAAACTTACACAATACGCACAAATTACAAAAATACAAAGGTACGAAAAATGGTAGTTTTAAAACCGTTTCTAATTATAATCCTAATAATTCATGTAAAAAAACTTTGCATACAAAATGTTTTAGATGTGGTTCGCCAGAACATTTAGCAAATAACTGTAAAAAGCAAAATCTGTTCTGCGATTTTTGCAAAGGGAAAGGACATGTGCGTAAGGTTTGCATGAAAGCTAGTAGGATGCCAACGAATCAAGTGGAAGAAATTCTTCATTTTGACACCGAAAACAGTAAGTTCAGAGATAAATTTTTTACCACTGTTGGAGTAAATTCAGTACCTATTAAATTCGAAATAGACAGTGGAGCAGCTGTCAGCATTATGAACATACATCAATTTACAAAATACTTTACTTTACAAAACATGCAACATACGTCTTTAAAACTCATTACTTACTGCCAAATGGAATTACAAATTGAAGGCGTTGTTACAGTTAAAGTAAATTACAGGGGCTTACAGAAAAATTTAAATTTATACATTGTTCAAAACTCAAAAGAACCATTGCTTGGTAGAGAGTGGATGAGACAGTTAAATATACATATTGAAAATATTTCACAAATTAACTTGTCCGATACAAAAATACAATTACAGCAAGTTTTAGACAAATACCATAAAGTTTTTGACAAAAATATGGGAAAAATTACAGGCTTACAAGCTAAATTAAAAATCAAAGAGGGCACACAACCAACTTTTATTAAAGCTAGAACAATACCATTTTCATTAATACCAAAAGTAGAAGAAGAAATTAATTTCTTAATTAATGAAGGAATTTTAACAAAAGTTAACCATTCAGATTGGGCTACACCGGTAGTACCTGTTGTGAAATCTAACGGCAAAATAAGATTATGCGGAGATTTCAAAGTTACATTAAATCCAAATTTAGTGGTAGATGAACATCCACTACCTACAATTGATCAATTATTTTCTTCCATGGCGGGAGGAGATCGATTCAGTAAAATTGACTTAAAGCAAGCTTACTTACAACTAGAGGTCAGACCGGAAGATAGGAAATACCTCACATTAAATACACATAAAGGGTTATTCGAAAGTACACGATTAATGTACGGCATAGCTAGCGCTCCAGCAATTTGGCAACGCGAAATTGAATTAATATTAAAAGATATACCTGGCACAACAGTATTTTTAGATGATATTAAAATTACTGCAACCAATGATACTACACACCTACAAAGATTGGAATTAGTTTTATCTCGATTTGCAAAATACAATATTAAAGCAAATTTAGAAAAATGTCAATTTATGCAAAATCAAATTGAATACTGTGGTTACACAATAGATAAATATGGAATACATAAATCAAAAGCAAAAATTGAGGCGATTCAAAACGCGCCTCGACCTACAAATACAACTCAAGTACGTGCTTTTATAGGGTTAGTCAATTATTATGGACGTTTTCTTAAAAACCTAAGCGATATATTATACCCGCTAAACAATTTACTAAAAGACAGAGTCCAATTTCACTGGGACAATAAATGTCAATACGCTTTTGATTACATTAAAAATGAAATACAATCTAAAAAAGTATTAGTGCATTTTGATCCAAATTTAAAACTAGTACTTGCAACAGACGCTAGTCCATATGCAGTGGGAGCGGTACTTTCACATGTTGACAATGATGGAAATGAACGGCCGATACAGTTTGCTTCACAAACACTTACTTCCACACAACAAAAATATGCCCAAATTGACAAAGAAGCTTAAAGCATAATTTTCGGAGTTAAAAAGTTCTACAATTATTTATATGGAAAACATTTTACATTATATACAGATCACAAACCACTATTACAAATATTTTCCCCAAATAAAAGTTTACCAGTTTTATCTGCTACGAGAATGCAACATTACGCAATTTTTTTACAAGGCTTTAACTACGACATTAAATACAAAAGCAGTCAAGCACATACAAATGCTGACGCAATGTCTAGATTACCACTTCATTCATCTCAATTAAATAATGGCGATGAACCCGATTGTTTTGAAATACGACAAATCGAAACCTTACCAATTACATTACAAGAATTGGCAAAAGGAACTGCCAATGATAATACATTAAACAAATTACTTAAAGCTTTAAAAACTGGGAAAATAGTACATCAAAACTACAGGTTTAATATACAACAAACCGAATTTTCATTACAAAGTGATTGCATATTTCGAGGACAAAGAGTTGTAATTCCTACTACATTACGCCAATCAATTTTACAAGAACTTCATTCAGCACACATAGGTATCGTCAAAATGAAGTTACTAGCAAGAAGTTATTGTTGGTGGCAGGGTATCGACAGAGATATTGAGAACGTATGTAAAAATTGTGCACAATGCAATAAATTTAAGAATACACCTAATAACGTACCAACTCATTGCTGGGAACCTGCCACAGAACCATTTCAAAGAGTTCATGTAGATTTTGCCGGACCTTTTATGGGTACATACTTTTTTATATTAGTAGACGCTTATACGCGTTGGCCTGAAGTTCATACAGTGAGCTCGCGTTATAAGCAACTAACGGCGGCCAATTCCGATCTAAAAGTTGCTTATAACGTGAAAGTTGCTTATAAAATAGAAATAGAAACGATTCGATTTTTAACATAAATAAATCTTGTTTTTAGTAGTAAAACTAAAAATAAAAGTTTACACCATAACAAAGCGATCGTTGTCGCGTTGCTATGGTGATCTGTACGTACCTATGTCAAACGAAATACGCGCGTGCCACGTACCTTGTCGTGATATATGTACTTATACATCTCTCAAATAAAAAAATATGATGTGATTTCATGGCAAGTATACAGAGCGGATGAAACGGCCTTATTTTACAAGTGTTTACCGGACAAAACTCTTGTTCATACACGTAAAAAAAAATATTCCCGGGAGAAAAATATCTAAGCAACGAGTTAGGTAACTATTATACCGTGTGCTAATTCCACCGACAATCATAAATTGAACTTATGGTCTTTGGTAAATTATATAAAGCCAAAAAATTTTATTAATTTAACCTACGAGTTTATTATATTATTATACAGCGTCATTCAAAAAGTCTGCAACAAATTGAAAAATTTTTTATTATTGATTTCTCAGAAAATTTTATTCTTGATAAAAGTTGGTGCATGTTCTAAAACTAATTTTAAGATGAAAAAAGTTCAATAAAAAATCATAGGACGCTAGATTTTAGCGACTTTTTGAAATATTCGCAAGAATAAAGTGCTCTTATTTTAAGAGAAACAAAAAACTATTTAAAAAAAATATTTAGAATCTAAAAATAAGGCTAAATTTAAATTTAAATCGTCACATTCTAATTTTTATTTTTTAAGAAACTTAAACATTAAAAAAGTGCAACAAATAGAACCATTTTTTATTATCAATTTGTCAGAAAATTTTATTTTTGTTAAAGTTGGTACATAAATGGTCTACAACTAATTTTAAGATGAAAAAAAGTTGAATAAAAAGTCAGGATATTTTCCATTTGTTGCAGACTTTAAATGTTGAAACTTCTTAAAAAATAAAAATTAGAATTTAACCCTCAGAATTTAAACCTAGTTCGGTTTTTAGATTCTTAATAACTTTTTTAGATAAAAATAAAATTTTTCATTAGTTGCAGACTTTTGAATGTTAAAATTTCTTAAAAAATAAAAATTGAAATTTGACCGTCAAAATTTAAGTCTAGCCTTATTTTGGGAGTTTTAAAAACTCTGTCCATAATTTTTTTTGTATCTCTTAAAATATTTCAAAGATCACTAATATCTAGTGTCATATGATTTTTTATTGAACTTTTTTCATCTTAAAATTAGTTTTAGACCATGCACCAACTTTTATCAAGAATACAATTTTCTGAGAAAAAAATAAAAAACTTTTCCATTCGTTGCAGACTTTTTGAATGACGCTGTATATTAATAATCTCCTAAAAATAAAATGATTGTTAAAAAATCTATTGTTAATCTAGATTTCAGAAGATATTTTACTGCCCTTTTAAATAACCTGAATGTTAAAAAAGAAACTGAAAGTGCTATATCACTCAAAATTTTCGTAAAAATGTAAATATTTTGAAAACTGTTGACTTTAGACCCATATAACCTTTTACATTTATTAAAGTAAATTTTAAGACAATTTCAAAAATGTAAAAATATACAGATGTTCTATTGAAAATTTCAAAGTTTGAGTCCGTTTCCGCTTGAACCGGAAGTCGTATTGCAACCTTAATATTTCCATCGAATCCGAAAAATACCATAATGCTTAGATACAAAATTTCATTGTTATATGTTATATCTGCAATAGTATTTTAGATATTTGTATTTTTAACTGTCACACTGACAGTTGCTTATATCGTGTACTTTGATACGATAGTTGCTTATATCGAGTGTTGCTTATAACGCGAGTTGCTTATATCGTGGGTTGCTTATAACGCGAGCTCACTGTACAATGAAAACAATTAATACCAAAAATACAATTGACACCTGCCGAAAAATTTTTGCAACATTTGGAATACCAAAGGTATTGGTCAGTGACAACGGTAGACAATTTACAGGATTTGAATTTAAAAACTTCATGAACGAAAATGGAATCATACATAAACTTAGTGCACCATATCATCCTGCAACAAACGGCTTAGCAGAACGCTATGTCCAAACACTCAAGCAATCTTTACGAAGTATGCGAGAAGAAGGCGAAAATATTGAAAAACAACTATGCAAATTTTTACTTAGTTATAGAAGGACACCCAATACTACAACAGGTTTAAGCCCTTCGAAACTACTTTTTGGGAGAGATATTCGTTCGCGATTAGATCTAATAAAACCACAACAAACTCTAAATTTTGAAATTAATACAAAAATTAGAGAATTAAAAGTGGGAGACAGAGTTGCAGTCCGAGATTACATTTACGAAAGCAAGTGGCAATTTGGAAAAATTATCACTAGATTGGGACTATTACATTACTTAGTTTCTTTGGATGATCAACGAGTATGGAGGAGACACATTAACCAAATTAGACTGATTGGTGAAAATACACCCTGCATCGTACCTCAAACTTACTAACATGAACCAGTTCTTACCAAGACGGAACCAGAAGACCCTACAATCACAGAAACTACAAGACGGTCCAAGTCACCTGCAGCTAACATACAAACCTTACGAAGATCTCAAAGAACAGTTAAACCACCAGTTAGGTTAGCTTACAATTAATATTTTGATTTATTTTACATTTCTTTTTAACATTACATTTTTCTTTCTTGAGAAGGGAAAGACTGTTATATATGTACGTAACTATGTACGTAACTGGGCAACACACACTGCGCATTAACATCTAGTAGTACATGATAATAAATACAACTGTCATGATACGTACGGTAAACCCGAAATGTAAATGATATTGTAAATAGTGAAATAAAGTAATTATATAATACGTGGTGTTATTTCAATATACAAAGTACAATTAAATACAAGTTACAACAAAGCTAAATTCACCAGAGAAGGAATTTTTAATTCCAGAAATAGTCACGTTTGGGATGAAGAAAATCCACACTCTTTTTGTCAAAGGGGATTTCAAACAAAATTTTCATTGAATGTCTGGGTGGGTATGGTTGGAGACTGTTTAATTGGGCCTTATCTTCTCCCAAATAAATTAAATGGAGCTATTTATACACGCTTTCTGGAAGATGTTTTGGATGAACTATTAGAAAATGTACCCCTAAATATTAGAAGGTACATGTGGTTTCAACACGATGGTGCCCCTGCTCATTTTGATGGAGGAGCTAGAAATGTTCTAAACAGATGTTTTGGGGAAAAATGGATTGGTCGAGGTGGACCTCAAATTTGGCCTCCAAGATCACCCGACCTAAACCCTATCGACTTTTTTGTCTGGGGGTATATGAAATCCTTTAGTGTACGAGACAATCTTGGAAACTGAGGAAGATTTAATAGCGAGAATTCAAGCTGCAGCAGTACACATGCAATCAAATCCTGAGTTATTCTCAAAAATGCGCTTTGCAATCAGAAAACGTTGTAGAATGTGCATGGAAGTCAACGGCCTAAATTTTGAACATTTGTTGTAATTTCGTTAATTTTGTTAATTATTATCATAGTATGATGAATTTGTTGTTTGATGAATTTAGTTTTGTTAGTGTTATAATGAAATTTCTGACTGTGTTAAATTAGAATATGGAGTAATTTTTTTTTAATGTAATTTTTGGTTAAATGTTACTTCTTTTTTTTTAAATAAAATTTCGGTGCTTTAACCTTTTTGGTTATTAACACTTTTTAAATGCTACTTTTTGAATAAATTATTTAGATCCATTTTTGCATCATGGCAGATTTTTGTTTTCGTTTATAGAAATTTCAGAAGTGCAGACTTTTGTTTAAAGGTAAATATCTACAAAACCGTTCATTTTAGCTCTATCAAATCTTATTCATTTTTTTACTACAAATAATCAGGGATTTCAATAAACCACAAACTACATTTAAAAAGCATGAAATGGGTTGCATCTATAAAAGTAAAATTATTAAATCTATAAAGCACTTCCTGGGTCTGCCACTGATACTTGATGTGTTAAGCTCATATACAGGGATGCGCAAAAATATAGAAACAGAGAATGATATCTAGCTTACTATTGCAGATATAACTATGAATTTTTGTATCTGAACGTTATGGTATTTTTCGGATTCGATGAAAATACTAAGGTTGCAATATGACTTCCGGTTCAACCGGAAACGGACTCAAACTTTGAAATTTTAAGTAGAACACCCTGCATATTTTTACATTTTTGGGTTCCTCTTATAATTTACTTTAAAAAATGTATAAGGTTATATGGACTAAAGTGAAACATTTTCGTAAAATTTACATTTTTATGAAAATTACAGCACTTTCAATTTTTTAAACATTTAAGTTATTTAAAAAGGCAGTAGAATTAAAAAATTAGATTGACAATAGATTAATTAACACTTTGCGCTAGCTACATTTTATAAATATTATACAGGGTGTTTTTTTACGCTTGGTGAAACTTGTGAAACATTGATAACTCAATTTTCTTAAATACAACACCCTATATGTTTTCGCATAGTTTTGTTGAAAATTTGTTTGTCTTCCAAATATATTAACCATGTTTTATACTTAAATTAATATTTTTCAAGATATCGCAATTTTATTGTAAATTATTAGGGCAACGTGTAGGCTTTGAAGGTAGACAGCGGTAATTTTGAAACAATTGAAAGATAAAAACAAGAAAGTTATAATATTATCTTTTTCTTTCTCATTGTCGAAATTTTTAATAATGTAGATGTAGTTTTATTAATCTTACGTTTATATCGAAGCTTCTTATGGGGGCCACAATATTTTTGATATAATTGATTTTGATCGTTTGCAAAGTCTTAAAAACCGATTGATAATGTATTGAGTACGCGAAAAGATCGCTGATTAAACAGAGGTCACTGACCAGTCTTATCTTTCAATGTAAAAAAGCGGTTAGGGTTAAAACATTTTCCGGTTGAACCGATAATTATACTGCAGAAACATAAAAAATTAGTTTATCGGATTTAAGGAAATTGAGTTATCGATGTTTAAACTTTCACAAGTTTGACCAAGCGTAAAAAACACCCTGAATAATATTTTTTAAATGTGGCTAGCGAAAACTGTTAACTAATCTATTGTCAATCTAGTTTTTTAACGAAATTCTACTGCCTTTTTTAATAACATAAATGTTTAAAAAATTGAAAGTGCTGTATCGCTCAAAATTTTCATAAAAATGTAAATTTTACAAAAACTATTGACTTTAGACTCAAAAAACCTCATACATTTTTTAAAGTCAATATTAAGAGGAATCCAGAAATGTAAAAATATGCAGGGTGTTCTACTTAAAATTTCAAAGTTTGAGTCCGTTTCCGGTTGAACCGGAAGTCATATTGCAACCTTAGTATTTTTATCGAATCCGAAAAATACCAAAACACTTAGATACAAAACTTCATTGTAATATCTGCAATAGTATTCTAGATATTGGTCTGTTTCCATACTTTTGCGCAACCCTGTATGTAATATAAAACTATATTGCTTATACTTGCAACACACGGAACGGTACAAATATACATCCTCTCTTTCTAATCTGGCGATTGGACCATAGACACCTAATAGGTTTGTTCCAACAGGCGATTTTAAACCAACTCATGGGTAGTACATGAACTGGTTTATTCGCATGAGTGAACTATGTACTAATAAATATTAGCCGCAGAGTTAAAGGAGCGGGTAATGAAGACGTCATTTTTGACAGTTTAAAAATATGACATTTTACGTTGACGATCTACGATTTGTATAAGCTACAATAAATATACAAAATTCTGTTTTAAGATTTGTAGCAATTCGCCTCGGATTGTTAAACATTGGTGTCTGCACACATTATTTGCAAAAATCAGGTTTTGTAATAAAATATTAACAATTATTTATGCAGTTTTGTTAATAATCTTAGTTTTATTTGATTTTTTTAATTGCTGCCAACTGTCTAAAGTACACATTAGAAAAAGAGAAATGTATTTTCATCTCACTCCGTCAACTTCAGTCAGCACTTATTATTTAGATTGGGAATGACTGAGAGTATCGGGCATGGGACTTGACTAAGCAAAATTAAATAGTTGCAAATATTGGCTTCCCTGATTATTTTACGATAAAAGTGTAAATATAAAAGTTATTCAGAATCAAAAACTTGGTAAAATTCTTTACTTGTATTATCAATTTCTTTAGCATTTCCGCTTTCCTTGGAAAAACTTAAAAAATATTGTGGTAGTCTAGTTTCCTACAGTGTAATATGTATTTTATACAACTCAACAATATGCATCTTAAACTGAGGGTCCCTAAAGCAAAATTATCCTGCTGATCCAAATTTCAGATGCTTGAAGTAGTGCAGTGTGGCCAGTGGCGTAGCTAGAGTTTGTACCGCCCGGGGCGGTCCCTGAATTTGCCGCCCCTATAAATAACCGTTACTAACTTTTGATACAAAAAAGTGGGGGTGAAAAAAAATGCGATTTTTTTTAAATTTTAGACGTTCAAGCTTGTTTAAGGCAAAGTTAAATAATGTAGAATGCTTTAACATCTTCCAAAATTACAGTTTTACGGTAGAACCTTTTTTGATTTTTATTTTCTTAAATCAGATCGCCCCCACTCCCACGAAATTATTTCCAATAACGGTGAAAAATCCTTGTTACAATAGAGTTTAAACCTGCATAGATTTTACTGCCTAGAATAAATGAATTGTTTCATAATTTTATTGAATGGGTGGTACACTATCATAAATTTTATTAGGTACTTGGAATATCTGTCGTTACACGGGGGGCGAGTTTTCAGTAAAGCAAGGTCAAGTAGCCCGTTTTATCACCTAACTTAGACACGAATTCCTTTTTTTTTAAATTAATTCTTTTGAATAGCGCCACGTAGCGCCGGTACTGATTATTATATCTACTGTTCTTTCATTACCCCGAAATTTTCATTTTTACCCCATTTGGGTAGACTAAAAGTGCCGCCCCAAAAAAAGGACCGCCCCCCCTTACTACGCTACTGAGTGTGGCCAATATAAAAAATAATAATTTTATGAAATTTGAAAAACGTGCATTTTTAATTTTTTATTAATGCGTAAAACTTAATAATTTTCTTATTTATTATTGTATGTGTGAAAAACAATTCTTCACGAGATTTAATAACTCTGTCAAATAAATTCAGAGCGTGAACTTGCAAATTTTGGAAAGCAGGTGCAGCATAAAGCCACATGCGAGAACTTTTTTTAGTTTTATAAATAAGTTACTGCTATAAAAAGACAAAATTGTAACAAAATATTAACGAAGATTTTGCAACAAACAAAACTCAAAATATCCTTAACGGTTTAAGACTTACGTCCTTTAAAATAAATGCCTTTGTGGCGTCCTAACGTGTAAACTTTTATTAACACAATTATTTTCCCAATAATAAAAACAGCACTTTTAAAATTTAGATCACAAAAAAATTACCTTTCTGCAATAATAGCGCTTATTCATCTTCTATTTCATATTTATATAATAAAAATTTTAAATAGAAAAGTAAAAACTACTTGTAAAAATTTAAAATACCAAGATATTTTTTAAGATTCCCCAAAAGGAAGGGGAGTTTTTCATTCTAAACAACTTTTATATTTACACTTTTGTTGTAAAATAATCAAGGAAGCCAATATTTGCAACTATTTAATTTTGCATGGTTAGGTCAACGCCACCATATAGTCAACGCATATTTTAAAATGGATTATATGCATGATGTTCTCATGTTCAGTGGCGTAGGAACGGGTTGGCATTTGGGTGCTTGCCAAGGGCGCCATAATCTGAGGGGCGCAAAATTCAACTCAAATAATCTAATTATAGTATTATTAATAAGTAATTTCTCATTATTTTTTTAAATTTCAAATTTAGAGAAACTTTAAAATGCCAATCGTTCTAAATAAGCGACTTTAGTGGGACTAGTTAGGGCGGGGCGGCACACTGCACTGTAGCTGTGCAGCGCATATAGTCTGTTATTTAACAGGCACAGGTTATTTTGTTAGTACTGCGTTAGTACCATTTCGTTCGTTGTTGCATATTATATTTCTTTGGTCGGCGGGAAAAAGCACTTAAGTCAAAAAGTGCAATTTTTTTATTATTATCCTTTTACCATTCATATTGTTGTGTCTCCTGTTTATAATGTTAGTTCCATTTCACATAATTATTTTTATTAATAATATTTTTTTATTGCAATGAAATTTTGTGTAATCAAAAAATAATAAAAGTTATATTTAAAAATGAGTATTTATGTTCACTCCATAAATTTTTTTTAAAATTCTACATAAAAATGTATTTTTTAAGAATAAACGAATAAACTGAATATATCCATTTGTTTACATTTGTTAAAAACGACTTAAGTTATTCTTATTTTATGCCAGTTTAAGTCAAGTATTTACTGTTTATTAAAAAATTTCATCATGTTGACATATTGTGATAATTTAATACTTAATTTTAAGTAAAATATACCATACAAGTAAAATTAAAACTCACATGATAATCAGTAAAATAAAAAAAACGTTGCTCCTGAAAATTGCACTTTTTGACTTAAGTGCTTTTTCCCGCCGACCACAGATTTGTAGTATAGAGACGCCGCCAAAAAAAAGTGGTTATCAGTTTCGTTTAGAACGACTGCAAAAGGAAGAATATAAAAAGAAACATTCGTCTCACTTATAAAATTGGCTGAATGTAAATACTTTTGATTCACAACATAAAATATGTCCAAATGAAGAAAACGCATTAAGCAATTTTGAAAGCAATGACAAGAGACATGAACAGCGTACAAATCTTGATACAGAAATAGATTTTGCAAAAGCTGTCGATGCAGTTCAAATTATTAAAGTTTTTTTATTACTGAAACATTTGTTGTTGTTTTTACATATTTAAAATAAAATAATTGAAAGTATACAAGGGCGCTAAACTTTCATTTGCCAAGGGCGCAAAAATTGTTGCTACGCCTCTGCTCATGTTTATGTGCTAACATTTTTGTTTGGTGAATGTTTATTTTCTTAACTCTACAAGTAAGTTTTTAAATCAATTACATGAAAATAAGCTGAGAGTGAAATGGTCAAAAATAATTATAAAATCTTATAATTAAATTTTTAAATTGTGAATATAATCTTTATACATACCAGAGAGAATTTTAGTAATTATATCATCCATAACGTTGACATAACCACGACATATATTTCTTAAATATGTTGTGCACGCATCTGGAAACATCTCCATTAGAGGATATATAATATTTTCATCAATTTCAAAGTTGCTAGTCTCTTCCAACGAAGGGTCTTGATTTTTCTGAGGATCATTATTTATTGGAGAGATATCTTCCAATACTTGATTTAATAATTCCTGATCCTCATTTACGAAATCATCTATAGTTATAAACTCAGATGTGTTTGGGTTTAGTGGCAAACCCGCAGCTTTGTTCATATTGTTTTCTAAATTGATGTCATTAAAATCAAACTTATAAGCATTATTGGGCACTTCTTCATTTATTGGTGTAGTATCTTTTTCTATAGCATCGAAATTAAAATGATAATCTCCATCAACATTATCTCCAAAAAAACTTTTATTCATTTTGTCATTACTTGACCTGCTAATAAAAAAATATTTAATACCAGATAATAAAGCCATTAAAATATTTTTTTTCAACAAAACTTACCTACGGACATTATTCTTAAATAAATTGTTGTGCCAACTGGATACTTTCGTGTTATTTTCTAAAAATTGAATATTACGATTAATGACTATTTACTTAAATATGTGAAATATAGATAAAATGTGTTTCAAAATTTTGCTCAAGTAAACACAAGTTTTGGCAATATGCGAGGGTCAGAATGTGATATTGTGAATAACTGCAGTTCTAGATACTACTAAATAATCATGAACACAATTTAAATTGCTGTCTAAAAAAGTTACAGGCTACAATTCTTCCATGGTTGAGAACTGAAGTTAGTTTTTGGTAAAATACGTAGTCTATATTTCCCTATGGTAAATACATACTGAAATGATTCAAATAGCATCGATGATTACTGTGGCCCTTGCCAAGAAAACAAACTGGTTTGTTTTTCGGGACGCAGTTGCTGGAACTAGTTCTATGATTGGTTGAATTTTTAAAAAGTGTATTCCAACCACGATAAATTATTTCATATCTTTGTAATTAACACGTTCACGGTTGTGTGACCCACCGGTTGGCGAGTCACAGGAATATTTGCCATGGGAGGGCATGGAACACAGGTGATTCACAGCACCTGCTTATAGGTGCATTTATACACAGACGCTTTCCTGCACGATTGGAAGGTGTGTATGCTAAAAAATTCAGTCCTCAGGGGGTCGTAAAGAAGAGAATTAAAAAAATCCTATTTAGGGTAGGTGACTTAAACATCATACAATCTTCGTTTCCGGGTTTGGAACCGCGTCTTCTATATTTAGAAGTAGTTGACGTTTCGACTATTGTGTCTTGGTCTTTTTCAGTCGTTTTGAAAAAGACCAAGACACAATGGTCGAAACGTCAATTACTTCTAAATATAGAAGACGCGGTTCCAAACCCGGAAACGAAGATTGTATTATGGATAACGGCCGCGAAAGCCTCAAGAATAAAAAAGACTTAAACATCGTCTGTATTTTTTGACATAAAATCTCCGTTTTCGTCTTCTATTTTTAAACACTTTACTCGAACCAGCAAAAGCCACAGCCAGTGCAATATTTCTCCATTGAAAGTCCATTTCTTAAGGTGGGTCCAGACGAATGTAACATGTAATGAATGTAACGTCTAACGTGTAATGTAATGTGAATTGTTTGGACAGTGCATAAGCACGATGCGAATACTGTTGTTGTTTTGGTTGATCCGCTCAGTTGTGGCGAACATGCCGCATAGGAAAGTCGTCTTTGCTAGTGCTGCTTTTCTGTAAATGTATTTATTAATTGAGCGTCCACGACAATATCTACTTCGAAAGATCGTGCAATTTCTTCCCAAACATCACTTTTTAAATGTTTTTTGTAATTGTTGGGATCTTTTGGATTCCAAATAAGGGCCTTATTTTAATTTTATACAGCTCTATTAACGCCAAAAATCGTTCTTCGCTCCACATGATTAACACTCTAAATAAATTAATAATTGACACTTTGAAAAAAAAAGCACTACTGAATACTTCGCCAAGTAACCAACGAATACCTAAAATTGATGTAGAGTTTATGCGTACCCGTGAATTTAACTTCTTATACATAATATTGGGCCGTTTGATAGAAATTGGCAGATACTATAGTACACCGTACTATAACATTACAGGAGAACGTCCAAATGACGTTTTCACACCGAAACACGTTCAAACGTGCAGTACGAGCGCCTTTGTTTTCGCCACAAAAACTAACAGCCGATGGATCACTGCGAGCGCCGGTTTGCACATTACATGCAATGCTCGTAGTGCCATCCACACGAACAATTTGCATTACATTACACGTTAAATACGTCTGGACCCACCTTTATGTAAAGAAAAGTCAATAAAACCTCGCACTGCAGCTAAAGCTGTGCAACTTACAGGCGCTCCGCGGGATTTAGTTTTACTAGTAAAGCGTGCATGATTGTGCTTTACAAGTACCTACATTCTTTCGCGTGCATCCAAGTTGGTACACTTTGTTGAGCGTATAATGTACATGCATTTTTGTTACAAATTTTAATCGCATGCGAATACTCGTACGGTATAACCAAGTGTAAAACAGTAAGCTCGTGAGCATACGGAAAAGCGCTCGTGTGTAAAGGCGCCTTAAGTTTACATCCAATTAAAAAAAAAATGCCGGCCAAATTAAAGCTAATTGAAAGATGAACGTGTTAATAAAGATGCAAAAATAGTTCAATACAAAAGTTTATCATATAAAGAGTTTTGTTGCCGTGCACCAACATGTAAGAACGTTATTTCAAATAGAATAATTTTATGGTTTGCATTTTTTAGATCTAATACCATATTTTCTTTCAAAAAATGTATAATTTTTTTATAGCTAAAATCAACCGTTTATGTCCATAAATATTCAGTGGAATATTGTTTAGTTGCGGACATATAATTAGCATCTTTTTGATGAGATGTTACACTATTTGCGGCAATGGCGAGTGGTAAAGTGTAAAACTCCAGTATGTAAGAATATAGCGAGATGCATCGCGGCTTGGAGTGGCGAGATGAACAATTCCAGTATGTTTTTACACTAAGATTATTACATATAACTCAAATTTTATCTATTTCACCTTCGGAAAATTGTTCAAAGACAGTGTCAACATTAGTGTAATGTTTAATAGTAAAACATTTGATTAATATTTAGTTTTGCGTAATATTTTGGACTTTCATTTAAAAAGTTAAATTGCCGTAATTCAATATTACAAAGTTTATGCATAACGCATTGTTGTTACCACTATCTTAGTAAATACTAATACTTACTCGTATGTATTAAGGCAGGGATGGCAAATAGGTGGCACGCGTGCCAAAGTTGGCACGCGAGAGATTTTCGATGGCACCCTAAGGAATTGTATGAATAAATTTGTTTTTAAAATTTTAAACTTTTTTGACACGTTTTAGTTATTTTTAATTAGTACGCTAAGTATCTTTTTCTGTGTTGAAAAAGTCACCTAACTAGTTTGGAAAAGTCACCAGCGGTCTAACCTAACTAGTTTTTTTTTTTTTGGAAAAGTCACCAGCGGTCTAACCTAACTAGTTTTTTTTGGAAGTCACCAGCGGTCTAACCTAACTAGTTTTTTTTTTTTGGAAAAGTCACCAGCGGTCTAAACTAACTAGTTTTTCTTGGAAAAGTCACCAGCGGTCTAACCTGACTAGTTTTTTTTTTGGAAAAGTCACCAGCGGTCTAACCTAACTAGTTTTTTTTTTTTGGAAAATTCACCAGCGGTCTAACCTAACTAGTTTTTTTTGGAAAAGTCACCAGCGGTCTAACCTAACTAGTTTTTTTTTTTGGAAAAGTCACCAGCGGTCTAAACTAACTAGTTTTTCTTGGAAAAGTCACCAGCGGTCTAACCTAACCAGTTTTGTTTTGGAAAAGTCACCAGCGGTCTAACCTAACTAGTTTTTTTTTGGAAAAGTCACCAGCGGTCTAACCTAACTAGTTTTTTTTTTTGAAGTCACCAGCGGTCTAACCTAACTAGTTTTTTTTTTTTTGGAGTCACCAGCGGTCTAACCTAACTATTTTTTTTTGGAAGTCACCAGCGGTCTAACCTAACTAGTTTTTTTTTTTGGAAAAGTCACCAGCGGTCTAACCTAACTAGTTTTTTTTTTTTGGAAAAGTCACCAGCGGTCTAAACTAACTAGTTTTTCTTGGAAAAGTCACCAGCGGTCTAACCTGACTAGTTTTTTTTTTGGAAAAGTCACCAGCGGTCTAACCTAACCAGTTTTGTTTTGGAAAAGTCACCAGCGGTCTAACCTAACCAGTTTTGTTTTGGAAAAGTCACCAGCGGTCTAACCTAACTAGTTTTTTTTTTTTGAAGTCACCAGCGGTCTAACCTAACTAGTTTTTTTTTTTTGAAGTCACCAGCGGTCTAACCTAACCCGTGTTGAATACGTTGTTGGCACGGGGAAAAATTTGTATTAAATTTTATGTTATTTTGGCACACTGATCAAATCCTATTTGCCATCCCTGTATTAAGGCATCGACTTCAATATTTACAAAATCATCTTTATCCAACTTATCTGTGTTTCCCTTACTTTGTTTAGTTTCACTCGTTAATGGTGTTGATTTAAAAACATTTAAATAATCATCTTTATTATCCAACTTATTGGTGTTTCCCTCATCTTGTTTAATTTGGCTGCTTGATGGTATTGATGCAGTGATATTTACAAAAAGTTTGTCCAACCGATAGTTATATTCTTCAGACTGTTTAATTTGGCTGCTTGATGGTATTGATGCAGCACAAGTTAAAAGATCGACTTTATCCAACTTATTGGTGTTTCCCTCATCTTGTTTAATTTGGCTGCTTGATGGTATTGATGCAGTGATATTTACAAAAAGTTTGTCCAACCGATAGTTATATTCTTCAGACTGTTTAATTTGGCTGCTTGATGGTATTGATGCAATTCCTTTATTTTGTTTAATTTGGTTTCTTAAAGATGTTGATGCTGCAACATTTAAAAGATGATTTATTTCTAGGTTAAGCTACGTTTTTAATAAAATTAAATGATTACTTAGAAGCACTTTATAATCTAAAAACTCAATTTTACGTTAGGTACAACTTCAACTTTTTGCAATGGTTAAGATGTACGCAGAGCTGTGTAGATGTAATAGCAGCTCTGGCGTAGTATACGCTTTATCAGGCATGTTCAGTGAACTTAACGGCTTACAATCAACAAAAACTATTTTAGTTTTGATTAGTATATCAGAGATTCACAAAGTGTGGGGAGCGAACTGATTTGGGGTGGGTCGTGCTAACTACAGATCAAACTGTCAATAAATTCATTTTAAGAATAAAATTAAATTCGTTACATAAATGAACAAGTAAGACTTTAATCGCAATAGATGAAAACTTAGTTTACCATCAGAAGCAACTGAAATAGTATTTAAAGGAATAAACCATGTAGTAAACATGTCATTGAAAGTTACTTTTTAACTGACATTTACATTATTATTGCAGACATTTTAAAAAAAATCACATCTCACTTTTCATTAAATGCCGTATTTCTATAAATTTGGTGTTGTACAATCAATTATTGTTAATTTGTTGTTGTTTTTTGATGAACTAATAATTGTATGTACTTATACATTATGCAGTGGAAGTCGGTTATAACGCGGGTTTGCGGGGGGTATAACTGTGGTATAAGCGAATTGTTGAAGATTACTATATTTTACAGTTTTATTTGTTATTTAGAAAATACAAAATGAAAATAAACTCTGTTTACATATCAGTAAATACATACATTAAAAATGAAAAAATTACAATTGCTTTACAATTACGCACTCGAGAAAAGATTCGATGCTCTCAAATCAAACTATATTACAATTACAATTTACAATTTAAAAGTATTCCAACAACATTTCTAGTGCTTTTATTTGCTCCCAAAACAAAAATTTGTTACTATTTTTATATCTTAAGGTGAGCGAAATGATAAATATATCTCAGTTATGAGAATTACGTACCAGTTTTTCCTGTAGGTTTATTGACAACAGTTTTCTTCAAAAGTGATTGATTATCATCTCGTTTTATTTTCTGTATATGGGGAATTTCTGAAACAGTTGTGAATGAAAAATTCTACTTAACCTTTTCTATATTCCAAACAACATATTTTTGAAGTCCTCGGTAACTTTTGAAATTAAAACAATTAATAAACAATATTAAAAAATTTAAATCTTTTTTCCAACTACCCATATTATTTATTTCTGAACCGTGCCGTAACGAGGGTATGAAGCGCCTGTGGCAAGTGTCTAACTTGCGCCCCCCTAACTCAAAAATGACATATTGCCGAAATTTTTTTTTACTTATTTTTATTTTTTACATTTTTTATGTTTTGCGTCCCAAACCTAGTTGAGCCCGTGGCGGGCACCTCTTTTGCCACGCCCTCGTTACGGCACTGTTTCTGAACATGCAAAATAGTTTTTTTTTCCCATGAATATTCCACCAATATCATAAAAAAAATTGCACCACATAAAGTTTTCACACCGAAACACGTTCAAACGTGCAGTACGAGCACCTTTGTTTTCGCCACAAAAACTAACAGCCGATGGATCACTGCGAGCGCCGGTTTGCACATTACATGCAATGCTCGTAGTGCCATCCACACGAACAATTTGCATTACATTACACGTTAAATACGTCTGGACCCACCTTTATGTAAAGAAAAGTCAATAAAACCTCGCACTGCAGCTAAAGCTGTGCAACTTACAGGCGCTCCGCGGGATTTAGTTTTACTAGTAAAGCGTGCATGATTGTGCTTTACAAGTACCTACATTCTTTCGCGTGCATCCAAGTTGGTACACTTTGTTGAGCGTATAATGTACATGCATTTTTGTTACAAATTTTAATCGCATGCGAATACTCGTACGGTATAACCAAGTGTAAAACAGTAAGCTCGTGAGCATACGGAAAAGCGCTCGTGTGTAAAGGCGCCTTAAGTTTACATCCAATTAAAAAAAAAATGCCGGCCAAATTAAAGCTAATTGAAAGATGAAAGTGTTAATAAAGATGCAAAAATAGTTCAATACAAAAGTTTATCATATAAAGAGTTTTGTTGCCGTGCACCAACATGTAAGAACGTTATTTCAAATAGAATAATTTTATGGTTTGCATTTTTTAGATCTAATACCATATTTTCTTTCAAAAAATGTATAATTTTTTTATAGCTAAAATCAACCGTTTATGTCCATAAATATTCAGTGGAATATTGTTTAGTTGCGGACATATAATTAGCATCTTTTTGATGAGATGTTACACTATTTGCGGCAATGGCGAGTGGTAAAGTGTAAAACTCCAGTATGTAAGAATATAGAGAGATGCATCGCGGCTTGGAGTGGCGAGATGAACAATTCCAGTATGTTTTTACACTAAGATTATTACATATAACTCAAATTTTATCTATTTCACCTTCGGAAAATTGTTCAAAGACAGTGTCAACATTAGTGTAATGTTTAATAGTAAAACATTTGATTAATATTTAGTTTTGTGTAATATTTTGGACTTTCATTTAAAAAGTTAAATTGCCGTAATTCAATATTACAAAGTTTATGCATAAAGCATTGTTGTTACCACTATCTTAGTAAATACTAATACTTACTCGTATGTATTAAGGCATCGACTTCAATTTTTACAAAATCAGGTTTATCCAACTTATCTGTGTTTCCCTTATTCTGTTTAATTTGGCTGCTAGATGGTATTGATGCAGCACAGGTTAAAAGATCGACTTTATGCAACTTTTTGGTAATTCCTTTATTTTGTTTAATTTGGTTTCTTAAAGATGTTGATGCTGCAACATTTAAAAAAAGATTTATTTCTAGGTTAAGCTACGTTTTTAATAAAATTAAATGATTACTTAGAAGCACTTTATAATCTAAAAACTCAATTTTACGTTAGGTACAACTTCAACTTTTTGCAATGGTTAAGATGTACGCAGAGCTGTGTAGATGTAATAGCAGCTCTGGCGTAGTATACGCTTTATCAGGCATGTTCAGTGAACTTAACGGCTTACAATCAACAAAAACTATTTTAGTTTTGATTAGTATATCAGAGATTCACAAAGTGTGGGGAGCGAACTGATTTGGGGTGGGTCGTGCTAACTACAGATCAAACTGTCAATAAATTCATTTTAAGAATAAAATTAAATTCGTTACATAAATGAACAAGTAAGACTTTAATCGCAATAGATGAAAACTTAGTTTACCATCAGAAGCAACTGAAATAGTATTTAAAGGAATAAACCATGTAGTAAACATGTCATTGAAAGTTACTTTTTAACTGACATTTACATTATTATTGCAGACATTTTAAAAAAAATCACATCTCACTTTTCATTAAATGCCGTATTTCTATAAATTTGGTGTTGTACAATCAATTATTGTTAATTTGTTGTTGTTTTTTGATGAACTAATAATTGTATGTACTTATACATTATGCAGTGGAAGTCGGTTATAACGCGGGTTTGCGGGGGGTATAACTGTGGTATAAGCGAATTGTTGAAGATTACTATATTTTACAGTTTTATTTGTTATTTAGAAAATACAAAATGAAAATAAACTCTGTTTACATATCAGTAAATACATACATTAAAAATGAAAAAATTACAATTGCTTTACAATTACGCACTCGAGAAAAGATTCGATGCTCTCAAATCAAACTATATTACAATTACAATTTACAATTTAAAAGTATTCCAACAACATTTCTAGTGCTTTTATTTGCTCCCAAAACAAAAATTTGTTACTATTTTTATATCTTAAGGTGAGCGAAATGATAAATATATCTCAGTTATGAGAATTACGTACCAGTTTTTCCTGTAGGTTTATTGACAACAGTTTTCTTCAAAAGTGATTGATTATCATCTCGTTTTATTTTCTGTATATGGGGAATTTCTGAAACAGTTGTGAATGAAAAATTCTACTTAACCTTTTCTATATTCCAAACAACATATTTTTGAAGTCCTCGGTAACTTTTGAAATTAAAACAATTAATAAACAATATTAAAAAATTTAAATCTTTTTTCCAACTACCCATATTATTTATTTCTGAACCGTGCCGTAACGAGGGTATGAAGCGCCTGTGGCAAGTGTCTAACTTGCGCCCCCCTAACTCAAAAATGACATATTGCCGAAATTTTTTTTTACTTATTTTTATTTTTTACATTTTTTATGTTTTGCGTCCCAAACCTAGTTGAGCCCGTGGCGGGCACCTCTTTTGCCACGCCCTCATTACGGCACTGTTTCTGACCATGCAAAATAGTTTTTTTTTCCCATGAATATTCCACCAATATCATAAAAAAAAATTGCACCACATAAAGTTTATTAATACAAAATTAATATACATTTCAGTAAAACTAACCTTGAACAATGTCTTCGACATAAGTTGCTACAACGATCCAGTTCACTGCGATGAAAACCAATATTGCAAATAAAATTACTTGCCGATGCTTGTCGTAACACTGACGAGATATTTTCTAACAAAACTAACATTGAACAATATAATATTTGACAATACAAGGAATTCAGGTACCTACTACATATATAAATAGGTGATGTGACCAACAAACGACTTTCACGATATATATGTGCATATTAGAGATTCTGAGCAAAAATTGTAATTAAAAAAAAAAAATTGTTTCCTCATAAATGTCATATCTTGTGTACTTGTGCCGCAACGATCATTTTACATGGAAATAGTTTGTACAGCTAAACAAAGGTAGCAGTCAGTTTTAAATTCCTTAAAATCCTTACACCTTTGTTAAAAATATTGTGTCATGAAATAAAAGATTTTTTCATCAATATAATTAAAACAGTTTTTTATCTAAATATTTGTGCTTTGTCCAAAATTTTGGAAAACATTCAAATTTGGCTGATTTAATGTGTGTAATGATTAAATATAATTTAATTTGAAAAGCTTTATTAGACCGTAGTTGACATAAATTGTCTTCCCTTGTCTTTGCAATTTTTTATTCAGAATGTCTAAATGCAATGTTACGTTGATAAAAAACGTTAATTTTGTTAGCCATTACTTATCATGAAGCCGGTTATAACATAGGTTTGCGGAGGGTGTATGATTTAATAATTTAAAAACACACATATTTGTACTAAAGATGTTTCGACTACTTTCAATAGTGCCACTACCATATCTCATACCACCATCAAATTGGAAAAAACGGTAGAATGTCTTGTTTGTAATCTATGAATGATCGTTGCACAAGCAGACAAATCCATTTTCAGTTAGAAATTTACAATTTGACACATGTTACCCATTTGAACAACATTTTAAAAACAATTTTGAACGAAATTACAGATTATTTATTAAAAAAAAGATTACAAAGCTAGATTACCATGAACAATTAAAAACTATCATATTGCTACAACTCCATTACATATTTGACAATTTTAATTTGTTTGCTATATCTTTTTTTGGTGTTTTTCTCTTAACTTTGAGACCATAATAAACCGAACGAACCACTATTTAAGAGATTTTTTTAGATAGAATTCACTTGAAAGAGATTCCTCACATGTCATTTAAAATGCATAGTAATGACAATTATGTAATTGTGTAACTAATATTTGCAGCAGGACTTTATATGATTATATGGGAACAGGAATTGTGTAGTCCAGTGTTTCTCAAAGTGTGGTCCGCGAACCCCTGGGGGTTCCTGAATTCTTCTGAAGGGGTCCCCCAAGCCTTTTATCATATTCGAAAATCAATCAAATTTAATTGCCAGGCTAAGTTAAAAACAAAATACTGTCTACAAAACAATTCATTGAGGAGGTCCCATGTAAACTACTCCCTCTGTCCCATAATAATAGTAGCAAGTGAATACTTAAACGGGAATTATTGGCGAATGCAGCTGTAAGTTATGTTGTAGCGCAAGATTGCGAAGCCTTTAATCTAAATCAATGTTTCATGACATCTGTCATTTGTTTTGACACATCTGTCAATGTTTAGGTTTACCTAATTATTACGAATTATAACTATTTTTCTAATTTCATCCGCTGATCGAAATCAATTGTTTTATTTTCGTTGAATATCAATCCATTGTAAAAGTAAGATGAAAAAAAGAGAGTTTTCAAGCAAAGATCGCGTTGCGATTGCCCAGTTCTTGATGCTTCAAAAGAAAAACGAAAAGTTGCAGAAAGGTGCAATTACGTTAGCTGCTAAACAATTTAAGTGCAACAGAATGACCATATCAAGAATTTGGAAACGTGCTTCCGAAAATATTTGTCAGGGTAAATCTTATGCTAATGTTGATTCTTTGAAAAAAACAAAACTGTGGACGTAAATGCAAAGATTATGGAGAAAATCTTGATAAACTTAGACACATTCCTCTTAGCAGAAGAGGCACTATAAGATCAGCAGCTCACGCCATTGCAGTTCCCAAATCTACATTATTCCGAATTTTGAAAAAAGGAAAATCCATAAAACGAGTTTTAAGCACCATCAAACCATTTCTTACAGAAAAGAATAAGAAAGATCGCGTAGAGTTTTGTCTGTCAAAAGTACTTCCTGGCGGAAAGTTTATGGATTTTAAGGATTATATTCACATTGATGAAAAGTGGTTCTACTTGACAAAATGCAAGCGATCTTATTATGTGCTTTTAGACGAAGAAACTCCACATAGAACGTGCAAAAGTAAGAGATTTATATCAAAGGTTATGTTTATGGCAGCAGTAGCTCTCCCCAGATGGGATCCACACAAAAAATGCCTTTTTGATGGAAAAATTGGCATATGGCCATTCGTTATGCAAACGCCAGCCCAACGAAACAGTAAGAACCGAACAAAAGGAACTCTTATTACAAAGCCCATAGAATCTGTTAATAGTACAGAGATAAGGAAAATGATTTTTGAAAACATACTGCCAACAATTCGCAAAAAATGGTCAAGAGGATCAAGACATTGCCCCATATTTATTCAACAGGATAACGCAAAACCACATCTAAAAGATGATGATCCGTTACTATTAGAGGAAGGATTTCGTGATGGATGGAAAATACAAATGAAATCCCAGCCACCCAATAGTCCAGACTTTAATGTGTTAGACTTGTTTTTTTTTAACTCAGTCCAGTCACTACAACATCAAGCCTCGCCCAGTAATATTGATGAATTGATAGAAGCAGTAAACATAGCCTTTGATAATATTTCTCCCGAAATACTGGATAATACATTTCTGTCACTTCAACAATTTAAAATTTCATTCAATCTATATATATAAAAATGAATGTATGTATGTTTGTCCTTTATGCATTCCTATACCATTCATCCGATCCTGACCAAATTTGGCACAGACAATCTATAGGACCATGGAAAGAACATAGGCTATATGAGAATTCCCAAAAAAATCGTCCGGAAAAGATATTGAGGAAAACGTGCCAAAATCTTACACTCAACATTTAAATCGGGTCGTCTGGAGCGAGAATTTCGTCAAAATTTGACAATCTGTCAATTCGACGTAACGTTTAAACGCTCGAACCTTCTACGCGCAAGCCGGGATCTAGCGGTGAAGGAGCCCCGAAGGGGCTCTGGAATCGCTAGTGTTTTATAAAAATGAATCAAACTTTTATAATGTTTTCAAGCCATCGTTACTTTGTAGATTAATTATTTCTAATTGTAAATCTTCATCCATTTCTAAAACGCTTAGTACACCAAATACATTTTTAAATAAAAATATACTTCAGTTACGCCAAAAGAAGTAGCTAACGAAATTAAAAATAATCTGAGCCCGAAAAAGACACCAGGGTTTGATTTAATCACAGGACAGATTCTGAAACAACTTCCAAAAAAAGGAATTGTCATGCTAACATATATTTTTAATGCTGCGATTAGACTAAAATATGTACCGGCAAATTGGAAAGTAGCAGAAGTAATTATGCTGCCAAAACCTGGTAAACCTCCACACGATGTCAAATCATATAGGCCAATTTCTCTGTTGACTACAATATCAAAGTTGTTTGAAAAATTAATACTTAAACGATTAAAACCAATCATTCAGAATGCATCACTAATTCCTGATCATCAATTCGGATTCAGACCTAAACACTCAACGATAGATCAAGTACACCGTATTACCGCTATAATAGAAAAAGCACTTGAAGAAAAGAATGTCTGTTCAGCGCTATTTCTTGATGTCGCACAAGCCTTCGACAAAGTGTGGCATGAAGGATTAATCTATAAACTTAACAAAATATTGCCTAACCAATATGTAAAAATTTTAACTTCCTACATTTCTAATAGACTATTTAGAGTAAAACAAGGAGAAGCCTATTCGGAATTGAAAGAAATACAAGCAGGAGTGCCACAGGGGAGTGTCCTTGGACCTGTCCTGTATCTACTCTACACCAGTGATATACCAAAACTGAATCAAGTGAAATTGGCTACTTTCGCGGACGATACAGCATTGCTGGCAACAGGTAAAACAGATATAATTTCCACCAAAAAACTACAAACAGCTAGTGATGCCATACACGAATGGACCAATAAGTGGAAAATTAAACTAAATGAAACGAAATCAGTCCATATCAACTTTACAAATAAAAGATTGAGAAACTCTCCAGCAATAACAATCAATGAAACCATTGTCTCACACGCAAACACTGCAAAGTATCTTGGTATGACTCTTGATGCTAAATTAAGGTGGAAAGAACATATTAAGAAAAAAGAAAAAGAGTTTAAAATTAAAACCGCACAATACAGATGGCTTATTGGTAAATATTCCAAACTGTCATTATACAACAAAATTTTGATTTACAAACAAATTATTAGACCTACATGGTTGTATGGAATACAACTATGGGGGTGTGCAAAAATTACAAATATACGTAAGATACAAACTGTCCAAAACAAGGTGTTACATGAAATGCCCAACGCTCCCTGGTTTGTCAGAAACGCCGACCTTCATCGAGACCTGGGTATCTTAACCGTTGAAGAAGAAATCAAAAGATTTGCAAAGAAGCATGAAGCCAGGCTTCACCTACACGAAAATCCAGACGTTCTCCAGCTGCTAGACAACCAAAACTTATGTCGTAGACTGAAGAGAACCAAACCGTTCGAACTTTCTAAGTGATCTGTGTAAAAGCAGAGCATTGTGCAAGTGTTAGTGTCTTTATTTCCCTAAGAATAACAAAGACAACTAAAATACGTCGCTGGACTGATTTTAGCTAAGTAACTTAGATTTAAGATTTAACAGATACAAACTAATGGTTGGTCTTACTTCTAGACCAGTTTTAGTGTTCAAACACCTAGTGTTTTAATTAAAAAAAAAAAAAAAATACTTCCTTTGTCTTCAACATCAACAAATCGATTATCAATTTAAAGGCTTCCAAGCCCATATTTTGAGAAAATTTAATAGCAGGAAAATCAGAGTTTGACATATTACTCGTATTAAACAAAGTTTCACGACATGGAAAATTATGTTGGATGATTTGATTTGTAAATAATTTGAATTTTCTTTGGAAAGCCTTAATATTATTGTAGTACAAGTCATTCACAAAGATCGCGACTTTGTAATTTTTTTATCAACATATTCAAAAGTTCACCAATATCTGTTAAAAATACAATTAATTTCATTGATACACTGTGTTATTATATGATATGTCGCAATTAAAAAAGATTTTTCAAGATCAGGTGTATATTGTATATCGATAACGTCTCATAATTCGCCTTTCACTGGCCTGATAAAATCTACTGGTGATCCAGATGCAACCCGCGGACCGTAGGTTGGGGACCTGCTTTAAACCATACTAGGACCATAAGAAAAAAAAAGCTGAACACCTTTTGGGTAAGCCACAAAAAAAAATTGAATTGATTTCGATGTTATTTTATGCAGCAGCTTTTTCCACCATTTTATAATGTATTTGCTTTTATTTTTCTCTAAAAACAAAACAAGATACCTAATAAAGGTGGTAATACTTTCTAAAACACCCTGTATATTTCATATTAATCTTGCTGCTACTTAGTCCGAGACTTTTATGGCTCTCTACCGTTAGGTATGAAGCTTCACGTACATTCACAAGTAAAAATATTTATACAGTATTTAAATTATTGATATGTAATAATTGTTGTTTTTGTAAAGCAGTAATTTTTAGCTAAAAATAGCATCAACGGTAAAAAGCATTTCCTACTGAGCACTTCATGTAAAAGTAAAAAAATGTGTGAAAAACATCAACAAATTTAAGTGGTTTTCATTGTAATATATGTCAAATTGTTTGTTGTATACCACCAGCACCACCACCACACCTTCACCCCCTCATTTATTCAGGTATTACCGTATTTTTGGCATATAAGGTGCACAAGAATATAAGACGCTCACCAATTTTGGAATAAATAAAAAACCTTTCTATTACTACCAATATGGTTTACCATAAGATTAAGAAGCAATTTGTCACAAACCCGAAGCATGGTGATTTTTCATGAGCTTCATTGGGAAAAAAAGCGCTTTATAAGCCGGAAAATACAGTAACTACTAAAATTGAACACATTAACCAATAGAAAATAATAACTGCCCTTAAATTGTACACTTTACAATAAACATGTATTAAGAAATATTAATTTACTGTTAATTTAAAAAAAAATTATTTATGCATGCAAAAAATTATGGAAATCGCTTTACTTTGCCATACACAATATAATTCAGCAGGGTATTATAAACTGGATTGCGTAGCAGATTTTTAAAGCTATTTAAAATAATAAAAATATGCAATATAATAATATGAATAATATGAAGAACACAAAAGCTTACAAAAGAATTTAGTTTTATGTAAACTAGGGTTTCTCTCCCAAGTTCCTGGTCCGTTTCAACCTATTTATATTTCCCAGGATATACTTTTCTTCTTGGGAAATCCCGGGATATTTGAAAAATGTTATTTCATTTATTTTGAGTTCAAATCTTGTAATATTATCATACGTTATCAAAATTTATTATAAATGTCTTCACTAACATTAAGTTATTCTTATTTCAAAATAGTTTTTCTACTTTATAATAACAAATTATGTACACCCGTAGTATGTATACAGAAGTCCGGTCTCTATGACACAGTTTATGTAAGCAAAATATGTTTACAGTTTTATTTTTGTGTATCCTGGTAGTGCGAAGCAAAATAGCTTATAAATCAAGACGATTCCACCCACATAAATGGAGTCTAAGAGAGCATTTTATGCAGCAGGTTTGTGTTAATAAATTAAGAATAAGACCAAGTGACCGACGCATAGATCACCTTTGTTTTCATAAATCACATTGCAAAAATTTATTATTAAAATTATTATGTTATTGTGTTCATTAAAATGAAACTGCAGTAAAAAAGTAATATTTCTCTGATGCATATTTCTCCCTGCAATATTATTTTATTACATATTTATACAAATCATGGAGCAAAAATGTATACATATGCAGGGTGTCCCAAATTCGAGTAAATGCATGGGGATCTCGCTTATCTTAAGAGCTACGAGGTCGGTTAAATTAAGACAAAGTTGCGAAATGAGATGCTCATCAAATATCTGCAAAGAAAATTTTCATAGCTGTCTTAGTTCAAAAGTTACTCAAGAACAATTGAAAAAATTGATTTTCGTTTTTTGGCCCTATTTCCGACATTTTTTAAGATATCGACAATCTGGAAGCACTTCTCCATGGCAACTTCTTACGCTTTATATTTTGAGATAACATAGAATTTCTAACAACGTTTCGTCTCTTCAGAACCATCATCAACTTCATTTTTTTAAATACGGTGAAAAAAATTTAATCTCATAGTCGGATAGCATTTTGTCTTCTGATTTCAATGATATATGACACTTAATATCTAAAATGATATTTTACCACAAAAATTTGAGAAAAATGTTGTAATCAAATGCGCTTATACAAAAAAAAGCCACACAAAAAACAAAATATTTTTTTTGTTTTGTTATTCTGTTAAAACTGTCACTTTGACATTAATATGATCGTGATTCATTTTATAATTTGCAACCAGCAAGAAATTCTTTGAATTTGTGCTTTTTTTATTAAATATGACAATCAACACTTTTTAAGGAATTCGAGAAATGTCATAATATACACAACATTTTGTTTTCTCATGGCATGCTTTTTAATTTTCAACAGTTTATTCAATGCTTCATTAAAATCAATTACAATATCATATTTGTATCACATTTTATTTTCCATAATTGACGAAAATTAATTTAACAATACCCCGCAATACACGAAGGCATAGCGAATAAATAAATTAATTAAAAATGTACTACCAGAACACAGTGAAAATAAAAATTGCGAACAAAGCACAAATATAAAAGAATTTCTTGCTGGTTGCAAATTATACAATTAATCACAATCATATTATTGTCAAAGTGACAGTTTTAACAAAACAACAACAAAACAAACAAAAAAATTTGTTTTTTGTTTGTTTTTTTTTTTGTACAAGATCATTTGATTCAAAAATTGGACAAAATGAGTTTTTCTCAAATTTTCGTGGTAAAATATCATTTTAGATATTAAGTGTCATATATCATTGAAATCAGAAGACAAAATGCTATCCGACTATGAGATTAAACATTTTTCGCCGTATTTAAAAAAATGAAGTTGATGATGGTTCTGAAGAGACGAAACGTTGTTAGAAATTCTATGTTATCTTAAAATATAAAGCGTAAGAAGTTGCCATGGAGAAGTGCTTCCAGATTGTTGATATCTTAAAAAGTGTCGGAAATAGGGGCAAAAAGGAAAATCAATTTTTTCAATTATTCTTGAATAACTTTTGAACTAAGACAGCTATGAAAATTTTCTTTGCAGATATTTGATGAGCATCTCATTTCGCAACTTTGCCCTAATTTAACCGACCTCGTAGCTCTTAAGATAAGCGAGATCCCCATGCATTTACTCGAATTTGGGACACCCTGTATAGCTTGGAACTTTTTTTAAATAATTAACCGTTCCTTTCCTTATTCAGGTTATACAGGGTGAGTCACGACGGACGCCACGGAGTTTTATGGCAAAACGGTATATATTTTCAAACTTTTTTCGTGGTTTGATTTTGTAAGTCAATAAGGGCTACATTTTAAAAATATTTTCAAATATTGTGCTCCAAAAAAGAGTGGCATATCAAAGTTATACTTTTTCTTATGGAACACCCTGTATATTTTTGCATTTTTGGATTCCTCTTTAAATTTGATTCAAAAAATGTAGAAGGTTACATGGGTCTAAAGTTAACCGTTTTCGTGAAAATTGCATTTTCAATGAAAATGCAGTACAGGGTGGACCAAATTCGAATGTTTTACTCCATATCTCGGTTACAGTAATAGATAGCGAAAATCTGATTTCAGTCTCTTGGCCTATTTTTTTGAGAAAATAACGCCTGTGCAATCAGATTTTTTCTATCGGATTCCATTTTGGCACTACAGACGAAAAATGAAATTTCATCATTTTTGAAAATTTGCTGTAACTTCTTTATTTATTAAATTAGAACAAAATGTTATGTAGGTTTTTTGTACGGAATATTATGCTTAATTTAAAAACAAAAGTAATTTTTTCATAGCCTCCTTGACTTTCGAGATATGGAGTAAACTTACACTTTTTTAAATGGAAACCCCAGTTGGCCATGACTTTATGTGAAAGAGTCTTTTTTTAGCTTTTCAAAAATATTTAGTTTTATATATTTGTTGCAAAAAATAGCCAAGATATGGCCAATTTTGTAAAAATTCGATCATCAAAGTTTGCCATGATTTCGTAAACAAGTGATGTTTGCAATTATTAAATAACTAAACGTGATTTCGAAGTAAATTTTTTAACTTTTAAGCAAATCCGTGTATTATTTTGTATTTTATAACTGTTTATTGTGGTATTCACGAATACCAGACCAGGAACAAAGACGACTTTAGACTACCAAAATTACGGAAAACAAATACACAGAACGCCTTGTACTATAAAGGGCTCAAGATTTTTTATGAATTACCTGTGGAAATTAAACAAACAACTTCCATATCAAATTTTAAAAAACTATGTTTAGTATATGTTAAAAATAATATTAGGATTTAATAGTTAAGAAAATATGTACAAATAAATATAAACAGCATTAAGATAATGTAAAATTAGCTAAAAGCTAAATAAAGATTTATTATTATTATTATTATTATTATTATTATTGTAAACATGGCTAAATTTGAACTTTTTGAAAAGTTTAATATGTTTTTACTTTGTAAGTGATAAAAACGTAGCGGTTGCTGCAGAATTTACTTGGCATTGACGTTTAGCTGTTTAATAATTGCAAACATCACTCGTTTACGAAATCATGGCAAACTTTGATGATCGAATTTTTACAAAATTGGCCATATCCCGGTTATTTTTTACAACAAATATATAAAATTATTTATTTTTGAAAAGCTAAAAAAAATACTCTTTCACATAAAGTCATGGCCAACTAGGGTTTCCATTTAAAAATATATAAGTTTACTCCATATCACGAAAGTCAAAATAGCTAAAAAAAAATTACTTTTGTTTTTCAATTAAGTGTAAATTATCTATTCGAATCAACAAAAAAATATATAAGTACTATGTAATTTAAAAAAAAAACAGTTGCCTATCGCGGAATTGACATATAAGGTTTGTTGGGTTTATTTTCAATAATTAAAAAGTTATAGGGGTGCGACAGTCAAACTGAATCACCCGGTATACTAATATATCCTGATTCGATTTAATTGTAAATGAATAAATTACTAGATGAAATAAACATTGAAAATTCAATAAAATATTTATAGCTTTACCAAAAACTAGTCTTCAATTTTGTTTCGACTTAATATGACAATGTCATATTTTTTTGATTTCGAATTTTTTAAAGACTGCTATAATTTTTTTGTTAAAGTATTAGTATTATTGTTTTTTATTAAACATGGAAAGTAAGCATACTATTTTGTATAAAAATATGCATCACATCATAAAAAATGTTTAAAGACATATTTTGGTGAAAATCATTTGGTGGCCAAACCAATAAGTTGTCAGAAATGTTTCATGCACATTGATTAGTTTTAAGTTACAGTATCTGCCCAAATTATTAAACCCATTGTCGAAATTGACATTTTTTTAATTGCTTTCGTTTGCGTTGGGAGTAATATTGGTTTGGTGAATAAAACGCTACTTGTTTTTTTATTATCTGTTATATTTAGAGGAAGAAAATGTACCCTTACTATTGGTCACTATATTCACCAGACATAAACACAATTAAAAACGTCTGGGAATTCGTGAAAGCGGAAATTAACAAAATCGGTTGTTTGACCAAGCAAGCGCTTAATGGAGGCTCTCATAAATGTGTGGAACCATAATTCGGAAATAAAAATACAATTGAAAGTATGCCTCACAGGATTCAAGCACTACTGAATGCTAAGGGGGGGCGAATTAAATGGTAATTTCAATTGATTTTACAAATCCATATCAATAGTTAACCAGATATTGAACGATCATGCTTTAAAACCAAATCGTTGAATTTCCTAAACAGGTCTAATAATTAGGCCAGGTACTGTAATTTTTAAAAAATATTTTTATCAATTAGTAAAGAAAACAAACTTACTGGAAGATTTTGTCTTCAATTCTTGCATCTGTTTTTCTACGAGAGGAAGCACTCGACGTCTTGTTTCAGTTCCTTTTTTAATAACCCACTTGTCTCCATTCTTTTTCTGATTTATAGTACTTGCTGGTTGTAATAATTGAAGTGGCTGAGGTTGTACTAAAACAACATAAACAGTTTAATAAAAACAAGCTTTCTGGAATTAATATAAAAAACGAGATTATTTATATCAAAATATGAATCACTCAAATAATCGAACAATTGTTGGTAATCATTTTTACATAATAGAATACTGCGATTAAAAGGATCTCTTAATAAATCTTCACAATAATTTGAAGTTTTTGAAGCAGACTATTAATAAAAATACAAGTTATTGGTATCGATGGATTCGTTAGAAGATGCTCCATTTAAATAACCGCTTGTACCACCATAGTTCCATTAATAAAAATTGACTTTTTATCAAAAAACCGATTCCGCAACCTTCAAAAGCCGATTAAAGTAACCTAAATTAGAGTCCTGCAATCGGGTCGGAACCCGCAAAGCGGGTCGGGTCGCGGGTCCTTGTGTAATAAATTTTGCGGGTAGCGGGTATTACATATTAAATTTTGCGGGTAGAGGGTCGGGTAGCGGTCCAACAGTACACGATAAAGCGAGTACTCGTTCGGATACGATTTTTATTTTAAATTAGAAATACTGAAAATGCTTGTTAATCTTAATGATATAAAAAGTAAAGTAAAGAAAGGTCTAAACTCATAAATAAAATAAACCCTAAATCGTACGTTTGAAATAAATTTAAATTACAATACAATAATGCGGGTCGCGGGTTGGGTAGCGGGTTGGCGCGGGTGGCGGGTCGGGTGCGGGTCTAATAAACTAGAATTGTGCGGGTAGCGGGTCGGGTGCGGGTCTATTAAACCAGAATCGTGCGGGTCGCGGGTCGGGTGGAACATCAGCTGTGCGGGTCCGATAAATTGGACCCGCGCAGGACTCTAACCTAAATGTCATTTAAAATTTACAAAAACGTTTTTTGGACAATTGTTGACATAATAAAAATCAATTTATGCAGGTCACGGCATCCTTAACCCCTTGAACGTTACATTAAATTCCTGGGTTTATGCATGCAATAATGTCGCGGCGGCAGAGGTCAACTTTTTTTTATGTTGCTTCTGTAATGAAGCTGTGAGTTGAAAAATACAACAATTGGGTTGTTCTCTATCAGCTCCTCAAAAAAATTACATTTTTTGTTACAAAAATCACACGCAAAAACCGTGCGAACCCAACTTACCCAATTCTACCTGCATAAGATTTTTGGGTCAAGAAAAAAAAAGACTTTTGGCGTCGGTGACAAAGACCGACCAAATTTTTGTCTTTTTCCAACTTATAGCTTCAACACAGAATGTACGATAACAAAAAAAACTGCCTACGCCACCTTGATACTGTCGCGTGTATAAAATCGGCTCTAACGCGCGATCAACTGAAGTTATCCGCTTCGCGTGTACAAGACCTCAAATCGTACAGCACGGCACAAACGCGATAAAATCGCTCGAACCCAGTTCGTAGAACAAGGTCAATGGTGCAAAAGCGGTAAAAGTGCCCAAATTTAAATCGTAGAGCCTCGGTATCAGCGCGAAAAGAACGCCCGAACTCAGTTCGTAGAGACCAGTCAAGGGGTTAATAAAAAACTAAATTTTGTTTCAAAAAAATTTAGAGGTTATAAAAATTAACCAAGATAGTGCAGTTGTATCAAAAATCGCTTCCTCTTTCCAAAAATGTAAAAATATACAGGGTGCTCCATTTAAAATAACAAAGTTGGGGTCATTTCCGGCATGTGCTCCAAAAGCCCGGTTTTTTGCACATATCATATGTCTAAAATTTCATTTACCTGAAATCAAAAGTAAAGAAAAAAAAGGGGATGTACCACACTTCATTTACACCCGGTATAGATAAAAAAAAACAATTACGTAAAATTATTACCCAACGATTTCAATGTACAGTTGTGCATAGTAAAACAGGAAACAGTAACATTTTTCGCACTGAACACTTGTTCTGTGGTGTACCGCTCGGCCCAGTCAGTAAAAAAGTTCTTCTCAGGCCGCGCGGTGCACACGTGATTGGCACAAAGAAAAACTGCATAATGTAAATAAAAAGTGATAATAAATGATTATTTTATATTATTTTTAGTAATTTACAAAAAAAAATATAAGGTGGCCCAGTAACCAATTTTTTTTTTAACATTACGGAGGTCAACGTGTTAAAGGTTAAATATGACAAGAAAAAACCTTTTTACCAATAATATTAACACGGAAAATGATAAAACTGTTTTGTAAATAGCTCTGAATTTATATCAACAACTGCACATTTTTGGGAATTTAACCATTTAGTTTACAACAAAATGTTCTAAAAATTACTTATTTACAATTTTAATTATCTCTCAAAATTGGAAATTGCCAAGTGATTAGTAATACCTATCAAAACAATCTTCGAGTGCAAAGGGTTAAATGGACATATTTATATTGTAGTTTCAAAACATTCGTAGTTATCAGAAAAAAATTTAAATATTATTGGGCGCGTTTAGATAACCACAGCGGATAAGTTACAGCGTAAAATGCACAGGGAAAATAATTTCCGATGGGTCAAACGAGCAGCACGTAACATTTGTTGTAACTCAGCGGTTACCAAGCGGGTCGGTTCAGAAATTTTGATGCTCAGCAACTCCAGCGCTGTGGTTATCTGAACACGCTCATTGATGAAAATTACTTGTTTCTACTGATTTATAATAAAAGTGTAGTGAAACTAGCATATAATTGTTATAAGCTCAAAAGTAGCTTTAAAATGAAACTAAAATTAAAAACTATAAACAATATCACTATGACTTACATATTTGCTGGGTTATATTCTTAGTTTCTTCTTTCATATCATTATTTAATATATTTTCTAAAGAAATTGTTGACGTTGGTTTAGAATGTAATACATTAATTGCTGCTGAAGAATCTGCATCTGCAGCATCATGTAATTCATTATCGATATTTTCTGAAAAATTACTAGCAACCTCATATTTGCTTGATACAGCTGATGCAACTTTACACTTTTTACTAGCTAAAATATCACTATCGACTGTACTATGCGGTAATGTTCTTTTAAGATTATTTTCTTGTTTAAGCAATTTTTTAGCAACTATTCTCATTCGATTATCTTCATTTCCAATCTCTTTTAACATTTCTAAGACACTGTCAACTGTAAAGTGTGGAAAAATATTTTGTAATATCGTGGCTTCTTCCATTAATAGTTCGTATGACATGTTGCCGTCTTCTTTCAAAAAGTATTGTTCTAATGTTAATTGCAATCTTTTGCAAGGTTCTTCATTGGAGTACTGTTTCAGATAGAATTTAATTATAGCGCAGCTTGAACACTTTAGAAGTTTTGAAAGTTGTTTGTATTCTCGATAGGTAGGCGACTAAAATAAAAATAAAACTTCAATTGTTTTGAACCGCTAAGTTAGTTCTTGTTGATTCAAATAAAGCAGTCAAGTGATATCAAATACATCTTTTTGCGTCAAAATACACTGTAACCGATTATCTTGTACTTTATACATCTAGCAGTATATTTGAATAATAATGTTAAAACACCAAAGCTTATAATTAGGCTATTTAAAATTATGAGTGTCATTTCCAATCCAACAGATTACAGCAAAACAATGTGTTAATATAGAGGCTGTTCAAATTAATTTTTCACAATTGTTACTTGGCAAAATTTGCATATGCGAGCTAACTGCTATTTGGTAATTGTCCAGGACAAGTTAACACATACTCACTTACCTTTGGGCAAAGCTGCGAGTATTATTCGTGGCAAGTACGTGCAAATGATGGGATGGGTATAGTGGGATTTAAATATAAGAATTAAAAATCAACCGTGGTGTCAAAAAATAGATAATTTATACTCGATAAGGCTTAGTTGGGTGTGGTTTCTTTTTTAGTCTGTGGTAAATAGGGATGGGTAATATATCGATATAATTTCGATTTCGATATCTCAATATATCAGTGAATTAGAACCCAGTAAATCAGTAATTACAGCATTTAAACCAATATAGGTACTCGTAAATAAATAAAAAGATATTTAAGGGTAATATGACATACATATGTAGGCACATTTATTTTGCTTTTGACTGCAATTTACAGGTATAACACCAAAAACAAGAAAATTAATACAAAAAGCAATGTACAATCTACTTCATTACAATTGAAATTACATGGTCCCATTTTTATTGATTATAATATTTTAGTGGAATAATATAAAGACACATTATTATTACTCACAACACAATGTTTTCAGATTGATGAATGTACATGTTAATATAATATTTCGTTTCAGATTTTAGCGGTTACTAATATTTTGAATTTTGTCTTCGGAGTATACTGAAACGTCGAGAATTTATAAATACTACGCAGGTATACTCCGAAGACAAAATTCAAGTTAATATAATATTATATACAAGGTAAATATACGGAGTAGGTAAATCACAAATACTCACTTTACCTGTTTTTATTGATGCAGATACGTTTGTTACATAATAGTAACACAGCTGTACAAGTCCGCTGACTACTGAATTTTTGTTTACTAGTCTTTTTACATATACAGTGGGTGTTTATTATTTTAACATGTAAAGCGCCATTAGTATCCATATGGATACAAATCATTTTGGCCCGATGGGCTACTTGTATCCATTTGGATACAACACTACATTACAATTGGTGGCCAGAAAACCCTACTTTTATTTAACATGGTGGCACTTAACGTGTTAAGTTTTATTTACAATAAATAACAATTTAACTTTAGACTATGAAACTTTTTAATCCAAGCAAGATTATTTAATAAAATTAGGCATTGTGATAAAATTATGTCAAATTTCATGGATATTGTTGCAAAATCATTTAAATAGTAGTACATTAATATTTAAAACAAATTAAAGCAATTTTTAAATATACTTTTGACATTTAAACTTTCCTATGCACTAATTTTAACTCAGTTCTCGATTTCACAAAGTACAGTTTGAAATATGTCAGATTGGTAAAAATTTGTTATTAAAATTGTTGTTTTACTTGTTTCTTACTGTGTAATAATTGATTTAGACCAGTGCTCTACATAAAACAACGTTTGAGGGTCCAACCACCTTATGAAGACGATCACGAGCCATAATTAAAATAATAAACGTAAGAGTAATAAGTACTCTCCCACAACAGCACGAGTCTGTGTACAGTACGATCCGTCACAATATAGGGTGTTTCATAATTGAATGCTGATCCTTAAGGGTGTTATTCCTTGGATGATTTTAAGAAAAAAAGTTCATATCAATGTAGGTCCGCAACCGCCGTATTTTTGAGATACAGGGTGTTAAAAGTTGAAAAAAACGGTTTTTTCGTAATATTTTTGATACCGCTTTAGATATTTTTTTGAATTTTAGTAGGTACTAACTAGGCATAATAACGCATTTTTTTCAGAAAAAAATTTGTTCTATTTCAGATTGAACAATGAGCTTATAAAATAAACAAATTCTGTTTCTGGCCTACTACCACTAGATATGTACTCTTTTACTCTTCAAGAGTAACTGCCTTTTATTTTTTTACTCGAAAACTGTTCGTCGGACAAAAAAAGTCAAGAGGCCAGTTTTACTAAGAGATAAAGCAAGATTATAAAAATGACTATTTTGAAAAAAAAAACAGTGGCGTATCATTTTTTTCATTAAAAATATTCAAGGACATGTTAATACGGACGCCATTGGTAGAAATAGAACAATTTTTTTATGCCTAGTTAGTACCTACTTAAATTCAAAAAAATATCTAAAGCGGTATCAAAAATATTACAAAAAAACCGATATTTTTTTCAACTTTTAACACCCTGTATCTCAAAAATACGGCGGTTGCGGACCTATATTGATATGAACTTTTTTTCTTAAAATCACCCAAGGAATAATACCCTTAAGGATCAGCATTCAATTATGAAACACCCTGTATAATATACTCCTACTACAATGCCTTAAGTTTCCAATTCAAAATTTATAATTTTACAAAAACGAATAACAAGGTTTGTATCACTGAAAGCAGAAAAATTTAAGCTTTTCAAGCACATGAACTCCTACCAAGGTTAGCTTTTAAAAAAATGCAACCTTGTATATTGGAATTAGGAAGAAAAACTTACATAACTTCATATTCTTGTTACTCTGGTTCATATCTAACTTTTTCTTTACATTTTTCCTATTATTGCAGATGTTTCTTTCCCATCACAACTCGAAAGTTATTGATTTTTAACGATATTTAGCACTATTAAATTAAGTACCTATATAGGCAACTTTTGTCCTATTAAAAGACTCTAAATTTCTGAAGTTTGCATATACCAAAAGTAACACTAATTTTGAACAGACTATATATAAACAACAGTTACATTAAAGCAAAGTTTGCACAAATTTATTGTTTGCGTTTAACATGCACAGTTATAACAATAAATATATTTATAAATCAAACAGAAACATAAATATAAGTGTTATTGGATCAATTTTCGTCACTTGAGTTTCAAAACAATTTTTAAACATAATTTAATGGGTTGACCATTTCAAAAACTTTTTTACACCAAATCACAACTACTCAAGTAAGCCAATAACTTAAAAAATTTACGATAAATTGGCAAAAATGAATACTTAACTTATAAAGTGGTTAATCGCTCCGAATAACAGTTAACTCCACTGTAATTAACTTAAAAGACAATTTGATGTACGAGTAGTGTATTCAATGGTAAAAAATAAGGAAATGCAAAACTTTGTAAAATGACACTCAACATACAATAATGTTAAATAACAGGTACTACGATATAACATATTTTTCTAGTGAAAATTTTATATGGAGAACACATTTCAAATACCTAATAAGTATGAGAGTATTTAGTAATTTTGTCTTACTAATCATTTTTGTTTAATTGCCTAACTACAAATGCATTTACCAGTTTAACTTAATTACCATATTAGACAAATAATTAATTCTGAGGTGACAAAATAATTTTTTTATCTTACCGATTAGTCTAACCTAACCTCAACTAACAAAATACATCTTACCACTGAATCATCCATTTCATTAGAATATTATAGCCCGTTTAAAATTTTCGTATTTCTTAGTAAACTGTAGGTAAATCGTTAATACGTGTATTATGTATTTCACTGGGACGATGTCGATCGAGCCGTTGACAGTACATAGAAGAAGGAGCCGTTGCAGACTTTTCGACCAGTAATTTCACCAAATCTGCACAAAATTACACCACGCTTGCGCTAAACTGACAACTAAAATTACGGTTAGTTTTCAAAAATACAATTCTAATGAAGGACCGCATTTCAAAACAAGCATGTTGACATTTATAATGCCAAATTATCTACATACAATCATAAATAAATAATATATGCTGATTCACATAATTTTAACTGATTTAAGATTCTACTACAGTCAGTGCTGAATGCAGCCTTTAGCGGACCCTCTCTAGACAAAATTTAACGTTTGGGTTGGGCCCCATTCAAGGACGGTGTTTGTTATTTAAAAAAAACGGAGGGCCGGCCTATAATAATAATAATTGTATCAATACAAATTATTTTCGATATATATAAACAGATTTCATTAGATTAAACTTTCTTTCACAATAAAATACCCCTAACTCTCCATTTTTACTCTCTACACTTAAAAAAAAACTCAAAATGTATGTACATTATTAAGATTTCCAAAATGTCCTTTTTTTAACAAAGCAATTTTCTTCATTTTAAATGACTATGAAAATCGCAAAGATTTATAACAGAAAAATCCAAAAATCACAATTTCTCAAATCATGGCCGTCTTATTAAATTACCATCTTGCATATAAGTCATCTTGAAAGTTAATGACCTGATATCATTGCATCATCGACGACCACACAAACGTTTTTAAAAAAATCACTACAACAGGGGCTGTCGTCAACTAGTTTGTTGACGAGACGTACCATCAAACTCTAGAATTTCCGAACGAACTTTGAGGAAAATTTGCTTTAATAGAAGTCTCGTTTTTCGCGTTTTTCTTCAGAACAGTAAAACTACTTACTAAAACTTTTCACGGCTATAAATGCAAAAAATGTACACATCAAAACTAAACAAGTTTCGTTTTTTTCACGCACGATTTTATAATCAACGCGATTGCAAAAATAATCATTTTTGGGTGGCCGTAAATCATACTAATAAAAACAAAAGAAAGTGCACCATTTACATATAGCAGATGCGGCCATTTTTTGGCTAAATTTTGAGACAAAAGAAGAAAATTGAATGAAAAACAAAAATGTTATTGAACTTTTTGTGACCCCAAGTGTTTCCGTTTACGAACGAATTCCGAGAAAGAAAAAACACTTTTACAGGGGCCTCGTTTTTTGAGTTTTTCTCCGAAACCATTAGACGTACATAAGTACATATACATATGTTCAAAAACTTTGCACCTTTTCACTCGCAAAGAATGCGCGCATTGGTAATGGATAGGGTAACCACCCGTCCTACTTTGGGCGGACATGTTCCAAGGATAGTAAACTATTATTAGGATGGCCCATTCCCATAAGACTAATGTATTACTGAGCTTTCCGGAAATGACGTGATTGACGTCATTAATAACGCAAAAATATTTAAACCGACGCCTTAGATTTTATATTGAATGACATTTAAATTTTGACTTTACAGAGTTTTAATTATTGTAAGTAATGATTTTTAATGCTTAAATACATCGCTTTTTGCTTACAAAACTGAAACCGCTCTTAATTTGTATTTTATAATATGCCACATAAAAACCTACACAATTTGTAAGTAGCAGTATTGCTGCAAGGATGTAAAGATTTTTTATACCCTTATCGATGCGATTTTTTTCCTTGTAATATGTTTTTGCTTTGTAGATCTTTTATACAAGGTTTTTATCATTGCCCCGTAACTGCAACTGCCTTAAACTTAAAACATAACGTATTTTTGATGCAAGGGCAGTTTTAAAAGCTTGTGTATAGAACTTTATTGTAAAAAACATAACAAGAAATGAATTAAAATCATATAGTTTTCACCCTAATAAACGGTATCGTGTTTAACAGCCGTATTCATAGTCCTTCCTTATCTTAAGGATAGAGGAAGCCTCAAGGAAGCTCGCAACCTCCCTTGAGATAAGGTAGCCAATAAGGTTCCTTGTTCGGTCAAGGTAGATGTACATTTATGAAACATGAAACGAGGAATAAGGAATCCTTATTCCTCAAGGAAGGACTATGAATACGGCTGTAAGTTAAACCATGAATACATTAAATAAGAGGAGGTAGAGGTTGTGCGAACACGGTCAACTGGGCGACGGCGACTGGGCGACGGCGACTGGGTGACGGCCAACTAGGCGACGGTCAACTGGGCGACGTTCAACTGGGCGACGAGAACTTAAAAATTTTTGCACGCTCATATTAGCACACGAATTTGCAGATTGTCTTATAAATATTGGTAATATACTTACTTACTTTTGAAGAATTACTTAGCATACATTAAAATTTGATAATCACTTAAGAAAAATTCGGTCAAAAAAGTTGTCCGAAAATAATTTAAAAATGAAAGGGTATGATAGCACAATATTGCAATAAAAACAAAAACGACAGTTTTTTAAATTCATTTATCAATTTATTTTGTAATTGACAAACATATTTACATTAAAACAAAAAAGTATATAACATGCAAAACAACGTAACTATTTTTGATTTATAACTTTGGTATAAGCATTTCGATATATCGAATCGATATAAAAGGGACGGGAAGCTAAAAAGTTAGGAAGCAACTGAAAAATGAGACTGGTGACCTAAATAAAAAAGAGCTTTCCGCCCCTATTTTTGTGGTCCATACCACGAAATATCGATATATCGGAATGTCGATATATCGATATCAAAATTATATCGCCCACCCTTATTTATGACATGAATGATCACAGCGTTCTTTAACAAAATATATTATTTTTATTTTTAATCATAACTTTTTTCACAAAAACACTTTGTAATACAGTTTTAAATTCTCTATTGATAATTAATGTCAAAACTACAATTTTAACGCCTGAGACACGCACGCACGCACGGACGTCTTCGCAAAAATAGTCAAAACGGGTTCAGAGGATCGGGACCTCAAAACGTGTATATCTGTCAAAATCTGGAATTCGAACATTTTTGCTATCACAATACTTTCTTTACAGTATTACGATGGCGAAAGTAAAAACGAGAATGCAGTATTTGCACTACATTTAGATCACAATTCACAATTACCAGTTACAATTTCATTAATACATTAAATGAGATTTCAATACAATACGTTTATATTTCGTTTATATTTTATTTCAATTACATTTTATGTTATGTAAACCTTTATAATGATATCGCAGACAAATGATACTGTCATTTGACATTTAACAACTCATACTGGGAATAATTCATCTAATTTTAGAAGACATGTTTCTCTTATAATAAGCGAGATCTCCATGAAGGAAATGTTATCTGGGACACCCTGTATAATAATAATAATTTTTAATGTCTTTTATGTCTTTACTAAAATGTTTTGTCCCTATTAGTTTAACGAAAATGTTGAATGATTTTCGAATTAAATGAAACGGAATTAGTAGCACATACTATATTAATTATAGCTGGTTGGTGTAATTAGTGCCTATTATTAAAACATTCTTGCGTACACTTTCACCATCTCAAATTTTTAACAAACATTTTATATTTTCAATGTCTTCTGGCACATGTACAGAACAGTTGATTAAACAAATAGATAAAAAATTTAAAAAATTAAAATGTTATGTTAATCAACGCCATAGTTATAAAATTAGAGTCATTATGTGAAAAAGTAGTACAACCGCAAAATACAAAAATTAGAACAGAAAATTTTAAATAAGGAAAGAAAAAAAATGTCAAAAAACAGTTCAAGAAGCTGCTAAAAAAAGTTAAATGTAAAGTGATATATTTGCTAAAGCTAGTACACTTAATTTTGAAAAGTCTTACATTGATCTAGATTTGCTTTCATTAAAATCCGACAAGCGAAGACAATATAATCTGCCCCGTCGATGTACTCGTAGGTAAAATTGAAACTTCGATAGTCGATGCAAAATCTTCAATTTCAACTTTAATTAAAAAGAAAGTACTACAAATAAATTTTAAAAATCCTTAATGCTTATCAGCTAATTATTTCACAAAATTACAATTAAAAGTTTTGATGATTTTCAATTCAATCGGTTTAAAACTCATAAAAATGTATGTAATGATATTTGTGTAATAGACCCTAGTAATTTTGAAGCGAATGAATGTTCGTAAAACCGTTTAAAAGACCTTAGTAAATTACTAGTAACATGTCATTATAATTAAAATCTAAAAATTACAAAATATAGAAAGTGTTCTAATTTACAAAAAAAAAAAAAGGTACGTATCGTGAGCAAAAGCAAAACACTGTATATAGTTGAAAATAATTTTGTGTTATGTAGTAAATGACCATGCACAAACAAATTTTATTCGTTTTTTTTTTTTTTATTATTAGTAATAACAACTATCGAGTGATTCGTCTTGACTTGGACGCGCTTGGAAGTATAATACAGATGAATTGAGTGACTGATTTGAAAATAATTAGTAGTTGTGTTAAATGTTCTATGAATAAATGAAGCTGTGAATATTTTATTTATTGCTGCTTTAATTTCCTGGGACAATATAATTTGTATACAGTAGCGTATACAGTAATATTTATATGGTACGCAATTTTCTTTTAACTTTATCGTGCACTCAAGTTGCATGTAGGTTTCCGAGATTAACATTTATTAAAAATATATTTAAAAAATTCGATATCCCAAGATACTTTACAGCATCTAATGCTTGTCAATAGAAAGACATTAATAAATTTAAATAAAGATATAATTATGGATAAAATAAGAGAAAACTCCTCTAGAATTTAAAAATATTTGACAATTAGGCATATTCTTAAGTTAATTATACTATAAATTTACTTAAATATGTTGTTATATTATGAAAAGATGTATTTATTGTTTTTTCAATATTTTTTCTTTTTAAAGCCGGCTCACTAGGATTTTTCCGGGCCGGGTAAATTTGCCTAAACCATTAACTAAGGACGGGATTTATTGACCTGGTCTTATAACTTCTTTTATTTATAGACTCTTACTGTACCAGTGGCCTGGCTTTACCCTGTTTCATTTATGTTGTTCCATTAATTGAAAAATATAAGTCACAAAAAATACCCTGCAAGTTTAAATAGAATTAACACAGTACACAGTTTATACAATTTGCAAAAACTGAAAATGTAAATTCTCCTTAATTGATGTGCAAAGCGATTAAAGGAGGACCGGTTTCTATCTTTCCTAATGTAAACATAATTTTAAAAGTAAATTTGGCATTCCTGTTTCCAACGCATCAGCAGAGCGATCCTTCTCTGTCCTTAAAAATTAAATTAGACATTAGACAAGAAAAATAATGTAATTTGGCAACAATGTGAATCGAGAATAACATTTTATGCAGGATTGATTACAATGAACTAATTGACAAATTACCAACTTAAAAGGCACTGAAAGTCACAAATAGTTTAAATTTTGTTTACTGATCCCTGAAATATGTCTTGCGATGCTTTATTTTAAATTTACTTTGTAATTACGCTTTGAGTATAGTGCAATAAAAATAAATACTAATTGGAAATTTTATGTGGGTTGCATTTGATTGTTCGTAAATGTCATATATTTATTTTCTTTTGCTATTTTCATCTAAAGTTAATTGTTCTTTAGTTTTTTTTTACATTAGCAGTTTTGGATCCAAGGGAACATTCTCTAAAATTCCCATCGGAGATAAATGTCTTGATTAACACTGTACATTGAACATTGGGCCCCCACATTCAAATTGGCCTACCCCACGCGGGTATATGTAACACCGAATCAGTGAACTTGCAGAGTTTATCAGGATTTTTTTTGCTGAATTCTTGAAATAGGCAAAGAGGTTTGCTAAGTTCATAAAATAAACCTACTACGTGAAATCGACAAAGCGTAAACAAACTTTTACCAACTATTAACCTGACCTGACCCTTTTTTTGTCACTAGTAAAGGATTAAGTTTAGAGTTGGTCAAAGTTTTTTTTTTAGTAATATTGCTTATTTCACGAAGTGAGCAAACAAAATGCCTTTCTCACGAATAAGGCAAAAAATACCCATTTTAAATCTGGGTAGGTCGACTAATTCGGCGTAACCTACAGGGTGTAGTGTAGTATTAGGAAGCACATTTATTTTTCCTTTTTCTATATGAGGGCACATGTGAATTTTATATTGTTATAGATAATTAATAATTCATGTTTTTGCCTTCGCCAATATCACTCAATATTTTGCTATTGTCGCAATATAAATTGACCTGTTAACATAAAAATAACAGCGTAAATACGTGCATTTACGTTTAAAGCGATAGTTAAATATCCAGTTAACAATAATTACTTCAAACAAAAAAAATTTAAATGAATTATTATTATTATTATTAATAATATAAATTGTAGGTGCTTCAACTGCTAAGGTCATTGTAATAATTTATTTAATTAGATTACAATATAATGGCTACAAGATTTGATTGTAACTTACCTATTTTCCCGCTTCACTGTTGTGGAAGTAGACACTGTAGCAGTTCCATTTTAGAATAGATATAGGATATAGGTACTGCGTATCATTGAAAATTCAAATAGAAGTTTAAAGCGCATTAAATATTTTATGTTAAACAAATTCTAATTTATAATCGAAGCTTTTTATTGCAAAATTGGTAAATAATGAAGAAATTTGTTCTCATATATTCATTGTATGATCATTCAACTTTTTAGGTACCGACGTTTTTAAATAATGCTATAAGTAACAATTAATTGCTGTAGTAAGGTATATATTTGAATACTTGAAATTAGGTCATATTGTATCACAAATAAAATATTGTTTAAAACTAATTATAAATAACACTATGTACAGAGATACACTAATTCTAATCGAAACTAAATTTTAGTTAATACATATATACTTAAAGATCACTGCCCAATATTTCAAATTCTTGTATCAAATGCACCATATCCGTCCGATCTAACGCGGAATTTTGAAAGACTATTCGGAAGAAATTTGGTAATTTTTTTTGTGGCTGGTAGGTAACCATCATGGATCCCTTTTTCATCATGCGCTCCTTAATTTTTGGGGCTACGCAATGCAGGCGATCTTCAAACTCTGGGGTATTTTCGGCTCCTCTTAAGCTCGGAGGTATGTACCAGAAGCAAATATTTGTGCATTCTGGCTTGTCTAGTACCATTCTAAAACCCGGTCTTTCTCTGATTACATCCGCGAAAAATTTAGCGTTGTCAAATACTTTATCTATATGTTGTTCGAAACCTGAGCTTCCCTTAGCTTTCCACATGAACCAGAATTTCAAAACATCCGCACGACGGCCACATTGTACATGTTTATCACCCGTATCAAAACTTGTATCGTAGAATTTATCTTTTTGGAACAGATATGTAGCGCTGGCAGAATGAGCCTCTGAGAGAATACCTTCATGGCGAAGTAGAAACGTGGAACATTGTTGAGGAGCTGTTAGCAGTTTATGTGGATTCCATGTGACGGAATCGGCCCTGGACAAAAAATACGCATTTAATATACGATTTAAAAAGTGATATAAAAAATATAAGTTTACGTGCTGCTCCAAGAAGTGAAGAGTTTACGTTTCTGCATGTGTCAAATTTGGATACTTCGGTAACTGTGGACATGGTTCGAGGTTATATGTATAAAATGATGAAATCTGATAAAGTTAGAATAGAACAGCTGAAAACAAAGGGTTTTTATAACTCCTTCAAAGTCGGCATTCCTACTTCTGCGGTGGATATGGTTATGACTCCTGATTTTTGGACAGAAGATGTAAAGGTGCGGTTTTTTCGTAACTTCAGGAAATTCCAAGGGCAAAGAGGGCCTGTCAAAAATTCCACTTCTCCATGGAACCACCAAGGGAAAAGAAGAGACTAATTTATCCCTTTTAAGTATATTTTATGTGAACATACAATCTGTACGTAGTAAAATTAACGACATGAATGCTTTTTTCATAGATAAACCTTATGATGTTATTTGTTTTTCAGAACATTTTTTGAAGTCAAATGAAGCTGAAAATTTTGTTTTGCCAAATTTTGTTGTAGCATCATCCTTTTGCAGAAGTGTTATGTTGCATGGTGGTGTGATGATATTGACAAGGAAGGACTGGCGGTTCAATTGCCTTACAGATATTACTGATTTATCAAGTGAAGCAGTCTGTGAGCTTGCTGCAATTGAACTGATTGCAATAAATGTAATTATAATTACTGTATATAGGTCTCCTCTTGCTGATTTTGAACAGTTTATGACCTGTTTGAACCAGGTATTTATGCTTTTAATTAAAAAAGACAAACAGGTTATTATAAATGGTGATTTTAATCTAAGATTCTTTTCATCAGATGTTAGATTTAGCGCATTTGCGGACCTAATAGGTTCATATAACTTTATACCTGTTATACATGAAAATACAAGATTGCAAAATTGCATAGATAATGTTTTATTGAATTTTGATGATGCTGTGAAGCAGTCAAAGGTGTTTGATCATGGGTTGTCAGACCATAAATCTATTGAAATCAGTATAAATGTGCTTAAGCTCAAAAGTAAATATATCCCTATTTTTAGTAGAAAGGTAACAGAGAGGGGGGTATTTTTGTTCTACCAGTTACTAGAAAATATAGATTGGTCCTTTATTGCAAGTAAGTCTTGTGGTGAGTCAAAAATGAATATATTTTTAGGTATTTTAAAAGATTCTATCAACAAAACATTTCCTGTGGTAGAAAAAAAACAAAGTAATGCACAAAAAATAAATTGGTTTAATGATGAATTAAAAAATATGCGAAGCACTGTAGCTCTTTTATCTGAATTGTATCAAAATTTACAGAATGATTTAATAAAAAATATACGAAATATATATAGACATCAGTACAGGCAAAAAATTATTGAAAGTAAAAAAACTAAGTATGAAAAGTTGATTACCAATTCCAAGGGTACATGCAAGGTTTATTGGGATATTATTAATGATAATAGAAAAACTAATAAAAAACAAATAAATACTGATATTACTTCAGAAGATTTAAATACATTTTTTTCTCAAATTGCTGAAAATATCATTAATGATCTCTCAACGACAAATAAGTTTTTTTCTGATTATCTACCTCAAAATTGCACTGATAATTTTCCTACATTCTCTTTTAAAGAGACATCTTACAATACTATAAGAGACATAATCTGTGATCTGAAAAATAAAAAGTCTTTTGATCATTATGGACTAACAGTCAATATGCTAAAAAGATGTAAAAATATTTTAATTGGTCCAATTACTGAGGTAATTAATCAGTGTATTCGTGAAGGTGTTTTCCCCCATTCACTGAAGATTGCAAAAGTGGTGCCGGTGCATAAGAGTGGTGATGTCAATGATAAGAATAATTTCAGGCCAGTGTCGCTACTACCAATAGTCTCTAAAATTTATGAGAACATACTAAAATCTCAAATTAACTCTCATTTTGAGAGACATAATTTATTTGCAAAGGAACAGTTCGGATTTCGAAGGGGCAGAAATACTTCTCTTGCTGTTGCCACCTTATGCGAAGCCATCTCGGATGGATTTTCTGATGGAATATTCACTGGGGTTATTTTTTGTGACTTGCAAAAGGCATTTGATTGCATTTCGCATAACATACTACTACGGAAGCTTAAGTATTACAATTTTAACAAATTGAGTATTTCTCTTGTAAGCTCATACCTTACAGATAGGTTACAATATACTTCTGTCAATGGGACTAATTCTAAATCAAGTGTGCCTCGTTTTGGCGTTCCCCAGGGCTCCGTGCTGGGTCCCATCTTGTTTTTGATCTATATCAATGACTTTAAAAATTGTGTTTCTACTTCATCGGCTATTTTATTTGCTGATGATACAACCCTTATTACTAAATTTAATAAAATAGAGGATTCGGCTGGAGCTTTGGAGAGGGTCCAGGATGAGGCTCAAAATTGGTTTCTTGCAAATCAGTTGTCTTTAAATGCAAGAAAAACCCAAGAATTGATTTGCACACTTAAGAAAATTGATCACGTGAAAACTGGTGTCAAGTTTTTAGGAGTATGGCTTGATCCAACATTAAATTGGCAGGCTCACACTGATAACTTAGCAAATAAGCTCTCTAAAAATTTATTTGCTTTAAGAAATATTGCAAATTTGGTTGATACTAGTATATTATTCACAGCATATTTCTCATTGTTCATGTCACACTGTTTATATAGTTTGATAAACTGGGGCCACTCTAGTCATATGAAAAGAATCTTTGGACTACAACGTAAAGCCTTAAGAATTATTTTGAAGCTTGGCTATGGAGAAGATGTCAAAGATAAATTCACTCAGAATAAGTTATTAACTCTACCATCATATTACATACTGTATTCTCTATGTCATGTTAGAAATAATTTTAATAAATATACTTTACAAGGCACTTTACATAATTATAGTACAAGAGGAGGTCAAAATATACGTATAGATTACCATAGAGTGTATGCTTGTCGCAATGCGGAAAATTACTATGGTCCTTTATTTTATAATCGACTACCTTGCAATATAAAAAATCTGCCATTGAAGGGATTCAAAAATGCTATTCTAAGATACTTAAGTAACAACCCAATTTATAAAATCAGTGAGTTTGAATTCAAAAATGGGTAAGCAGATTGTTTGTGGGGGCTCCAGTCTTTCTTTCAGGTTTCTGTAATTGTAATTGTAATTGACGAATGTAAAATTATATTCTATATAATATACATTAGTGAATTAATGCATATCGCGCATTTTAACTTGTCTGTTTTGTCCTATTTATTAAATGTGAGTAAGTATTACTTTAATTGAGTTTTATCTCTATTTTATATTATATCAACATCTGACATGTGTAAAACCTTGTAGTTCCTTAACATGCAATAAATATTATTATTATTATTATTACTATTATTATTATTATTATTATTATTATTATTAATTTATAGTTTCGTATTAAGCAAATGAAGGTTACATTAGAAAATGCCCTTTATCACAACCTAATTAACAGAAAGGATAATTATATATTTTGATGCTTTCAAGGATGTGAATGGTTGATTGTAATTAATGAACTCATACCTGTGAATGCCATTAAGGAGATATCGGTAACGAGCCGACATAAGTGCGCCGCCACCCCATGCAGCATCTACCTACATGCAAGCAGAGGCCGTAACGTTCGCATATATCGGCAAGATTTTCTATAGGATCAAAGGCGCCCAAGACTGTCGTGCCTGCTGTAGCGCTGACCATAAACGGCATTGCACCTTCGTTTAAAGCTTTTTCGATTTGTTCTTCTAAATGAGATGGGCTCATACGTCCTCGTTCATCTGTGCGTACAAGGTAAACATTGCTGCCACCAATGCCCAACAATGAAGCCATCTTTTTGATAGAATAATGCGCGTCTTCAGATGTAAACAAAACTAATCTTGGTAAACCATGTAAGCCTTTTTCCTGAAAATTTATTTAATTTTTTATCGTATGCGTGACTTATGTACCTACATACTATATTTTAATTAATATATACAGGGTGAGTCACGACGGACGCGTCGGAGTTTTATGGCGAAACGCTTTATATTTTCCAATTTCTGTCGCTGTTAGATTGTGTAAGTCAATAAGGGGTACATTTTAAAAATATTTTCAAACATACAGGGTGCTCCAAAAAAAAGTGGCATATCAAAGTTATACTTTTTCTTATAGAACACCCTGTATATTTTTACATTTTTGGATTCCTCTTTAAATTTAATTCAAAAAATGTATAAGGTCATATGGGTCTAAAGTCGACCGTTCTCGTGAAAATCGCATTTTCATGAAAATTCAGTATATTCAAAAATTTTCAATATTTAAAAACTTTGAGAAGTCTGAAGAAATTCGCTTGGAGATAAGATTGACAATAGATTATGTAACACTTTGCACCACCTACATTTTTAAAATATTATACAGGGCGTTTTTTACGCTTGGTCAAACTTGTGAAACTTTAAACATCGATAACTCATTTTTTTTAAATACAACACTCTATATTTTTTTACACCGTTTTATAGAAAATTTAATTCTCTTTCGAAAACATTAATACTGTTTTATACGTAAAATTGATATTTTCCGAGATATCGCGATTTTATTGTTAATTATTAGGGCAAAGTAATATTTTCGAGTAGGCTATGAAGGTAGACAGCGGTAATTTGAAACAATTGAACGAAAGAACAAGAAAGGTTTAGTTTTATCTTTTGCCTACGCATTTTTAACATTTTTTTATAATGAAGAGCAATCTCACGTTTAAATCGAGATTTCTTACAATTATTTGTGCATTTATTTATTGGACCAGTATGATAAGATGATTAGTAAATCATATCAACTATTTTTTTTGTATGATACGACTCTCGGTTCTACCAAAATGTCTTTGCTTAACTTCTGGTTCCACGCATATTGCAAACATTGTGTTTTATACAGTGTGCACAATGTTTAATGAAGGTAAGTGTTTATGGTGTGTTAACTAAAATATAAATACACAGAAAATATTTCAAATTGGGACCGTAGTAACTTTAATTGAACATTTATAAAAATATTTCTAGTGATAACGAAAATGTATGTAATAATAGGTAGGTAATTCAAAAACTTTTGAGACAATCACTCCTAATATGTTGCGTAATGTAAGGCGTTCACTTGAAAAGAGGATCACAATGTGTATTCAAGAGGATGGTCGTCATGTTTAACATTTATTGTAATCAGCTGTTAAATTTTGTTTTTGAATTATTATTACATACATTTTAGTTAGTATTTATATTTAGTTAACAGACCATAAACACTTACTAATATTAAACATTGTGCACACTGTATAAAACACAATGTTTGCAAAATTCGTGGAACCAGAATTTAAGCAAAGACATTTTGATAGAACCGAGTGTCGTATTATAAACATACAAAAAAATGGTTTATAGGATTTAGTAATCATTTTATCATACTGGTCCAATAAATAAATGCATAAATAATTTTAAGAAATCTCGATATAAACGTGAGATTGCTCTTCATTATAAAAAAATGTTAAAAATGCGTAGGCAAAAGATAAAACTAAACCTTTCTTGTTCTTTCGTTCAATTGTTTCAAATTACCGCTGTCTACCTTCATAGCCTACTCGAAAATATTACTTTGACCTAATAATTAACAATAAAATCGCGATATCTCGGAAAATATCAATTTTACGTATAAAACAGTATTAATGTTTTCGAAAGAGAACTAAATTTTCTATAAGACGGTGTGAAAAAATATAAGGGGTTGTATTTAAAAAAAAAAGAGTTATCGATGTTTAAAGTTTTACAAGTTTGACCAAGCGTAAAAAACGCCCTGTATAATATTTTAAAAATGTAGGTGGTGCAAAGTGTTACATAATCTATTGTCAATCTTATCTCCAAGCGAATTTCTTCAGACTTCTCAAAGTTTTTAAATATTGAAAATTTTTGAAAATACTGAATTTTCATGAAAATGTGATTTTCACGAGAACGGTTGACTTTAGACCCATATGACCTTATACATTTTTTGAATTAAATTTAAAGAGGAATGTAAATGTAAAAATATACAGGGTGTTCCATAAGAAAAAGTATAACTTTGATATGCCACTTTTTTTTGGAGCACCCTGCATGTTTGAAAATATTTTTAAAATGTACCCCTTATTGGCTTACATAATCTAACAGCGACAGAAATTGGAAAATATAAAGCGTTTCGCCATAAAACTCCGACGCGTCCGTCGTGACTCACCCTGTATATAATAATTTAAAAATAAAAAAAAAATAAAAAAATTCGCTGCAGTATTTACAACAATGAAAAATTGTGTGCTACCTTTATTATTGCATAATACAGTACAAGTGTTTCCCAAACTTTTGGTCAGCGGACCAATGGTTTTTGTAATATTTTTCCAATACATATCACAAAATAAGGTTAACGGGTAATAATAATAACCCCCTTTTCTCAAAATTGTCGACATAATATAGTTTAAACTTTTTTTTTTACAAAAATGTAAGAGTAGGTACGACGAAATTCATTTGTAGGCGACACCAGTATATTTTTGTTTGGTGCCACATTTCACATACACAGAACACCTTAAGAGATCATTATTATCTCAACCAGACCCTTTGCTTTTAGATATAAAATCAAGTAGTGGAACCTTGTTTTAAAAAAACTTATATTAGCAAGTGTTTTAAGATTGTATTATTTATTTATGATTTTTTCATTAAGAATTGAAAAGCGATGACGGTGTTACACAAAGTAAGACAGGTGCATACTGGTACCCTAAAATGAAACGCTCGGTATAATTGAAAATAATTTTAGATTTTGCAACTAATGATTCTAAACAAGTTTCGTATGAAACTTAGTTTTGTATCTTTACTAGTAACGAAGCATAGGCGCCGACTTTCTAAACTCTCTAGGGGGGCAGGGGCACGAGTGTAACAAGTACCTACACCAGGGATGGCAAATATAATTTGATCAGTGTGCCAAAATAACATAAAATTTGTAGACCGCTGGTGACATTTCCAAAACTAGTTAGGTTAAACCATTGGTGACTTTTCCAAAACTAGTTAGGTTAGACCGCTGGTGACTTTTCCAAAACTACCTACACGATAGGTATTATTGGTATATAGTCTCAGAATGGACGAAAAGAAGTATGGCACTAAAAAAAGTTGTACTCGAACTCGAACGTGATATGTGCTGTTTGGCATAATTTAAATGTAATTTGCATAAGTTAGCCTTTGCGATGTCGCATCGCATGGGGGCCCTGCCCCCCTAGTTTAATCGGCACGGGGGTACGAGCCCCGTTGCCCCCGTGTAGTCGGCGCCTATGTAACGAAGTAATAGAAATATTATCTTCTCAAAAATAAAACATTAGTGTAAAATGTGTTTGAGATTTATTTAAAAACAGTTGAATTTGGGTACAAAAACCTTTTATATGTTTCATAAAAAAAAATTATTTAGTAGCGAAATAATACAAAATATACGGGGTCTTTTATTGTATTTACACTTTTTACAGGAAAATCGAGTTTTTTTAAAACTAAAGTAAATGTCTTCTATAAAACCGCGGTTCATTAGAATGCCTTGACACATGCTCGTTATGTTTCCCATAAAATGCATTTTTACCTTTAATTTGTTCAAAAAAGAGTTACAACAATTTTTACAGATTTTCAAAATTTTGAAACAAGTTTTAAGTGTACAGGGTGGACAAAATTCGAATATTTTACGGGGTATCTCGGTTACCATAAGAGTTTAAAATCTGATATTGGACTCTTGGGTTATTTTTTTGAGCACGCTTGTGTTATCAGAATTTTCATATCACTTTCCATCTTGGCAGGAAATTCTTTATCAAATGACGTTAAAATGTTTTTACTACGGCAAAGGGTGTCATACCCGCCTATTCTGTATCATCATAAATAAAATGAAGTATACCTACTATGTGATTTAAAAAAAGTTGATTGTCGCCGGCCTGCTATATTTCTTCGCAGATTAAACATTTTAACATCATTTGCCAAAAATTTTACCGCGAATAACAAAAATATAAGATTTATTGGGGTTTGCTCTTAAAATAACAACGTTATTGGGGTGCAACAGTCGAATTGAATCATCCGATATAATAATCAAAGCTATTTGTTTAAAACAAAAGAGTATCTTATAAATAAGGGACAGTGATTTGTTCAACTTTATAATTTATTATAATGTAATTAAAATATAATCACTTCTAAAAATAGGAGTTAAAACTAATTTTAGATGTGATTTGTTCAAGGAGTTTTACAATACACACAAAATTTTTATATGAAATATTTAAAGTGTTAAGAATCTCTTTACTTATGTTGTAAATTAACTGTTAATGAATTAAAATGAAGACTGGAAGCAAATGTTCAACACCATCAATAAAGATCAAAAAAAGTAACAGTTAATTATAGCGCATTAGCATTATCAGGACTGCGGAAACAAACGCAGATTTCTAATTATCGACATTTTTATAAAAATAACGTGAGCAGGTCACGCACTACATTCATGTAACACCTTCAAATGACGGAAACACTATAGAATGTTTTGCCCGAAACTGTTTTCTAATCCAGGTGCGTCCAACCCGCGGCCCGCATGCAGCCCTCAAAGACAATACGGAATGAGCGCAATAATGACTATATTGCCCCAGGACTTTGAAAATAGATTTCAAGATTTCAGAAATACACTAACTGCATTTCAGTATATTTGCTACTCCATTCTCAGTTGACATAACCACACTGCAACTTGCAAATTGAATGTAAATTGCAATCAGATTAAAGAAAAACGCATTCAAGAGTGTTTATTGGAATTTTATAAGTTGTACCTGCCTAAAGAAACATATCTGGCACTTCATGAACATGCCCTGTTCCTGATGTCTCTTTTGAGGAGTAAGTATATTTGCGTGCAACCTTTTTCCCGTATAAAACAAAAACAAAAATTTCAGACGAGCATCTTGAAAATACTCTTTGCATCGCTAGTACCTCGAACAAACCACACATAGATGTACAGGGTGGGCAAATTTCGATGTTTTTATAGGAAATCTTGGTAACTATAAGAGGTATCGAAAAACGGACCTCACTTCTTCATCTTTTTTTTTTTTCGAGAAAAAGGTAATGGTGAAAACTAAAATTGGTTATCGTCTTTTGTTTTCAAATTATCACCGATAACTCGATTTTTCGACTTTTCGTTTTATGACTATATCTCGCTGGTTGACGTTCTACAGGCACCTTTTTGATAAAAATGCAGTGGCGTAGATAATTTTTCAACAATTTTTTCGAAATTCGAGTTATGACATAAAGTTGTATTTTTTTAAATGGAAACCATAGTTGGCGGTGGCATCACAAAAAAGGGGATTTTTTCCCCATTCCAATAATATATCATGAAAGGTCGATTTATTCGTTTCCTTACATTATAGCAAAATTAGGTAATTTTTGATGTTTCATTTTTTTTTCTAGTAGTAGGCTTATGTCATTAAGAATATACTTTGGTAAAACAAGCTGTCATTCTGTTGTTTTAACGATAGTTTGACAAAACGAATCACGTTTAATTTAATTGTTGATTGTATTATATTTTTGTTCCTTAAAAACATGTAATGACTTACGAATATTACGAAAAGTATGATATGTTAGAATGTTTTATTCAAAGTAATAATAATTCTAAAGCTGCAAGTGAAACTTATTTTAATCGTGACCGAGAAAGAAGGCAATCTAATAAATCTAATGAAAAATGAGATTTTGTTTTAATCTTTCAATATTAGATTTATTAGGTTGTCTTCTTTATGAGTAACGATTAAAATATGTTTCACTTGCAGCTTCAGAATTATTAATTATTATAAGGGCACAACACCACTACTAGAAAAAATTGAAATCTTAAAAATTACTAATTTTTTTTAATAATGTAAGGAAAAATCAACCCCAAATAGGAAAAAAATCTTTATCCTCATAATGCCCCAGCCTTCTATGAGTCCCATTCAAAAAAAATACAACTTTATCATAGGTAACTCGAGTTTCGAAATTATTTTTGAAAAATTGTCTACGCCACTGCACTCTTATCAAAAAAGTGCCATTTCAAATTTTTCGTGATTTTCATAGGCGATTTCGTATTTATAAGGTTAAATATTATTATAGTAACAATTAAACAATCCACAATTACAAAGCTACTGCTAGAAAACAGCGAAATTTCTTTGAAAATTGTAGATTTTTGCTATAATGTAAGGACAATGAATAAATCGACCCCACATGATATAAATAATGGGAATGGGGAAAAAATCCTCTTTCTCGTGATGCCACAGCCAACTATGGGTTCCATTTAAAAAAATATAACTTTATGTCACAACTCGAATTTCATGTGTTTATCTGTTCACATTAAAACTGTTATATATTTTTTTTTTAAAACAAGAAACGTTGTTTTATTATACTCAATGGTAAAATGGGTAACATTGCAGTCATAAATAAATATTAAATTAAATTTGCGGCACATAAAAACCCTTTGTTGGGCGATGCGGCCCAGAAGATCAAAAATATTGAACAGACATTCTCTAATCTGTATCAATACTTATCAAAATTTCGATATTCCCAACTTTTAGTTATGATTCATACACAATGGCAGAGAAGAAAACAGCACTTTAAAAAATATACTTAAGCCAAATCGACTAGTAATCATTTATTTTTCCCAGGTTTATCTGTTTTTATTTTATGACATTATGACAACCAACTTTATTTTTTCTTAATTAAAATTCCTATTCAATTAATAAAAAAATTCGCAGCATATCTCGTTTTTCTTCGTTAGTGAACTTCATTTATACGAATCATTACGATAATAATAATGGGCTTTGTTGATTGGTTGTCATAGTAACGACATAAACCACAACGACCGGGCTACCTGATTTATAGTGGTTGTTGTCCAAAACGCAATTTTACAAGTGTGACAATGAATGTAGAAGCAAAATACATAGTAATACATCATTGAAATTAGAAAAAAAAACAATTCTATTTGATTATGTAAGCAGCAAAAATTGTACCCATATAAAAAAAAAACAGTTGGCTGTCGTAAAACAAAAACGAATTGACCTAGAAAAAATTAGTGATTACCATCCGATTCGGCTTAAAAAGTTGTTTAAGCAATGTTTTTACACATGAAATAATTCATAGGAATTATAGACGATGTTCAAAAATCCTATTTTCCGGTTTTACCTAATTTTCTTGGATACCGTTTCAGATATTTTCAATTTCTCTTTGGATTAATAATAAGCACCGAATTTAGCAGCTTTACCAAATTTAAACCTATAATCTAGCTATTATAATACGCGAGATCCCCCTGTTTAAACTTGAATTTCAAACACTTTGTATAAAGTTTATGGGTGATATTTTAAAAACAAGCTAAATAATCGAGGTGGTATGTTTGGGACAACCTGTATACATATTTAGAAATCTCATTAATGTTTTCACAGCTTTTTCGAACACTTTGTATATACATTTTGTTCGTTACTTATTTTCTATTCCTCTTACGATTTGCATTAAAATTGCTGTAAAACTACATCATTTCTATTTTATACTTTTATTTGTTACAGTAGGACATAATTTTTACTTTAAAATTTTGTCGTTTCCATCCAGTTTTTTGCAAAAGTGACGTTAATAAAATTCTAAATACATATAATTATTTATTGCAACAACAACCTAAAATATTCGGGGGTAATTACACGAGAGCTTTTTTTTTAGCCGGACAACCGAACTTGAGTTTAGTAAAAGCAAGTTTGTCCAGGATAAAAACAAAGCTCGAGTGTAATTCGGTACGAAAACTGCACGAATAAATTATAACCTTCAAATAATAACTGACAAAACGTCAAAATCTTTGACTAAGTTACAATCAAATAAGTCGGTTGCATAGTAACAAAAGTTACATGCAAAAATGCAAGTGGATATTAGTTAGGTACCTTTTTATCCGCTGTCATAACGACAAAACGTGACGTCATTATGGAGAATTTAACATATGAGTGTAGTTATCGATAAAATTTGTTTCTGAAAAAAAAGTATGTAGTATATTATATGTCTCGTGTGAAAGCAATAATAAACTCATAGAAATGCTAGACCGGTTTCGACACTCTCGGGTCTCGTCTTTTTGTCAGTAGATAGGTATTAAATTTATTTTATACAGTTTGAAATATTTTTTTTAAATTAAAAATTACATGAACCATAATAATTTAAACAGCTTTAGGATATAAATAAATAAAATAAACAAAAAACAATTTTTAATTTAACATAAAGAAATTTACAATGAAAATTAATCGTTCTAGTGTTCTGTGTTGAATGGCTTGATTAATATATCACGAACGACCAAATGTCACTTTATTCTCATTATATCACACACATTCCACAACTATGATTTGTAAAAAGTAATCAATGAATTCAATGTTAAATTGTTGATTTCCTTGTAAGCGAATATTAACCGCGCTAATCAACCTTGATCGTGTTAAACAATAGCTAGGTACAAGTTTACTAACAAATTTGTTGTTAGACGCATCGGGTCAATAATTTTAATAACAAAAAAATGTACCTATCCTTTGCCCAGATTCTTCTAATTTCTAATAGGTGATTCCAATAATTTTAAAAACTACTTGCTTTTGGATTAAATTACTTTTTATTACATTTTGTCCCCAATCAGGGGCAATATAGTAAAGGATTTACCTTACAAGTAATTTTTTGGTAAAAAAATTGACGTGTAGGCTGACAAATTTACCTATTTTTATTCAGCTTATGGTACACAAAGTTGCTCAATATTGTGCTGAATTCGAAAATTAAAAAAAAGTAGCCATAGTTCTCTTAGTTCGCAAGTTATTATATATATAATAAATGTAAGATACAAAATGTTTGTGATGAATTTTAAAGTTCATTTATATTTTTGTTTCTGTTTCTTAGCAATCGTTGGTTCCCCGCTAAATTGTAAACGGCAATATGTTCGGTTTTGATCATTATGGACGGCATAATTTAGACTAGCGAACCGCCATATTAAATTTACCAAATTGTTAAACACATTTAACATAAATCCAAATAAATTTAGTGCATTTAATTTAGTACACCACCCGTCAGGTGCAAAAACACAACTAGTTTATCAAAACATAGATCATCAACGTCAAATATTATACTTTTACCTAAATTGTTAAAAATGACGTGATTATTAGGTGCCTTCTGTTGTCCAATCAAGTGTATATTATTATTTATTGATGATCCAACCATCAATTATTTAATTTCGTTTTCGTTCTAGTTCTTGAACGAAAAATATTAATTTCGTTTTCGTTCTTAAAAAAATGTCGGTTAATTTCGTTTAACGTGTTCGTTTTTGTTCTGTTCTCAGTCCCTATTTAGACGTAAAATGCACACGGATTGGCGCGCTTGTTTGGACGTACCTCAAGGGTTCGATTTACGACGAATCGACAATCGACTAATAATGGTTCAGGAATGAATTAGGTGGTTAGTAAGAACGGCAAACTGCTCCATTTATGAAACTGTTAAACTAAACCATTTATTAAAAGCCAAGTTAAAATCAAAAACTCTGAATGGAAAACGTACACAAACGTTATATTGTTGCAAGTCCTTAATTGTTTTTTTTTTAATATAATAAATATTACAACAAAAAATGTTGATTCTAGGACATTTCAAGGAGACCGTTAGTTATGCCTTTTTTGTGTTTAAATAATAAACTTAAATGTTTTTGTTGTTATCTGATGCAAGTTTAAAACTTATTACGTATTACCCTGCCTCCATAGATACATTAATTAACGATAAAAACCGCAATAATGCACAGTGGCGTAGCGACGGGGGGGGACAAGGGGGCTATCGATGCCCCGGGCACCAGTCTTGGGGGGCGCCGCCAAGACAAAATATTTTTGCGTTTATTTCACTTATTTAAAGCCAGAAAACTAAAGTTGCAATTATTATTTTATCATTTGTTCTTATTTTCATTGCAGCGTATTTGAATAAATAACACAACATTAATCTATGTTGTAGGCTTCCGCAGCCGATGTCCAATGTATACAGGGTGATTGAAATTCGAGTTTAAGCATGGGGATCTCGCTTCTTATAATATATAGGGTGTAGGTTTAAATTTGGCAAAGTTGCTAAATTCGATGCTCATTGATAATCCAAAGACAAATTGGAAATATCTCAAACAGTATCCGAGACAATTAGGAAAAACTGGAAAATACGATTTTTGAAAATAGTCTATAACTCCTTTGGAGTGTGAAATATTTCAAATGTGTTGAAACATTGCCCAAGCAACTTTTTAAGCCGAATCGCATGGTGGTCACTGATCACAAATTTTTCCTAGATCGATTTGTTTTTGTTTTATGACAATCAACTTTGTTTTTTCTTTCAGACGCAATTTTCGCTATTTACATAATTAAATAGTATGTTACTCCTTTCATTGTCAACTTTGAAAAAATAAGTTTTTAACAATAACAACTATAAATCAGATTGGCTGGTCATTGTAGTTTATGTTGCTTCCATGACAACCGATCAACAAACTAAAAGTTTTGAAAGCCTGTTACTTGTCACAATAAATACGTAAAAATGAACTTTAATAACGAAAAACGCGATATGCTGCTCATAAGAAAAAAACAAAGTTGGTTGCCATAAAACAAAAACGAATCGATCTAGGAAAAATTTGTGACCACCATCCGATTCGGCTTAAAAAGTTGCTTGGGCAATGTTTTTACACATTTAAAATATTTCAAACTCCAAAGGAGTTATAGATGACTTTCAAAAATGGTATTTTCCTAATTTTCTAGGATACCGATTGAGATATTTCCAATTTCTCTTTGGATTATCAATGAGCATCGAATTTAGAAACTACGCCAAATTTAAACCTATACTCTAGCTCAGAGGTTCCCAATCTTTTTAAGATATTGTACCGGTTTGTAGTAGACAATATGGTGGCGTACCAGTAAGTAAATATTTTTGGAAAAACAAGCCCAAAAAAAATCCTGAATTCTCAAGTGATGACTTTTTTTGTCGCTTGTCTCTCTCAAATATTTTGTCGAGCAAAAAAAAGGACTAATCTTACAATAAAACTTTCCTAAATTCCCAACTGATGACTTTTTTTAGGTAAATATTTTGGAAACAGAATGCAATGCTTTATGTACAGTTGTAATAAAAACAATTTAATTCGCAAATACTTTTATTACACTAAATATAAATGCATTTGTATCATATACAGAGTGTTTCTTAATATTGCGAAAAAATTCAGGTGGTGATTCCTTATCGAAAATTAAGGGGGTTCTTTCATTTAATTTATTTTCCTTAGTAGACGTCTCCTTTCTAAGTTACACCCCCCTTTATTTTATTTCTCAAATTTGGATAAATGTAGAAGAATGATATTTGGTTAAATGTAGAAGAATGATATTTGGTATTTGTTTTATACTTAGTAAAAGGTTTCCCATGGTAATATTTTCGATCATCTGCCACCTTCACCGGGGGCTGAAAAGTGCGACCCTTGTTGGTTTTTTTGTCAGAACTTTTTGGTGGGTTAAAATTTTGCAAGTATAAAACATCTACTAAATATAATTTCCCTAAATTTGTTCAAATTTGAGAAATAAAATAAAAACCCAATTTTACACTCACCTTTAGGGGGGTGTAACTCAAAAAGGAGACGTCTAAGGAAAAAAATTTATACAAAAGACCTCCCTTAATTTTTGGATAAGGAATTACCAGCTGAATTTTTTCGCAATATTTAAGAAACACCCTGTATAGATATAATAATAATTCTAATTATTGTAATTAATGTGAGGGTTGCGCCTGTTTACTTTTTATCAGTGTAGAAATATCTAGTTAAATTTTGGTCAGTTTAAGCCGTTTAAGGCGAACATCAGACTCAATATTAAGCAATGATTGGTTATTTTATTTTCGATCTGAAATTAGCGGGCATCAATCATTTTCGATCACCCGACATAAACCGATCATTATTTTAAATGTACATATGTGTCTACAAATCTGTTACTATCTTCTACTTCTTTTACACACATGTGATATCACATAACAAAGATGCTATAAAAAATAATTATTTCATTTGCTTATCGCGTACCGGTAGCTTGACATTCGCGTACCGGAACCGGTACACGTACCACAGGTTGGGAACGCCTGCTCTAGCTATTATAATAAGCGAGATCCCCATGCTTAAACTCGAATTTCAGTCACCCTGTATAAGTTGTAACGGGTTGGAACCGCGTCGAAGGTTTCTTCATAACCGACGTTTCGTCCTCCTTTATGGGGTTCCAACCCGGAAACAACTTATATACAACACAACATTATTTTACTTTCAACTCAAAAACTACAATAAAAATACAGACGAGTGGGGGGGGGGGGGCGCAAAAAAATTATATGCCCCGGGCGCCACTTACGCTCGCTACGCCACTGATAATGCATCAACTACAATTGTTCCTGTACAAAAACCATTAAACAACGAAACTACTGTTCACTTTGAAATTGTAACAATAAAATACCGGTAACTAGGGAAAACCACGTTCTTTGTGTGTATTTATTTACAGTAGTTTGGAAAGTTAAAAACTCGGGACGGAAAATTTTATCACCATTTAGTAGAAATACTTACAATAACTTAATTGCTCAAACACATTATTATTAATAATTATGTAACACATAATTACAGGTTGACAATAATCTACATATTATGTAGTACGGGTAACTTTATTATTATAAGAGTTACAAAGTCGGTTAAATTAACAAAGTTGTGCAGAATTGCAAGACGTTTTTAATGCCATTTGAACATTTTACCTACACATTCAACTTTTTACAAATAATTTGAAAAAAACTAAAAACTGACGATTTTTTCAACCGTAAATAATTCCATAGCCACCTTCGTTAAAAGTTGAGTTCGGACTTTTAATCGAGTCGGACGTGTTATTGTTGGCTGAGATTGCGGCGATAAAAACCTCGTTTTACCGGGACTTACCACGATTTATCAATGACAAAAGTAGATATGCTTACGAACATGATTAAAGAAACAATGAAGGATATGAAACATATGCAAGAAACAAAACACCTCGAGAACGACGAGTATACGTCGGAGGATTCCAACGAAAAAGAGAACAGAACATGGAAGACATATCAAAAGGGAGTAAAAGAGTAAAAAGATTAACAGGAAACCTCAAAAAGAGGGAAAAGAGAAAGAAGATAAAACGGATACGCTTATGAACATGATCAAGGAAGTAATAAGAGAGAGATATAAAAGAAATATACCATGACCAGAGATTATATGAAGAGGAACTGAAGAAACTGAAACAGAAAATGTTGTGACAGGCTTGGAGATAAAAACTGATAACAAAGCAAACCTTATACATGAATTTGAACACTTTATTGAAAGAGGAGCAGGTATGAAAGTTCAGATTAAAAACGCCAAACAGATAGGAACAAAAGGATATAAGTTAGAATTAGTCAAACCACTAGAAAAAGAAAAGGTAATGCAAAACAAATACAGGGTGCGTTTTATGTTCCAGGCCAGGCCGATTTTTTTTGGCCTTCATTTCTGTTTGACAGACATTTAACATTTAGTAATTGGCAGTCTTAAAGAGTAGTCAATTACAATTTATTATGGAACATCTAACTCCGCAACAGCGTGTAATAAATAATTTTGAAAATTTGTATACACTTGGCTTTATCTCCCAGGTCTCGTGTTAATATTGAGCGACACGTCGTCATCTTATGAGAAATGCATATTCACTTACAATTCAGCGATTGATTAAATGTTTAATGGTCCTAGGTGGTTACTTCTTCAAATTATAAGCGTATTTTACCGGCCAAGTCATTATTAAATTAAAGAAACTACGCCAAACGAATTAATTTGTGGCTCAAAATATACAAACTGTTATTTAAGGGACTTTTCGTTTAATGTTGACGCTATTTTACGGGCGTTTTAATTTGATGGACATTTGGATTTTACAGACACACTCTTTCTCCTATTATGCCGCTAATCAGAGTTTTATTCAACATTATTTTAGGTATTAGGCAATTGCTGTATCGAAATAAGAAGACTTTACTTAATGTTCGCATCCTGTATGTGATCTCTAAATGCATTTTAATTTAATTTAGTGCAAATCGCCACAGATTTTGTCCCAGATGTCGCCAGCTATCGGATGGACCGTCATTAAGTGCTAATTTCGTAAATTTTTGGCCAAATTCCGAACAAACCATATGGTCCGAGTGGGATAGAACGAAACTTCGGAATAAAATGGAAAAAAGTTTTGATTCAAGATTTTTGAAACATTTTGCATTTTGTTTCGTAATAAAATAAACGATAATAAGTATAAAAAAGCAGCGAAAATAATTAATTACACTAAAATAAAAGCGTAGAAGTGAATAGTAACGGCACGTCTTTGTTCAAACAAAATTTAAGATTGTTTTGCTTCGGTTCAAAATAATTTAGCCAACATTTTCTTCCACTTATCCGACTAGGCCTTATTTTTTGTTTGACAAGTATTTAAGCGCCTATCCTACCCAAAAATGTGCGAAAATATACTCAATTGACTGTTAACCCGATAGCTGGCGACATCTTTAGCGAATTATTTCGAAATTTGTATTAAAAGCCAGTGCATGAGTTTAATTTCATTCCAAGCAGTTACAATAAGATACAAGGGCCGGTCTTGAAGTAAAACGTTGGCGCATTATCACGGAGGATATCGCAAAATAAATTTCTGTTGAAGCATTTGCACTGTTCTAATAAACCTTAATTTGGCCATAAATAACGTGTATATGAAGTTTGAAACCATTTGCTTTGGTTCCAAAGAAATCGATTTTTTAGGTCGAAAAAAGTACCAAGACTTATTAAGCCTTTGCACTTTTCACATTTTTCACGAAAGATTAAAAATCGTATTTAAGGGCTAATAATCTTTAATTTGGCTATAAATATAAACATATTTGTATGCCTTATAATTTGTCAAGTAAGTACTCACCGTAACAGAATGCCATTTATCCCTGTTTAGTGCTCGTCCAACAGTAAGAGCTGTTGAATGTTTTTCATAAACATGTACAACTTTTAACTGGCCCTGCTGAACTATAATATAGAGAGCATATGGTTGTAAGGCTATTCCTGGCGGAACTTTAACATTGTGATACACTAATAAACCATGGGGTGCCGCGTACGAAAACGGAACGAGATTTGGCGACATAATCTGAGAAATAACGTAGATTAATTAGGAAACACAAATAAGAAAACTATTTTTGTTTGAGTACCTAAGCTGAAAAGTTTGAATTAGGTCCCCATCAATTTGTATAAATGTATTAGACTGGGCGAACATGAAGGTGGTTTCATGTCCAGTTTCTTGAAAGGTAAGGCGCGGACCTCGTTCTAATTTTGGGATAGGTGTTATGTCTTCGGTAAACGCATCTGTAATACGTTTTTTTTAGCACATGAAATTATGGATATGAATAAACAAATGCAGATTTCTTTTTCGTTACATACTTCATGTTTAGCTAAAGATCCTGATCGATTAGCACACAATTAAACTACTTAGCAATACATATATAAATTTAGCAATTTGCTAGTGTTTATTTTTTGTTAAAACCAGTAATAATTACATTTTAATAACTAGGTAATCAGCATCAATTACACAGATTTTTTGTCTTTATAATTGAAACATGCTAAAATTAGAAGAAATAATTACATCTTCAATTGAAAAAGCTTGGTTCACTACAATTGTTTGCACAAGGTTTTCGTATTCATGTATAAAATGCCAGCCAGGGTGTTACATCACTGCACACTGCTTGTACATATTTTAAAAAACAAATAAACTTGCATTAGTCAGTGATATTGATAAAATTGGCTGCAGTTCCTTAAAAACCCCAGGTCCTATGTACACAAAACTCTCAATTTCTTGAATGTATGCGAATGTTTTGTAGACGGCGTCTTATTTTGTTCGCAAAATAATTTTTATATAATGCTCATTTTGTGAGAAATGATTAAAAGTATTTTTAAGGATAAAGGCAAGCTCTGTGAATAAAAAAAACCCTGTACAGATCACACCTTTTCGACCTATGTTACACCGGTCCTATCTTTCACTCACTTTCAAGTATTGTTAACATTTTTACAAGTAGGTAGAAAATTTGAATATGCAAACTGTGTTCCTTTCTTTTAGTTCGTTTTACGTTATGCTGCGTTAACACGCTATTTTCTCACAAATCTATCTGATACTATATTTGCGTTATAACTTAAAAATTGGTGAATGAAAAGTTTGTCATGGCTTCATTAAATCTGCATTTAAAAAATACACAAAAAACCTTAATGCACTATTTTGATATTTATATTAATTGAGGAGATATAGAAGATAAACTGAACTGTGATGCAGAAACCAAAACTTGTCTAGAGTTAATTACTGTGCCACCTAAAAACATACGTCTATTTCAACAATAATATAACGTTTTTGGAAAGGTCTAACATTTCAACTGCATCTCCTCTCTTTGCGCATTTCGCGGTTCAGTTTATCTTGAAAGACCTCTAGTACATTACTAAAATGACCAAAAAGTATATCAAAAATAACTTCATAACTTTTTTACATAGTTCTGAATTTGGCTTAAAAATTATATATATTATTGTTTGTCTCTATGCTTTGCCCCCCCTGGAAAATTTTCTGCGGACGCCCATGATTTTGTGTTATGTTACATTTATAAATATTTGCTTTTGAGTGGGTTAAGGGACTACTCACTATTTTCACAATATTGTCCAGAATATGCCCAAGGATTTGGGCAAATACATTCAAATGTACTCCATAACTCTTTGCATTGGGCTCCATTTTTACAAGGATTAGGAACACAAGACGGCTTGCAGTCTTTTATAATTTCACTTAAATGTACACTCATGTAGCTGTAAATATCTAAGATTTCCTCATTTACTACCAATCCTCGAAAACATCCGATTAATCCTTGATGAACAGAAGATTTGGGGTGTAAAAGGTCACTAAAATTAATTTTTAGTTACACACTTATTAATTATGCAAAACAGTAGCCTTATTAACACAGAGGGCATGGCAAGAAAATTTCCAAAAATGTACATTATCAACTTTAACACCATAATCTAATAGTAACAAGGTCGTACAAATGGGGCCAAATTTATAATGTTTTTACTGTTTTTAAAAATTTCATGGCCCACTAGATTTGGTCAGGGCCGGATTTATACTTGATAAGGCCCTAAGCTATTTGAGATATGGGGCCCTTTATAAGTCCAGATATTATATGTCAGTGCCAAATATATAGAAAGACAATTTTTTTTGGGTCCCCCAGAAAGTGGGGGCCCTAAGCTATAGCTTGTGTAGCTTATACGTAAATCCTGCACTGGATTTGGTTATAAACCAAAATCTAATCAGTTAATCTGCATTACAATGGTTGAATGAACAGAACTTGTAGATATTTTTACACAGTACTAAAAGGCCATATTCATTTGTTTTGACATTGCTCCTATTCTGAGGTACAATTAATTTTTTGAGGAACAATTGCTAGTGAAATTTGGAAATTTTGTACTCATTGATAATTAATTTATATAACTTTCACAAAGTGTGAGGTTGTTAGGTAATAAAAATGTTACTGTTACACAAATTACACAATGTATTAAAATAGTTTGGAAGATGGGTGTCCAAGGGTTAAATAATGTATAGTCTCCTGTTTTAATTAATATCAAAAGTTTTAAAATAATTATTTTAATTACTGACTAGGGGGCACCTCCAATGAACATAGAACCTTCGAATGGGCCAAATTCTTCTTCTGGTTTAAGGTCCACCATTTGATAATCTTCGTTAATCATAAAGCGCACGTGATATTTATTGTAGTCAATCCACAGTTTGTGCCATTCACCCCCATTTAATCGTCTATTCGATACTATAACCAGTTCTTTTGAAACCCCAGTGTTTAGTGTGAAATTGAATGTTAACTGATAATCTGCAAATCATTTTTGGACCTTAACATTTGATCAAAAATTTATTTTCTTTAAATATTACATACCGCTAGTTAGTGCAACCATAAAGCTAGGATATTTTGGTCTGATTGGTGGTTGATATAATAAGATAGCTTTTTTGCCGGTAGTGCGGAATGAAAAAGCTAAATCGCCTTTGCGCCACCCTGGAACTTCTATATAAGACTGACTAGTGGTAAAAGTAACAACATATTTTTGGGTATCTGTAATATTTTGCATTATATTACTCCTCAAAGATTATACGTAGATATAATTTATGCTTACTAGTTTCCACACACTCCAGAGGACCTAGTGTAATACGCCCTAAGGCATCTTCAGGTAAATTTGCCTGTTGTAAGAATACCATTTTAGTAATACCCAAACTACTTCCAACTGTATAAAATCCATCATCAGTGTTCCATTTGTCATCTTCTACATCACAATTACACCACTGAGTAGGATCCTCACATTTTCGTTCAATAGAACAAGGACATGTCCCTCTATTGATTTATTCATACAACATTAAAAACTTTCATTTTATTAATTTTCAAACAGGTTACAATAATCAATGGTGAAACTTCAAATTTTGCCTCCCCAAAAAATATTTTGCCCTCCCCAACATTTTGGCCCTTCTCAAAAAAAAATCAAGCTCTTTATCAAAAACTTTTAAGTCTGGGTCCCAAAATTTTGCTAGCGAAAATAATATGTATCTTTTTACAACAGAACATACCTTTTAACATCCCCAATAAAATCAACTGTTTCATTGGCAGAACTGATGAACCACGTAGCAGCATGCAAATCTAATGGTGCCTTAAAACAATCATATTTTATGTACTGGCTGCAGTTCAGTGAATGTGAGACCAGCTCTTGCAACATGTCAGCTGTAAATTCTCTGTATTCTATACTAAAACTAAAATCTTTTTCTGAAGGAGACCTCACATCAATCTGACTAGGTAGATTATGTTCTACAATGGTTTTGGTGGAATCTTCTACACTTTGAAATTCACATCGCACATGGGCAGGTGGGAATATTCCATTTCCATCGATATCAATTAGATAAACGTCAGGTTTTGTGTAGCCTAACAATCAATTAATAAACATTAGTGGTAATAATGAACAAGATTATTGATTTAAAAGGGTGTCTCAAATTGAAGGCTTAACATTGATATCTTGCTTCACTTGGGGCAAAACTTAATCCTAAATATAAATCTGAAAAAAAAACACGGCCCTTTTAGTTTGATTGATTGATTTGTTTTTTGCGTTATTTCTTTAATTTAAAAAAAAAATGTGTTAGATGGAATTTTTACATAATAAAAAATATTTTGAAGAGGCAAGTGATTATTTTATATTTCAAATTCCATGGGATTAAATGGGTCTCTCTCGCTTAATAGTCAAGATAGAGAAACGGTTAAATTACCAAAAATGTGCAGTTTTTCGAGACAAACTCAGAACCTTTTTCAAAAATATTCTATAATTTCCGGTTTTTGAGTTTATTAGCGAAAAACTGTTTTTTGCTAATAACTCAAACCCGGAAATGATAGAATATTTTTGAAAAAGGTTCTGAGTTTGTTCCAAAACATTGCACATTTTTGGTAATTTAACCGTTTCTCTATCTTGACTATTAAACAAGATACCAATGTAATCCCACCGAATTTGTACCACCCTGTCCAATACTTGAGATTTTAATATTTTGTTTTACATTTTAAATAGATTTTGTTTTCATGGCAAAGTTGATTTTATGGGAAGCGTTACTTTTGGTTTTTTGTTTATTTTTCAAATTGCACCAATAATGTGTTATTTACATAGATAGGTTGTTAATACATTTTTGGCTATATCAGAAAGTTTGTTTTACCTATTTATGTAAGACTCAAGGATGGCACTTACAAGAAATGTTAAAGTTGATGATACAGCATAGATACAAAATCTAACTAGATGTGTAAATAGGGCATATAAAGGAGTTTTAGTTTTTCAATGAATCTAAGGGGGAAAAAAATCAAAAAAATCAACTTTTCCGGTTTTTTCTGAATTATTTCTGAACAAAACGAGCCATGGCAATTTTATTTTCAAATTTGAGTTCAGCCCAAAATTATACAATTTTGCCCCAACCTAAGCGACCTAATAACTTTAAAGATAAGCGTGATCTCCATGTTTAGGCCCAAATTTGGAACATCTTGCATACCCAAAAGAGCTAATTCTTCACACGTCTTTCTGTATTTGGCAAAATGGCAATTTTTTCCAATGTAACCGGTATTGGTACAATCACAAATAAGTCGATCCTCTTTCACAGAACATTTTCCTCCATGCTCACATGTGTTGGGTCTTTTGCATGGATCTACAAATTGGCAATCATCTAGTGTCACTTCACCAACAACTCTTTCAGTTTGAAGCACAGCCCTGGGTTTTAGACGTGCACCGTTAATAACAACATCTCTCATACAGCCAACCAGACCAGCGTTATTTCTAGAACCACTGCCCAGTTTTATTTTATCACCCACTGAGAATTTCAAGTCCCCAACAACTTCTTGTTTTTCACGATTATCGACCGATAACAGCACTTCACCGTGGTCATATTTGAAATTTAAAGCGTCCCATATCCCTCGAAGTTTCTTCACGCTGATTAAATACGTTGAATTTTTGTTGGTGTCTGTGAGTTCGAACCGTACCTCATCGTTAACCACACGCACTTCCCAGTATAGGCCAGTCTTTGTGTCACTAGATGCTAGTACACTTAAATTGCTACTGCTTTTGAAGTCGAATGTTATTGATAAAATATCAGTCTCATTATTGGGCCACCAGATATGTGAAGATATGAATGGGTATAACTTCAACATCAGCTTCGTAAAATTCTGGACGAAGTATGCCAATGTAGTGAACTTTCGGATTCATCTTCTTAAGTTCGTACAATATCGATATTTCATTGTAAAAAACATACTTTAGATTACCGGCAAAATTATTACCCGATTGCAATCCTCTTTTTTTTTGCAGTTCAGGACCACCTGCTATGTAAATTTCCGGATCTATGTACAAAAGTGTATTTCCTGTTATATTCAGCGTGATTTTCTCATTGTTTAATGATAAATGTACTTGGTCATGCTCATGGAATATGGTTAAATTATTCCATTCTTTCAAGTTCGCAGAGTGGCCTAATACGGCACTTAATGTTTCGTCGCCAAAGTCCATGTTAATATACACAGAATTATTATGTATTGAAGCTGCGATATAATGATCTATGCCTTGATCACCTCCACTTGCATAGAATAACGCGGAATCGTCAAAATTTGTTTTAAAAAGCATGGAAAACCTATTTACACTTGAGTGAACACGGTCCTTCCAGTCGTACACCCTGTATGAAACATATGAAGATCCTCTGAGAGTCAAAACAGTGGCAGCTGAAATTAAAATATGATTCTGTGGCTCATTAAACTAACATTAAATTACAAGAAAACTCATAATTTCCATTAAAAAAGAAGTTTTTAATTCTTACAAAATTAAAATAAGTTACCTACCGTAAGTATCACAGTATTCTCCTTCATAATTCGTTCCGAAACAATCGCAAGTAAGGCTATTGTAATGATTGATGCAGCTAGATCCTTGAAAACAGAGATTTTCAGAGGTGTCACATTTTGGTGTACAGCCCTCTTGCACGTTTTCGTGCTTAGTTGCTATTAGTGATTGGATAGGCAGTAGATCTGAAGCTGATTTACCAGCACTAAGTACCACATCTTTTATACATCCAACAAATGATTCAATTATGTATTTTACACCATGCAGCCGTTCTTCTGAGCTGAGTCGTGAGTCCTATAATACACAATCAACAAATTTATTTATGTAAAAAAATGATGCAGTGAAATTGTATAATTTGAATATCTATCTATTGAAATTCATCCTAATTAGAGTTTCAAAGACGGAAAGAGTTAATTTTCAAAATTGTGTGCTAAGTGTTATACATTGTCAGAATAAAATGCTCTACAGATTGGTGTTACAATCAGATATAGCGACCATAAGAAAAAATTGACCTGATGATGGTTTAAAAAAAGCGAAACGTCGCATGGAAAATATAACTGGGGGTTTGGATCCCTTGCAAAAAGTGGCTATGAAAAAGTTTTAACAGAAATTAAATTCGACATCAAATGAAAAAGTTACGGGCAAAAAAAAAACACTTTTTTACTTTTTTCCCTATATCTCAGAAACTAAAAAGGATAGATAAGTTCTGTTTGCGTCAAATTATTAAGCACCTGAATATACAACTTTGCCCTAATTTAACCGAAGTCGTAACCGTTTACGAGATCCCCATAGTGGCTCTCAGAAAACGAGAACCCTGCATGTACAAACAAGTAAAAATGTATACAGTGGGTACGGTTTCAATATCAAATTAACTTTTGAAAATTTCAAATTACAGAGATTCTATGGTATTCCAAATACTGTTTTGTTAGTAATCTGAATTTCAAACTAACTAAATCACTGCAGAAATAAAATTATTTATAAACTAAGCATTAATAAATACCATGGAAGTGTATTAAAACGTTTAATGTACCTCCTATTAAGACCACTGATGTCAAATTCGCGGACACTCCATAACTGTTATCTTTATCAAGTCCTTTGAGATCTGTTTCTTCTTTGAGTCCGTCGACAGTTGCCGTTAATCGAGCTCCATGGACATCAATTCTTACCTATATAATTTGATAAAAAAGACTCATAAGATTACAGTTAAATTTATTTTAAAACATGAGCCAGTATAATACGCAACATACGTGTTGTTACCAAAAATGTATGATTAAAATATTATATGTATTTACATTATGAAGAAGAAGGACTAAGGGCTAAATAAAATAAAAAAATAAAGTTTAGCGATAACCAAATGCATTTTTTTGTTGGTATAATCCATGACTCTACGTACACTGATTCTAATACTTCTACAACTTCTGGGATTATTTTTGTAGGCATACAGTTCGTTAGTCGCTGAAAAGCATGCTCTTTGTTTCTGAATCATGATCATGGCAGTCATACACGTACGATTCGTCACCAGAAAAGATGGAAGAAGTAAAATTTGGGTCAGCAGCAGCACGTTGAAGAAGATCGTGACTTCGTGACATGCTCTTTTTGTCATTAACGAGAGTACAAGCAATAAATTTGACTGAACCGCGTTGCATTCCCAGGTCTCGTCTTAATACTGAGCGACACACGTCGTCATCTTATGAGAAATGCATATTCACTAACAATTCAGCGATTGATTAAATGTTTAATGGTCCTGGGTGGTAACTTCTTCAAATTATAAGTGTATTTCACCGGCCAAGTCGGTATTAAATTAAAGAAACCACGCCAAACAAATTAATTTGTGGCTCAAAAATATATAAATCGTTATTTAAGGGACTTTTCGTTTAATGTGGACGCTGTTTTACGGGCGGTTTAATTTGATGAACATTTGGATTTTACAGACACACTCGTTCTCCTATTATGTCGCTAATCAGAGTTTTATTCAACATTATTTTAGATATTAGGCAATTGCTGTATCGAAATAAGAAGACTTTACTTAATGTTCGCATCCTGTATGTGATCTCTAAATGCATTTTAATTTAATTTAGTGCAAATCGCCACAGATTTTGTCCTAGATGTCGCCAGCTAACGGATGGAGTGTCATTAAGTATCAATTTCGTAAATTTTTGGCCAAATTCCGAACAAACCATATGGTCCAAAGTCCAAGTAGGAAACCACGAAACTTCAGAATAAAATGGAAAAAAGTTTTGATTCAACATTTTTAAAACATTTTGCATTTTGTTTCGTAGTAAAATAAACGATATTAATTATGAAAAAGTTGCGAAAATAATTAATTACACTAAAATAATAGTGTAGAAGAGAATAGTGTTTGTTTAAACAAAATATAAGATTGTTTTGCTTCGGTTCCAAAATGCTTTAGCCAAAATTTTCTTCCACTTATCCGACTAGGCTAGGCCCTATTTTTTGCTTGACAAGAATTTAAGCGCCATCCCACCCAAAAATTTGCGAAAATATACTCAATCAACTGTTAACCCAATAGCTGGCGACATCTACAGCGAAATATTTCAAAATTTGCATTAAAAGCCAGTGGGCAAGTTTTATTTCACTTCAAGCAGTTATAATAACCTACGAGGGCCGGTCTTGAAGTTAAAGGTTGGCGCATAATCATGGATATTGCAAAATAAATTTCTGTTGAAACCTTTGCACTTTTCTAATAAACCTTAATTTGGCCATAAACAACGTATACAAGAAATTTGAAGCTATTTGCTTTAGTTTTAAGATAATCGATTTTTGGGTTGAAAAAAGTGCAAAGCCTCTGTACTTTTTCCATTTTTCATGAAAAATAAAAAATCGAATTTAAGGGCTAATAATTTGGCTATAAATATACAACCATATTTCTATGCATAATACTTTGTCAAGTAAGTACTCACCGTAACAGAATGCCATTTATCCCTGTTTAGTGCTCGTCCAACAGTAAGAGCTGTTGAATGTTTTCCATAAACATGTACAACTTTTAACTGGCCCTGCTGAACTATAATATAGAGAGCATATGGTTGTAAGGCTATTCCTGGCGGAACTTTAACATTGTGATACACTAATAAACCATGGGGTAGCCGGGTTCGAAAACGGAACGAGATCTGTCGACATAATCTGAGAAATAACGTAGATTAATTAGGAAACACAAATAAGAAAACTATTTTTTTTTTGAGTACCTAAGCTGAAAAGTTTGAATTACGTCCCCATCAATTTGTATAAATGTATTGGACTGGGCGAACATGAAGGTGGTTTCATGTCCAGTTTCTTGAAAGGTAAGGCGCGGACCTCGTTCTAATTTTGGGATAGGTGTTATGTCTTCGGTAAACGCATCTGTAATAAGTTTTTTTTAGCACATGAAATTATGGATACGAATAAACAAATGCAGATTTCTTTTTCGTTACATACTTCATGTTTAGCTAAAGATCCTGATCGATTAGCACACAATTAAACTACTTAGCAATACATATATAAATTTAGCAATTTGCTAGTGTTTATTTTTTGTTAAAACCAGTAATAATTACATTTTAATAACTAGGTAATCAGCGTAAATTACACAGATTTTTTGTCTTTATAATTGAAACATGCTAAAATTAGAAGAAATAATTACATCTTCAATTGAAAAAGCTTGGTTCACTACAATTGTTTGCACAAGGTTTTCGTATTCATGTATAAAATGCCAGCCAGGGTGTTACATCACTGCACACTGCTTGTACATATTTTAAAAAACAAATAAACTTGCATTAGTCAGTGATATTGATAAAATTGGCTGCAGTTCCTTAAAAACCCCAGGTCCTATGTACACAAAACTCTCAATTTCTTGAATGTATGCGAATGTTTTGTAGACGGCGTCTTATTTTGTTCGCAAAATAATTTTTATATAATGCTCATTTTGTGAGAAATGATTAAAAGTATTTTTAAGGATAAAGGCAAGCTCTGTGAATAAAAAAAACCCTGTACAGATCACACCTTTTCGACCTATGTTACACCGGTCCTATCTTTCACTCACATTCAAGTATTGTTAACGTTTTTACAAGTAGAAAATTTGAATATGCAAACTGTGTTCCTTTCTTTTAGTTCGTTTTACGTTATGCTGCGTTAACACGCTATTTTCTCACAAATCTATCTGATACGTCCATTCTTTTTTCATATCATTTTAATGTTTTTCTTGCATGTAGTTACGACCACCAAAAAATCACTTTTCTTTACAAATATTTGAAATTTAACAAGTACCTTTTTTGAACAGGTTTTCTTATTTCAAATATTTAAATAATATAGTTTAATTTTTGTGGTAAAATATCATTTTATATATTAAGTATCATTGAAATCAGAAGACAAAATGCTATACGACTCTGATTTAAAAAAAATCGCTGTATTTAAAAAAAATGAAGTTGATGACGTTTCAGAAGAGACGAAACGTTTTTGGAAATTTTATCTCAAAATATAAATCGTAAGAAGCTGCCATGGAGAAGTGCTTCCAGATTGTCGATTTCTTGAAAAAATGTAGGAAATAGGGCAAAAAACCGAAAATCCATTTTTTCAATTTTCTTGAATAACTTTTGAACTAGGACAGCTATGAAAATTTTATTTGCAGATATTTGATGAGTATCTAATTTCTCAACTTTGCCCTAATTCAACCGACCTCGAAGCTCTTAAGATAAGCGAGATCCCCATACATTTACTCGAATTTGGGACACCTTGTATATAGTCCTACAACGGATACAAGAACACCTAATTTTGAACTAATTCGAGTTGCTTTGTCCAACATTTAAGCCTACAGAAGAGAAATATATTGTCCAATACTACTTTGGATGCGGTATATTAATCTACTGAAAAATTATTTAGAAGTTAAACAATAAACGCATTAAAGTTTGTTTTGCAATCTTTTTTTGTACATATTGTATTATGTGTTAAAATGATAAATAAAATACATGAATTCAGTATTAAAGAGTGACATTTCATTGGTTATATTACCTTTTAAACTGAATTTAAGCGAGCAAATGTTATTTATATGTTATACTAAAATAAGAGGTAATTTTTTTTCTCATTAAAATGAAAACTATTATTGATATTTTGAAATATAATGACCATAACGTTTAAATAATACTTTATTATTCCAAAATATAAAGATTTGCAACATTACATACTTACAACTGGGACCAGCACAGAATCGCAAGCAGATGGGTTCCGTATCAAACCGATTATTCTCGTTTCCGCCACAGCCTCCCCAAACAAACTTATAACATGTCTTTCCGCTAGGATCGTAGGCCCATTTGTATATTGATCTAGTGCATGGTCCTTTATCTGCTGGTCCTGTACATGGTTGTCCTCCTTCCTGGGCTTCGTGAAGTGCTACCGCGGTGGCAAACAGCGCCGTTAGCCAGGGGAACACCGCCCACATGTTCCTTAAAAAAAAAAAAACGAAACTGTATTTATTTAACAAAATTAAAGGTTTTGCAATTTTTGGTCCTTCGCAAGTCCGTTTTATCAATGTAAAATTATAAACTGCTTATCGATAGCAGTACTGATAATTGATTTGTAAATATAAATAAAGTACTTTGACTTTGCTTTGTTATTGTTTAATAAAATGATAATAACAGTTATATAAGTACTAAAAGTGTTTTATGTACGTGTTAATGCAAAAACATCTAGTAAGGAATGTTTTAATTTGGCTCTTTCAGCTTTTTAACGCGGACATAACAGATTGCGAAATGATCTGTTATGGTATGTTGTCGCCACAAACATTTTTCCTTTTTTTTTCAGTTAATATTAATTATTTACGTATAATATAAGACAATATGCACGTGCTTTTCATATGCTCAAGGTTTGGGAATACCTTTATAGCACAATAACATTAATCAGCAAGAATTACCTACTTAATAGGTAAACAGGTTTCAGTTGGCATCTCTTGTTATTACTTTTTAAAATTTTACTGATGTACAATGAAAGCAATTGTAGCACGAAAGTATGACTACTAGTCTTCGATTTAGAATCATTTAATAATAATGTATGGCTGTTTTCGAGGCTATTTTTGTTACATTTTGCTGTTTGTGTAAGGTTTGGTCAGTTATGTTAGTTAAGTATGTTTTGAAGTTTATAATACATGTTTTACAACTATTACATTTTACTTTTTGAGTTTAGTTTACTAGTTTTTAGTTTACTAGTCTTTCTTAATTAAAATGTCATAAAAAATAGGAAGCTTGTGTTATTGTTACGTCCAGTACTGGTTTGAATTTTTTTTTTATCTCTTTGTAAGTAGCTAGTTTTGTACCTTGTGCTTTTTTGTTTTGATCTAGATCTTGCTATACGAAAACTAGAGTGTTAAAATATCTGAAAGTCTTAACAACGAAGATATTACTATTAAAAGTAAAATATTTCTTAGCATGTTTTCGAATGAGTTTGTTTTGCTTTGTCAAATCAAAAAATATTTAACATAGTTGAAGTGCCTCTTATAGCACCCCAAAAACATCTTGACTACTGTTTAAAATTCTTGAAAAAAAAGCAAAGTCATTGGTAGATCTTTATTAACTGCAACACCTTAATTATTCTCAACTAAAAAGAGTATTTTCGTTATGGCACCAATACGTATTAAGTCCAGCATTCCCCCCTATATATTTTTTATTTTTTTAAATCCCCATTAAGCTATCTTTTAAAACTATTAAAGGTTTTGCGTATCTAAATTTAACCGGGGACTTAAACGAAATATTAATATCTTACAATTTAAGTATGCCAGAGCAAACTTTTTTTCGACAATACTCTTATAGTGACTGTTGACTTTTTAATTAAAACACAAGATCTTTGTTTTTTTTTAAATAAAAATGTTGTTAGAATAAAAAAGTATGCATTGAAATAAATTACAAAACAGTTGAATTTGCCAAACAAAACAAATTAATTGCCTATTCGTGTTGTCGTTAATTGTAACTTATTTTGTTTTTCAGTGTTAATCTCTCGAACTTGGTATACATCCTAGATCATTTCCACAAAAATTTAATGCTGCGCCTTCGTCTAAATGTGCCCTGAACCAAAATTCGTTGAGCAGTCTTTAAACAAAATAGTTTTAATTAATGTAAATTGTGTATGTGGCTATTCGTGAAAATTATTTTTATCGCCACATTTCGTTTCATATTTACCGCACAGTCTTGTTAAAGAAGACTTGAGACTGGCGACTTTAATGTAAATAGAATTCTAGGGTCGTAAATGAAATAGATGAATACCAAAACAATTAAATATTTGTTTACCTTATTATATAATAATACCATAACCCCAGTGTAATAGGCAATTTTACAGTCAAGCAATCTTAACCAATCATACACAATCAACAAAATGAGATCTTGTTAGCAAGGAGTAGATACCAACCAAATTATAACGAAGACATTTGTTATGTAGAAGCCCTCATGAAGAATGATGTTCTACAAATGGTCTTATCTGCTGGACTACTAGACTAACAAGACGAAAGAACTGTACTGTATTAATTAGCGATAATAAACAAACATTATCAGTTTTATACGGGTTATAAGTAGATATAGACTATGGCTTTACACAACTCAAACAGTTTTTATTGTGACTTAAACAAACAAGGGAGTGTATAAAGTCGTACGCCGCAATTAAAAGAATTTGTAAATTTTATCTACTAAGAGGGCAGGCAGCGATGTTTTCATAATAACATATGTACCAATATTTTTTAATAATACTTTAAAATTTGCAGTTTATTAACAAATGAACAGAAATTTAAAAAATTGTAGAGTATTTACTGGTCGTTGAAAAGATATTTTTTATTATTGTTCCTTTGCAAAATGTGACATGGTGTTGATTAATTGCTACAAGAGTTGTCTATTTGCGCCGTCAGTTAACAAAATAATGCTACATAAATTTAGCGGAATAGGTACATTGCTTACGGAGCGCAGTAATGTTGAGATATTGGTTTTTTATTTTGAATTCACGATAAAGCACATTTCCTTCATACAATAAAATTTAAGTGTTATTGCCGGCCTTAAGACATTTATAAAATGAATTAAAATCAATTTGCATGCGAGAACTTATAATAATTATTTGGTAATCACACTGACCCTTGCATAAGGTTTCTGATACCAATATGTATGTGTTGTATATACGAAACCAAAAAGGCTCTCAGTTAATATTTTTGCTCTTCAACTTCGTAAATAAATTTTTTCTCTTTTTTTCTGCCGACCCCATCCCTGGGCAAATATTCGAATCAACAGACAAATTTTATCTCTCAATAATATGTTTTTTAATGAATTAAACTATATGGACGAATAAGTCACTAATAATATTTGAAATTTACAGCAATAAATGTGTGTAATAATATTAATAAAAAATTATCAAACACGTGAATTTGTTGGGACATGTTGAATTTAAAATAGGAGAGAATTTTGCGTGCTTTATCAACCGATAACGTATTTCAGTAAATGACGTGTTTAAATTAATTAACATGTAAAGTGCCCTATGCTATGACCCAGTAACCTGTTGTAAAACCAGAAGGTTATCTTAAACTATAATATCCATATAAGCGAGGGGTGTTTAAAAACAGTTTTTGCAAGGTAAAACTTTTACAACTTTTGTGAAATTTTACAATAAATTAGGTATTCGCAAAGTTTCTTAAGTAGTTGAAAATATTTTTAATGTCGTACAATTATTTAATAATTTACATAAAAATTTTAATTATTAGAGCAAAGTGGTTACAGGTTATGAGAAAATTCAAAAAGGTTTTCTTGTAATTTGCATTAAATCAATTTTTGTACTAGTCCTGAATAAAAGTTTTATTTAAACAACATTAACTCGTTAAAAACACGGGTTTAAATGTTTCTCAACCTAGTGATTTTAGTTAAGGATTAAAAACAAAAGCAAATCGCAAAGATTAATAGTATTTGATGGCTTCAAATTCTTATACACGTTTTATGGCCAGATTATTAGGTCTTAAACACGATTTTTAATTTTTCGTGAAAAATGTAAAAAGTGCAGTTTTTGAACTTTTTTCCACCAAAAATTCGATTTTCTTAAAACTAAAGCAAATAGCTTTAAATTTCTTGAACTAAATTTTAAAATAGCCATGTTTTAAACATACACATGTAAACTGAAGTGATACTATATGGCTAGAAATTAGATCTACATGATGTTAGATAATTAGACTGCTACAACTGTAATTAATCACACTCCTACAAAATTGTCGTCGTATTAAACCATAAGCCCTTAAACATAAAAAACAATAATTGTATTACGGTATTATCAATAAGTTTTTTTTTTAAGTAAACTAAGCAATAGTTGATAATGAAATTCGACAATATGAGTTATTTACTAATTTAACATAACTTTATAGATAATTCGTATAAGTATCACTTCAGATTTATATAATCAGTAATGTTAATTCGCTTAATTTATTAATGAAAACTGGAATTATAAATATTACAGTAACTCTCGGTTCAAATTTAACTATCGAAGAATAAACACCAAATTTGGTTTTCGGAGTTTCTCTATATAATTTACTGAACATAATTACTGTGAAGTAGAGAAGCTAAATATTTATGATACAAAATTTAGCGATGAAGGGACATGGTATTAAAACTAATCTAGATTAATGGTTCTCAACCTCCCGAAGGTCGCGAAACACTTTTGATTATACATTTTTTTTGAGGGAAGTCTGGCGAAGGGCACGAATTGGCACACAACAACCTTGTTTACGTATTGAAGGGGAATTGACAGTGGTCCGTCTTCATTTTTAAGATTTGTTGTTTTTGGGTCTGCCACAAAACAACTGTCTCGATGTACCTATATAACTATATTTTTGTGCGATCGTACTAGAAACAGCTGTTTGACGGACGCGTTAGCAACCATAAAGTACTGCATTACCGGCCCTATCCTTAGCAACGGCCGCAAAAGTTACTTTTCAGGCCGTTACCCTTAGCAACGGCCTAAAAAGTAACTTTTACGGCCGTTGCTAAGGAGAGGGCCGGTAATGCAGTACATACGCCGCCACCTGTCAGTGACAGAATGTCACGTAGTTTCTAACCTATAATTTTGAAAATTACTAAAAATTTAAATTGTTTTTAATTCGATCGCACAAAAAATGTAATATGCACCTCGGCCAAAACGTACTTTTTCGGCCTTGCCTGTTTGCTGGCCGAGACTACGTCTCGGCCAGCAAACCAGACGCGGCCGAAAAAGTTACACTTTTTGGCCTCGATACATAAATAACTATTTTTTAAAGCTGTTATAGCAACAACGGACGTTTGACATAATACATCAACTAGTTTATTAATTGCAAACATCACTTGTTTACGAAATCATGGCAGACTTTGATAGTCAAATTTTCACAAAATTAGCCATATCTCGGTTATTTTTTGCAACAAATGTTTAAAATTATATATTTTTGAAAAGCTAAAAAGTGCTCTTTCATGTAAGGCAATGGCCTACTAGAGTTTCTACAAAAAAAATTAAGTTTACTTCATTTCTCGAAAGTCTAGGTCGCTAAAAAAATTTAAAATTGTTTTTTAAATTAAGCATTGAAATGTTAATAAAAACCTACATAACATTTTGTTCTATTTTAATAAATAAAGAAGTTATAGCAAATTTTCAAAAAAGATAAAATTTCATTTTTTGTCCATAGTGCCAAAATGGAAAGCGATACCAGAAATCTGATTACAAAGGCGTCCTTTTCTTTAAAAAAATAGCCTAAGAGACCGATATAAGATTTGCGCTAACAATTACGGTAACCGAGATACCTCGTAAAACATTCGACTTTGGTCCACCCTGTATATTATTTAAAAGTGTAGTCGTTTTTGTTTTACAACAATTAGTAGTAGTCATAAATTTAGAAATATGACTTAATAATGCAAAAAATAAAATATCAATTTAGGATTAATTAGATTATTTTCTATAATTTAGAAAAGTTTACCTGTTCTTTAAATTATCTCATAATAAGTACGCTATGTATGTATACGGCAGATGTCTTTTTGTCTGAGGAGATACCAAGAATATTAAGAGGCAATTTAACATAGCAAATGGGACGACCTTCTATTATTAAGGTGAAAATTATTTAATCAAACATTTGTGTATCCAATAAATTCCAAAACACACAAAATCATGCAAATGTATTGCTGCTATTTCTTATATAACGTATTTATTTGTGGTGTGACGCTTTTTTTTTTTTTTTTACTTTTCGGTTTTGCTTTCTTATATTTTTTTTTCTTTTAACTTAATCTTTCTCGGGCGCCAAATTTGTTGTAGGGGTTGTTTCCTCTATTCTTGTAGCTCTGTTGGAGAATGTAGATTCCAGGGGTCTCTCGTTAAATAAAACTTGGACGGTTTAAAATGGTTATCTTTATTATGGTTTCTTTATTTACATAATATACAATAATTGGTATAAAACAAATAATTAACACTCAAAAGATAATTGTAAAGCAGTTATTAATAATGGGGCCAGTATTTGTTTAATACAATTAGGGTTCAAATGAATTTAGATTCTCATTCTGATTTTGATTCTGAAGTCCGGACACGGGGCTACGGTATTGGTGAAATAATAAAAAAAATTGAAATTCGGACTTGGCTCTTTTAATCGTGTCGCACCTCCGCTTAAAAGAGACCAAGTACGGACTCAGGGTATGCTACGATATAAGTAAAATAATTCAAAGGCAGGAATTCGGACTTAGCTATTTTGGTCGTGTCACACCTCCGCCCAAACTAGACTAAGTTCAAATACTCGGACTTAGCTCTTTTAATCGTGTCACACCTCCGCTTAAAAGAGACTAAGTACGGACTCAGGGTATGCTACCATATCTGTAAAATAATTTCAAAGACAGGAATTCGGACTTAGCTATTTTGATCGTGTCACACCTCCGCTCAAACTAGTCTAAGTTCAAATACTCGGACTTAGCTCTTTTAATCGTGTCACACCTCCGCTTAAAAGAGACTAAGTACGGACTCAGGGTATGCTTTCATATGTGTAAAATAATTTAAAGACGGGAATTCGGACTTAGCTATTTTGATCGTGTCGCACCTCCGCTCAAAATAGTCTAAGTTCAAATATTCGGACTTAGCTCTTTTAATCGTGTCACACCTCCGCTTAAAAGAGACTAAGTTCGGAAATCGGATCGGGACTTAGAAAACTCTTGGTCGTGTCGCACCACCGCCCAAGAGGTCTAACGGAAGGATTTTCTTACCCAGGTTTTACCCGCTCGTCCGTGAAAGAGAGCTCTATATAATTTGTACCGGCGTTTTATACCCAAAATTTGTGGTGTGGGTAGGAGAGATGGTAACAGAGTAGGAAGATGATAACTCCCTACTTTGCGGCAGTGACGTCGAAACGTTATCGAAATATTTGTTTGGGGCGGTTTATCGGAATTTCGTTACAGTGGCTGACATATTTTTGCTACTGACGAGACTTTTGCAGCTTGTTTAACTGCGGTTTTAACTCACTCATTGACAATTCTTTAAATAAGGAAACAAATCCTACGCACTCGTGCCAAGTGCGGAAGAATTTTTATTTAAATGTTGGAATACTTATAAATTAGGCACGTCATTACATTTACACTAAGACGCAGTGCATATTTAGGGACATAGATGGTAAAAGACTATTTAAATTTACACAAAATAAATGGTTAATTTATAACCTTCTACACAAAGTGTTCAAAATTTGAGGGGATCTTGCTTATCTTAGGAGCAAGCTGTGCATTTTGTTTAATACAAAAACTTTTTAGTAGCCTTAGTTCAATAGTTTTTTGATAAAATGAAGAAAAAAGTCTTCCATGTTAATGGTATATTTTCGTTCTTTCTGTAGAAACCAAAAATATTTAAAACATTTTGAGAAGCAACTTTTGCCGTGTTTATATTGATTAAATTAAATTTTGTTCAGACGTTTCGCTTATTCGGGGTTATCTTCTTCTTCTTAATCGGTTCCTCTTGTACCTTTCGGTGTTGAGGTATGCTTTTCTATTTCTGTGTTATGTTTCTCCACTCCTGCTTATCGTTAGCTAATTCTGAATACACTGATAAGTATAACGCACATTTGGTCACGTTTGTTAAATACTTAATTAAATTAGCGCAAATTAAACTCGCGCACATAATTCTTTAGGTACCTATTATTTTCGTTTACCAATTAACCAGGTCAATTTATAGTTGAAGTGGTGTTAAAAAAGTTTGTAATTAGTGCAACAAACAAGAAAATATACTACGAAAAAGCGCGTGTTCCAATGTTTTATTGATTGCAAACAAAACGTAACCAAAATATTTTAACACTTACCTACTTAGTTTAGTGGAAAATAAACACAAGGCGTTTATTATATTATTGTTATATTAACAAATTAATCAAATATTAATATTATATTGCTAAATGTAATGAAACTTATGTTGACACGATAATGGATTAACGATTAACGCGTCAGACTAGTGCAAGGATAAAAAACTTCGCGAAAAAAATTTGAAGTAAATACTACGTTTGCGGATATTAAAAAAAATGCATTATCGTAAAGTGTCACTTATGAAACTCGTATAATACGCATGCTTGATTTGGCCCAATGTAGGGTTTGTTCAATATCGTAAATGATATCATAGAGGGCAAAAATGGGTAAACATTTTGCGTATATGCGAAATTTTACGGTAGTTAAAATATTAAGAACCTTATAGATTTTCCGATTTTAACAAAAATGTGTTTTACATACTGTTAAATCAATCCGCTAGGTATCTTTTGAAAAAGGCAACGATCCATAATTAAAGAAATTGAAATAAACACAAAACAAAAATTTGCAAACAAAGTTTGGCCATTGTAGGTACATTAATCTTGATGATATCCCACGCTAGGTTTACCATTAATGTTGTCAGAAATAATTTCAACTAAATGGATAATGTGATAACGTGACACATTACTCATTGACTAAAGGCATTTCGATTACAAAGGATTTTCAGTAATTTATTACAATCCATATTTAAGCTCCCAAAAATGTGTTACAAGAAGTGTATTGAAGAAGTATCGACATAATGATGAATAACAAACAAAAAAGTCAAAACCTTGTTTTAGGTCTTTTAAGGTGAATGTTATTCTACTAATTTAATAGCAATTAAAAAACGATAAATGATAAATTATTGACGTATGAGAATTTTGATAAGCAAGTGGTGTTATGGAGAGAGTCAAATTTTTCAATCTGCAGCAATTTAAATCGTTCCAAATTATAAAAACCTGCTATATTTAACATAAATTGTTAATTTTTTTTAGTTAAACTCTGTATTAGATTTTTTTCCTCAAAGAAATGTGAATAACATTATGTACCACGTTTATCATTCAAATGGTTTAAATAAAATTTGTTTATGATCAATAACTTTTTTAAATGGAAATTGTTGTAATGAAAACTTAAAATAACCGTGTTTCATAATATACACATATTTTTTATACTAAAAAGTGTCATAATTGTTTAAAATCTGCGCCACATAGGACAACTTTAGAAGTTATTTTTTTTAAAGCTGGCAAACAATTGAAGAAACAAAACCTATTTCTCCAGAGTTTTACGTTTAGTCTATAGATAATTCAATAAACAAATATTTGCAAGAAATCCACAGTCATAGATTATTTGTAGTATCACTGATAAGCAAGTGTTCGTTAAGTGTTACAATGGTAAATCTATAAACCATTACAAAACATAGTTTTGCAAGAAACGATCCCATTTTTAATTGAATAATTTTAAAAGCATTGCAAATGAAGATCTTAAAAACCTGACCAGGCTGAAAGGACTATCTCAAAGAATACCACATAATGCTCAATCAAATATTACTTATTACATAAAAAAGATACATATCTTTTACGTGGTTTCTAAATAAAAGATGTAGTTATTCGCTTCACAACTGATATTATTCCGCTTGCGAAGATTCGAAAATCTCGTAAACATGGTTTGAAATCACTTTTATTTTAAACCGATGAACAAAAAGGTAATATTTTATGCATTTAAAATCGATAACATTTATAATTAGACACTAACTAAGTTGAATTATTACAGAGACAGTGTGTTGAATGTTGTACTCATACATTAGCCACAGTTAATGAGCATGAAATTGTTAGAAAACATACATAATAATCATAATAAAAACAGCATACCTCAGTGCATCGTAAATACAGTAATCGTAAATAAATAAAAATGCACTAAACAAGTAAAATACACTGATTGGGTTCAATTTTGGTTCATGGAAAACTTTAATAATAAGTTTCAGGATTTTCTTGTAGCTGTATTATATTGGTTAAAGAAGTGCTACTCTTATTACAAAGGATTCGAAACGCAAACGGGAGAATTCTGCAAATGAGCACACTAATATTTTTGATTGGTTAAAAACAAAGGGTGACAATAATCTACATGTGTTATATGGGTAACTTTGTTATTATAAGACTTACATGGTCGGTTAAATTAGCAAAGTTGGGCAGAATTTCAAGTCGAAGTTAATGCCGTTTTGACATTTAATCTACCCCTTGAACTTTTTTAAATATTTATAAAAAAATAAAAACAGACGGTTTTTGCAATGGTAAAGAATTCCAAAGCCTTCTATGTTAAAACCAAAACGTGAATTGATTTCTATTTTTAGGTAGAGTTAGAAAAATATATCTAAAAATACGTGGCACACTCGATTTTTGAGATATAAGTCAGACTTGACTTTTTTAAATGGCAACCATAGTTGGCTATTGGTTCATTAAAAGCTTATTTTTTTCTGTTTCAAAATTGTGTGGGTTGTCATATCTATTTTTATTATTTTATTTAGTCATGAGTCCTTGTACTGTAAGGTGTAGGACTACTATTTTTATTAGGTACCTACTTATCTTGAAATTTGCGAAAAAAAAGCGAAATTATTACTGCATAGTCTGAGGGTGTCTTGGATTTGGACAAAAGTACATCATGTGTATGTATAGAAACCTGAACAAAACTATATGAAGAATGAAGTATCGTAATATCTTTACATTAAATTTGTAATCAGTACATATGTAACTTAAATATCGTGGATTTTGACTTTTTGAATGTATTTGAGGGCTGGCAGTGCAATGTATGTTTTGTCTTGTTCTTACATTAAGCTTAGGACAACTCTTTTTTAGTTAGTTAGTACAGTAGCGGAATCTTTTCAAGTAAAATAGCGTTGAGCAAAAAAATAAGTTTTCCATTAAGATCAATTTCTTACCCCTTATTAAAGCGCCGGAAATAGCGTGACGTCACAACAACAATTGAAGGCGTCCTTCTTGGTGGTGAATTACCCAATTATCAGATAATCACCAGTCTGTCTCAAGCCTGATGCATGTGTCATATAAATTACTTTGGTTTTACAAACCAGATTCCCATTCACAAACTTCACACAAAAAAAATTATCTCGACACAACCATATAGTTCATTTAATCAAATAAAATTGCTCGCATATCACGTTTTATTTTATTTAACATCAATTTACGAGGAGGTTATCTAATTTCGTAACTTTAAAGATATAATTTTCGATGCTGTTTAGGTTATGGACTACGTACAAGTGTAAAACAGCGCTAACGAGCTGTGACTTTTGGATAAGTAATAAAAAAATGAACGGTCACTTTTGAAATGCGTTGTTTCAGTGATCGCCGTTCACGTGCGCTTATAACGCTGCTAACGCGGTTCTGTGACTAGGAAGATTAGTTTGATTACGAAAATTCAAGTTTGCGTGTTAACGAGCCGCCCCTCCACCCATGTCCAGTACGTTTTATTTACAAATGACTTAAAAACTCTTAAATAATAAATATTATTAATAACAAAGACGTGTATATTGTTACAAATGAGTAGGTATTATATAAACTGTAACACAAACAACTCAATGAAATGAACTGTTCAGCGAACGATTTTATAGTCGAGTCTCTTCTTTTGCGGTGCACAGAAAACCGCATATAAAAAAATTGCAAAAAAAGACATATGTAACTTACGTTGAAAAATTGGAAATACGTTCCATAATTTTCCGTAACCGCATAAAACCAAAGCAATGAGTTAAAATAAACCCAAAATCGCAAACTAGTTTACGAAAATTCAGGAAAATAATGCCTAAAAATTTACTTCGAAAATTTGAAAGAAATTGCAAAACTTTATTCATTTAATTGTTTTTACATTCTTTCATCAGAATTATCGTCGTAGAATTAGAGTGAAGAGAGAAAATATCTAAATGCAATGGCTACCAATACCTGGGTGTAAAAATCCAAGATGATGGAAAGGACAACGAATAGGACGAGGAAGAAGAGGCATCAATAGGCTAAATGGAATATGGTGGAGCAAAGAAATAACAAAGAAGAGAAAATACAACATATACAATAACAACACAGTTATTGAAAGTATAGAATTGTATCGTGTAGAATATCTGGACTACCGAACACAACAATTAAAGAATTAATCGGACTGAGGGAAACCATAATACAAGAAGCAGAGAGACGACAACTAATTTGGTACGGACATGTCAGAAGGATGGCAAACCATCGACTGCCAAAAGTAACGCTTGACTTGATCCCTCCTGAAAGGAGAAAACGAGGCAGACCCAGGAAGACGTGGAACAAGGGCATACAGAGAGCTATGAGCGAAAGAAATCTGCAAGAAGACCAGTGGCAGCATAGGAAGGGATGGAGGAACAGTCTGGGGATCGGACAGCGCCAACAGACGCTATAGAACTGATTTATATATTTATATATATATAGTATTGGATTTTTATTGTTACCTTTTCTTGATGATAATTTAAAAATTAAGTATTGGGTTTGTAAGGTTTAATTGAAATACTAGCTTATTAGCATGTTATCACAACGTTTCGATGCTATGGTATGGCATCTTTTTCAAGTGATTCTTTATTTAAGTTCCAAAGCTGTATATGTAAGCCCTTGCACAAGTACAAAGTTGAAATTTTGAGGTTTTTGTAATTTGATATATGTTGTTATATTAGATTAAAAAGATTAAAAATTAATTTGTGATCGTCTTTTAATCTTTAAATTGACACAATAAATTTATACCAATTTCAGACTACTGGGTATTAACAGTATTTACAACTGAAAACAAAAAATGAAAAAAAAAAAAATCTTTGAATCGCCACCGGCGAAAAAACGTTTTTCTAATTATCTAAGCTACAATAGGTATAAATGAAAAGGCAGGGTCATCCATTCGTCCAAGCAATAGTTTTTTGAAAAATTCTTTGAATCGCCGCCACCGCCGAAAAAACGTTTTTCTAATTATCTAAGCTACAATAGGTATAAATGAGAAGATGGCAGGGTCATCCCTTCGCCCAAGCAATAATAGTTTTTTGAAAAATTCTTTAAATCGCCGCCACCGCCGAAAAAACGTTTTTTTAATTATCTAAGCTACAATAGGTATAAATGAGAAGATGGCAGGGTCATCCATTCGTCCAAGCAATAGTTTTTTGAAAAATTCTTTGTATCGCCGCCACCGCCGAAAAAACGTTTTTCTAATTATCTAAGCTAAAATAGGTATAACTAAGAAGTTGGCAGGGTCATCCATTCGTCCAAGCAATAGTTTTTTGAAAAATTCTTTGAATCGCCGCCACCGCCGAAAAAACGTTTTTCTAATTATCTAAGCTACAATAGGTATAAATGAGAAGATGGCAGGGTCATCCCTTCGCCCAAGCAATAATAGTTTTTTGAAAAATTCTTTAAATCGCCGCCACCGCCGAAAAAACGTTTTTTTAATTATCTAAGCTACAATAGGTATAAATGAGAAGATGGCAGGGTCATCCATTCGTCCAAGCAATAGTTTTTTGAAAAATTCTTTGTATCGCCGCCACCGCCGAAAAAACGTTTTTCTAATTATCTAAGCTAAAATAGGAATAAATAAGAAGGTGGCAGTGTCATCCATTCGTCCAAGCAATAGTTTTTTGAAAAATTCTTTGTATCGCTGCCACCGCCGAAAAAACGTTTTTCTAATTATCTAAGCTAAAATAGGTATAACTAAGAAGTTGGCAGGGTCATCCATTCGTCCAAGCAATAGTTTTTTGAAAAATTCTTTGTATCGCCGCCACCGCCGAAAAAACGTTTTTCTAATTATCTAAGCTAAAATAGGAATAAATAAGAAGGTGGCAGTGTCATCCATTCGTCCAAGCAATAGTTTTTTGAAAAATTCTTTGTATCGCCGCCACCGCCGAAAAAACGTTTTTCTAATTATCTAAGCTAAAATAGCTATAAATAAGAAGGTGGCAGGGTCATCCATTCGTTCAAGCAATAGTTTTTTGAAAAATTCTTTGTATCGCCGCCACCGCCGAAAAAACGTTTTTCTAATTATCTAAGCTAAAATAGGTATAACTAAGAAGTTGGCAGGGTCATCCATTCGTCCAAGCAATAGTTTTTGGCCGTTGGTAATTCCAAGATGATCAAATGGTCAGTAATGTTGTTGATAGTATAAACCTAAGAGGATTATTTTTATGTTATTAGGTTATCCAAATTACTACGGTTTCTTATCCTTGAACAGACGCTTGTTATTATAGAAGTAGTAAACACTATAAACAATTTATTGTTTAGAGCTAATATGTGTGAAACAAAAAAAGTATAATAATTAGCCAAAAACATTTTTGTGCAATACAGTGTGTTTCATATTGATGAGGTGATTTTTGGAGTTATTTTAAAATGACAATTTTTTCATGAACACAACATATTCTTAAGTGTTTTCTAAGCAGCTTCTCTAAAAACCTATTAAAGTTTTATCACATTTAAAACCCCAGAAGAAACCGTTGATAAAGAAGTATTGTTTATTCCTATGAAGAGCTACATTTTGTTCGATTTAACCAACCTTGTATTTTTATTATTTACGGAGATTGCAATAAATAGTGCCATATCCTTAAGAGAAACATCCTGTATACCAGTGGCTTAGGCAGGAGGGCGTTGCAAGGGGTCAAACCCTATCCCCCTTTAGGATCGTAATAAATCGATAAACGGACGAAGAGCTGTACATTTTGTGCTAAAATACTAAAAACAAACAACCATATGGCTTTTAACTTCTTATACACGTAATTTATGGCCAAATTAAAGATTATTAGCCCCTAAATACGATTTTTAATTTTTCGAAAAAATGGGAAAAGTACAAAGGCTATAAGTCTGCACTTTTTTCGACAAAAAAATCGATTTTCTTAAAACTAATGCAAATGGCTTCAAACTTCTTATGCACGTTATTTTTGACCAAATTAAGGATTATTAGCCCCTAAATACGATTTTTAATTTTTCGAAACAATGGGAAAAGCACAAAGGCTTTAGTCTTTGCACTTTTTTCGACAAAAAAATCGATTTTCTTAAAACTAATGCAAATGCCTTCAAACTTCTTATACACGTTTTACTAATTATCGTGACCGAGGCCGCACCCGTGACCACGTCGAGATCGTGCCGGTGTGAGTTGACCTTTATTGTTTTATTCTTCCCCATGGGTTTAATAATTACTTTAATTTAATATTTTAAGTTTAAATTCAGTTGTAATTGTGCATTGCGTGAATTTTTATTTTACTGCATTAATTAAACATAATGACTACTTAACTAAAGGAACTGTCCAAAAAGTGACGTTAACTTTTTAAATATTAATTAGGTACTACTTATTCATTAAAATTACCTTCATCACTCCCTTCGGAAATTTGAAGATCTGCACTTTCGGACATTATTAATAATGAAGTGGACTTGGGCCACTTTCAAAGTAATGTTTTTAATTAAGTTTGAAAATTTATGTGTTCAAAATTATCATATACTTTGAATATTTTTAACAGCAAATTGTTGTTCATGACAGCTAATCTCAAATTATAAACATTACCACTGTCAACAACAAAAAATTGACAAACGGACTTAGGTCACTTTCAAAATAAACGGCTCACATATTTAGTTTAAAAAAATATATAAATTTTTTTGTGTGTCCCTAGCCGGGATCTGCTTCTATTGTCGCCACTGTTTGTACCTAAAATCAATTCGTTTTGGGTTGTTTTTTTGAAAAACAGGGCTCTAGAAAAATATTAATATTTAAGAACTTAGCAATGTCATAGCGAATTCCTTTGATTAATGATGAATTGCAGCCACCAACACAATATTTAAATGAATAAACTAGTGACTTTAAAAATATCTTAAAACCAGTACACTTTAAAAATATATCGAAAATTTGTTTTAAATGTCAAACACTAAGCTATTTTCACAATTAAGCTGTATTTTTTGCTAGAATATAAATTAATTTAAAAAACAATCAAAACATTGGAACAAATTTCTTTGTTACATAAAATGTCCTACAAATTATTTATTTATGGAGCTACTGTAAATCATCATTAAAACTGTAATAACTAGAGAAATATTAATTTTAGAGACAATATACCTCCAATAGTTTTTAAATACAATTCAATTATTGATAAGAAAATGTAAAAATATATAGGGTCTACCATTAAAAAAAATTTACTTTATCGTGTTTGAAGTGTAGCCAATTGGATCGGGCATAAAAAACAACCCGTGTATTATTTTAAAATTTTTACTGGTCAACAATCACTGTAACACTATTGTCAGCTAAAGTGTAAAAAAAAATCGTTGTGACATTAGGGCATTACTTATATTTTTGTAGTTGTTCCTGTCTACATTTTCAAAAAAAAAAACTAGAATAAGTCAAATCCAATTGATTTTAGGTACACAAGGCCTATTACATTTTTGAACGACAAATTAAAAGACATATAGGTGGTTCTATTTAAGAAAACAAAGTTACTTAACAGTATGCAAAAAACAAAGCACTGTGTATAGTTAAAAACAATTTAAGGTCATGTAGTAAATGACCACCAACAATGAGATATTGGCACGTTTCATAACATTTTTGAACACTGTAAAAGTATTATGTGCCTGTGCACACTTATTCAATCTAAAGTTGACCACTTTTTACTATATGTTATAGTTATACTATTTAAATTTGGTTAGGGATATTAAACTTCACAAATAACCCATTTTTCTTTAATTATTAAGGTAAATACAAAAATATCGATTTATGGGTTTACTTACATTAACAAAACATTTCATCACAGCATCATGGCAAATTTTACTTAAATATAGGTTCTCATCAGTTAAAGGTAAACTCTATGAAAAAAATTTAACAATATTTAAAAAAAAAGCCAATATAACCACGAGATGGTAACTGCACACTATTAAACTAGTTTGATTAATTTGAGTAACAATACTGCACTTTATCTTCTCAAAATATATTATCTACTAACAAATTAACTGCACTTGTCTTTAATTTACTAATTTAAAAATTTTTATACATACAAGTTGATTTAGATCTACATTTTTGTATAAAATAAACTGTCAGGATGTCCAGCTTTTACGGTTATTTCATTTAAGGTTTAAGTTGTACTTTGTTGTATTTTAGATATAATGAACCAACAAAAATTACACAATCATTTAAGTTAATAATTATACTTATGTACAACAACCAAGAAGTCTGTTGTTAATTAAAAATTAAACATATTTAAAGTAAATGCATGTTAACTTAGGAACACCAAAATGAAATGTTTACTAAATTTAAAATAAAGCAAAAATAATAGTGTAATCTACAGTTAATAAAGTAATCCAATGTGAAATTTCAAGAATTATATGCAGTAATTTACTTGAATTTTAAGTGATTAATTTGGCCTATACATTTATAACAATATTGCAATTTAAATACACCTTAAAAAATATTAATACTAAAAATAAAAGATTCTGCTAACAACATAAATAATTTTCAACATTTCAATATTTTCTTAGCAGAACACAAATAAACATAAACAACATGTTAAAATTCATCAACTAAAATCTAAAGTCATCAGCTAAAAATAAAGAGTTAGAGAAGAATTATATCATAAATTTCAAGACGTCCATTTTAAATTTCTTACATAAACTTGTCAGGATTGGGTGCTCGTGGCAGTCTTCTAATTTCAGCCTATAATTTTAAATACATTTACTTTAATTATAAACATCTAAATTGATAAGTTTCTATATACCATATTATTATTAATTGCTAATAACAAAATGATACAAATCAAATATTAAGTATTTATACATACAAATATTTTTCGTCTTTATTTTTCAATGCTACTATGAAACTTACTTGTACGCCAGATTATAAAATCAAGAATTAAGAAATAAATACTAGACCAATGCAATACATCTAGCACACAATTAAGATGCGCTAACATGCGTTTAAGATTACTTTTCGTTCAGTACAAAAACCTAAATATGTCAAATTATAATATGTTGCAAAATTGATGGTAAAAACTTTCACTTAATTTTTAATAAAAAAAAACCTTTGGAACTTTAGAATCATATAAGTTCTACATTTTATATTAGCTAATATTTTAGGAAAATATTTAATTAAGATTGGGTTTCCAAAATTCCAAATGCATTTATGAAACCTAGTTTTACAGTTCGGCTGTTTCATGTTTTCATACTAAAAGTATACATAACATTTAAAAAAAAAGGTCACTGTTTCGATGCTTGCAATAATCTTTTTTTTAAGGAAACATGAATGAAAATTTGTCACCCATTAGGATGAAACATTCACTACCAAACTGCTTATGATCTTTAAACCTAGAGTCTTTTTTACCACAATTTTTAAATCAGATCATGGTTTCGATTCTTAAATTTCAAGGTTTATGGCTTTAGAGTTGATTTTATTTGCTGTTAATTAACTAAGCCTTCTATTGATATATTCCTAAAGTTTATTTACATGAACATTACCACTTTGTTTAGAGTATTTTATCTGCATACAAAATTTTCTCTATCACATCATTGTATGCATAGCAAATAATCAGTTTGCTATAATATTTCTCTCTTTTTTTAAAATCTATACTTATGATGGCACATTTTAAATACTTAACTGCTAATCTAGGTAAACTCAAAACTGCACTACTGGTGAGTTTAGCAAATTGTCTTTAAGATACTTTCTTTCTGGAAAGAATCAATCACAAATAATTTAAATTTGTAATTTAGGTAGGCAAAGACATTTTATCAAGAAAAATTCATGAAAATTGTGTTATTTTAAAACTTTTCCTTCATATGACTTGACAGTTGTCGATTACAATTATTTAAATTTTAGAAAGTAAAACTATCACAAGTGTATGACATTTGATGTTGCAGTACACTAAAGTGGCCAGACGTCCTCCATTACGGGGGTATGTCCCACATTTGAACTTATTTTCCCTTACTCATAAATGTCCCCCATTAAAATTCAAATGAAAGTGCACTTTATTATGGTGTTTTGTATGAAAAACAATATATCACAGAAGAAAAAGTGCAGGATTAGATTAATGCTAATATAGATTCGGATATGAAGTTGGTAGAGATCTCCAAACATTTAAAACAGAATCATGTGCCATCATGTCCATGTCAACATATAAAAAGAATGGTTGAATTTGCGTATTCTGGTACTAATGCTACGACTGAGAGGGTCTTTTGTTAATTGATGGATATTGTACATACATTTTTTTAATTAAAATATGAAACACTAAATACAAGCAAAATATAATTTGAATGTTACTTGTTACATTCACATTTTAAAAAATGATATAAAATTACTTTAAAAATACCCAGTTCTGAAAAATATAGTTATTGATACTGTATTATCTATGTATAAAATCAAAAGAAAAGACGTATGGAAGGAACTAAGAAGGAAGGGAATAGAAATAGAAACAATCGACATAATAAAAGCGATGTACGAAAAAACGGTGAATATTGTAAGAACACAAAATGAAGAGTCGGAAGAGTTTGAAACAAAAGAAGGCTTAAAACAAGGATGCGTGCTCAGTCCACTATTATTCTCAGTAGTTATAGATGGGGTAATGAAAAAAGTAAAACAAAAAATGAGACCGTTTCACCTAGGCAACTGGAAAAAATTAACATAGCGGAGCTAATGTTCGCTGACGACATGGTCTTAGTTGCAGACACAGAAAAAAATCTACAACACAATTTAGAAGCTCTAAACTTGGAACTGGAAAAAATTAATATGAAAATAAATACCGGAAAAACGAAAACTATGATTGTTACAACAGAGAACAAAGGACATAACACAACATCACTTTAAATGGGCTTAGGTTGGAACAGGTAGAAAGCTTTAAATATTTAGGAGTGATCATAGAGAAAAATGGAGGAATAGACAAGGAAATAAACGAAAGGACAGGAAATGTGGGAAGAATATTTAACAGTTTAAGAACAACATTTTTTGGAAATAGAGAAGTACCAAAACGAACAAAAGTGGAAGTGGTCAAAAAGGTAATAACTCCAGCACTTTTATACGGAAGTGAAACGTGGACACTCGCAAATAAAAATAGTAGCCGAGTAAATGCAGCAGAAATGAGATTTCTAAGAAAAATTCAAGGAAAAACCAAAAAAGATAGAATCAGGAACGAAACATATGGAGAACAATTAAGGATCAAATCAGTGGAAACAAAAATACAAGAAAGGGAGCTGGGATGGTTGGGTCACATTTATAGGATGAAAGAAGAAAGATTAAAGAGAAAAGCCTATGAAGCAAGATCGCAGGGAAAAAACAAAAGAGGTAGACCGAGAAAAACCTGGCAAGACGAAGTTAAAAAAGCAGCAGCGGACAGAAACATCAAATGGAAAGACATAAAAAAGTTAGCACAAGACAGAAAAACATGGAAAAAAATCAGTACAACACAACTCAACAGTCCTACACCTAACAGTAGAAGGACTCACGACTAAATAATAATTATCTATGTAAAAGATTAACATTAAGCTTAACCAATATGTTGATTTTAAAGACAAATACACATTTTGACAGTCATTTGATGGCCAAGTTAGCTAGTTTTGACGTGTCATCATCATTTCCTGTGATAATAAAATATTTTGCTTGTATATTCTTTTTTTTTTAAATAATAAATGTCCCCTGTTTGACCCAAAACCATCTGGACACTTTACAGTACACTAACATAAACAACTTTTGCCATAACTTTGACGTTTTTTTACAGCAGCGATTCCTAATTAAATTCTACAACGTAACCCTATTAAATATAAGACTAATTAACGTAAAGGACACTGTTCATCGATATTAAAATGTGAAGCAATTAATTATTTTTTTTGTTTCCTGGCGGAACCCTTACTATCGCTTAACCCCTTAATGCACAAAATGTTTTGACGCTTCAGTAAAAAAAAAAACATTTCCTTTTCTTGCAAAAAAGTCAAGTTTATGCTTATTCCAACCTATTTATTAGAAAATATAACAACATACACATTACATAAAATTTTAATTGGGTGTAATATACAGGATGTTTCACTAATAAAAGTGGCATTATGATGAAAGTACAAGGTTGGTTAAGTGGGATTAAATTTAGCTAATTAGAAGCTTATTTCAAACAATATATTGTTTTGTTTAAAAATTTTATGGCCTGCGTGATATAATGAAAAAACCAAAATCGATTAACATTTTTAAACTCAAATATATGCCATTTAAAATAAGAAAGTTAGGTGTAATATATCGGCATTGATATAAGTAAAAAACAATTGAAAATCGCTATCTTATTAAGCACAAAAAATCATGCGAAAAATGTCTTTAAAGTTTTTTTCTATCTTCTCGTTTAAACGAGATATTTAACATTTTTGAAAAGTGCCAAAAATCGGTTTTTGGCTATATTTCGAAAATTAAAAAAGATATTAAAAATCTGTTTACGGCAATAAATTTCTCTCGAAAAAATAAATCGAGTTTATGTATTTACTTTTTTTCTATCTCTGATAATAACCGAGATACCCTGTATGGGCATCGAAAATAGGCCACCCTGTACACTAAATAAAAAAATAAATATTTGTTCGAAAATAAACCAAAATGGTGCAGTTGTATCCAAAATTGCTTTCTCTTTCCAAAAATATTAAAATATACAGGGTGCTCCAATTGAAATAACAAAGTTAGGGTAATTTGCAGCGAAACTTGTAGTGAAACAATCGTGTACGTATGTATCACAACAAAATGAGAGCATTGGTAATTACTTACGTGTGCTAATTCCCAAATAAAAAAAATTTACAATAGCATGCATATCATTGATACTTACTTGATTATAATTCAAAAAATGTGGAACAGGATTCTCTTCTTGGACATTTTCATTATAGTGTTGTTGAACATCCATAGTGGGATCATACAGCAATTTTTTTTCAGGTGCAATTTCAGCCTTGGCTTTTTCCGCACCCATTAATACTTGTTCTTGGTGCAACTTATTTGTATCACTGTATAACGGGCACCTAAAAATGATAAAATAAAATAAATTTTTGTTGACCTTAACCTCTGTGATAAATATTATGTCACTTGAGTTGTTATTTCTGTAAAGCAGTTACAATTACAATAGTTTGTAATCTTATGTGATTAATTGGTTCAGAGCTGCCGTGTATATAAAATCCCAGTAAACAAAACCATTCAAATCCATATAAAACAACTAATTCATTCCAAATTCCATACATTTTATTCTCATTAAATTTGGTAAACATTATCAGCAGAGGTTTTTATAAAAAGATTATTTGTTAACAATAATGCATATTTTTCTGAAATAAATTGGTGTGATCACCAAATGACTTTTGCCATATATTGTATGTATCATCGTATGTGTGTTTGTTGGAATAAAAAGTTTAAAGTGCTGCTCCAAGCGTTCTTAAGGTGGGTACAGACATGCAACAAAACATCGTATAGTAACACCGTCGCGTGACATGTCTGTACCGCACTTCGTAACATCGTAACACCGCAACATAGTAACATCGTGGCGTCCCATCGGTTGTCGGTATTCCAGCGTCACATCAAAGGAATGTTACACACTGATGTTGCACCACGCGTTTTATGTATGTACAGGTCTGCGTAACATACTAACGTTTATTTTCATTTGTGCACCAACCCTTGCTTGCACCAAAATGGTGGGACGCAAGAATGTTTGCTGCGATGTTACGCGCCGACGTTTTGATACGATGCAATTCACGGCACACAGTAACTTCAACGCGCAACAACAATCTGTACGCGACGGTGTTACTATACGATGCGTCGGCTTACTGCAAAAACTGACCAAGTCCACTTGGTCAATTTTACCTGTAGCAAAGATTTTTTAATACAAATGGTCACAATGAGCAGGTTGACATATGCGATATTTAAAGAGATATATGAGTTGGTCAATTTTTCTAGTAGTGTAAACAACTTTTGTTAGTAACTTGGTCATATTAACTCAATTAAAATAAAATAAAAATTTTGACTTGGTCAGTTTTTGCAGTAAGCCCACGCGATGTTTTGTTGCATGTCTGTACCCACCTTAATGAACCTCATTTTTGTAAATAATGTTTCAGGCGAATGGTAATTTACAATTTACAAAAATCATTACTTTTTACTTTCACCATAAGTAGTATGAAGAAAGTATTGTGATCGCAAAAATGTTCGAATTGCAGATTGATTTCGATGGATATACACATTTTGAGGTCCCGTGAACCCATTTCGACTATTTTCGCGATGACGTATGTGTGTGCGTATGTGTAGGTACATTTGCCAGACGTTAAAAATTTATGTTTTTTGACAGGATTTGTCTATAGCGCCTTCAAAAGTATATCCCAAAGTGCATTCATATATCTGATTTTTTAACTAATAACATTTACAGGGTGTTGAAACGATAATCCTAAATTACATAAAAACGGTGACAGATAAAAAAAATCTGTTTATGTGGGATTGTAGTCTATGTTAACCCTTTGCGGTCCTCAATTAATTTTCCCAAAATTATAACTAAAGAAATAATTTTTTTTGACAGCGACTTCTACTGATAACAGTCTCTTATACATACAGCTTACAGGTTTTTAATTATAAAATGAAAATGAGCGGCAGTTATAACGATGTCAGCCGACCTTGTAACACGCAAGCGATAAAATATGCTGGCGTGGGCGACCCGACGTTGTACCCCAAAGGATTAATTAAGGTCTTAAAAAAAGCCCAATCACTTTTTTAAATTTTAGTTTGTTAAAAAAGAGTATTTTTTAAGTGAAATATTCTGTTGATTTCTGAACGGTTTGGAGCGCACACCAACGCTCGCTCGGAGTGTCATTTCTAAATGCAACCCTGATGTTAAGTTTTCTACAAATGGTTTAAACGTCACACTTCAGTCGTGGAATTATCGCTACAAATACCATTCGAGGTAAAAATTTCGCCAGGCCAAATTTTTATTTGGAACACTCGTTATTGCTTTTCAATTTAAACTCGAATAAATTGACATTTGATAAATCAAATCTAGTTAATTGTTATTAAGCAACAACTCGTGTCAAATCTAAATTTGACCGGCAAATTTTAACCTCTTGTGGTATTATATTAGGATTAACGGAAACAAAGAAAAAAGGGAAAGGAATAGTAAAGCTCGACAAAGGGCACATATTAATATATAGTGGAGTAAAAGAAACGGAATTTGCTAAAGCTGGGGTAGCCTGCGTAGTAAGTAAACAATGGAGTGAAAAAATTAAAAGATGGAAAGGTATATCAGAAAGAGTATTGATGGTAGAAATACAAATTACAAAGAAAGAATTGATAGGGGTGGTAGCGGCATATGGACCGAATGAGAATGCGGCAGAAGAGGATAAAGATATATTTTATAAACAACTACAAGAAACAGAGGATGAAATGCGAGGGAGAACAATCATAGTAGGAGATTTTAAGGGACGAGTTGGTAATGATGTCAAAAAGTATGGCACAGTGCTGGGAAGATATGGGGAAGAAGTACTAAATAACAATGGAAGGAGATTAATAGAGTTTTGCTTTAAAAATAATATGACAATAATAAATAGCAGATTCAAACACAAAGATATCCATAAATACACAAGAGAGGTAAAAAGTAGGGATGAAACGTCAATAATCGATTATATTATTGTAGCGGACACAGAAAAAAGCAAAGTCATAAACGCTAGAGTTTACCGAGGGGCAGAAATAGGCAGTGATCATTATCTACTTATGGCAACATTACAAATAAGACAAAATGACCCAGAACGAATAAAACAAGATGAAAAGAAAAATATAATAAAAATAAAAGCATATAAACTAAAAGAGAAAGATGTACAACAAAACTATCAAGATTATATAAAAACTGAGAAGCAAAAGCGCGAAGGGGACGAACAAGGAAAGGATTTGGAGCATTTATGGACAGATTTCAAAAGAATTATTCTCAAGTCTGCCGAAAGGGCATGTGGGACAATGAAACAGGGTAATAGTAATAATAGGAAACAAACTGCCTGGTGGGCCGAAGAAGTCAAAAGAGAAGTAAAGAAAAAGAAAAGACTATGGAAAAAATACCTGACAACAAGCAAACCAACAGATTACGAAAAATATAAACATCAAAGAGAAAAGGCGAAACGGACTGTGCTAGAAGCAAAAGCAAAGACTTGGGAGGACTTTGGGAAAAGAATGGAAGAACATTATGCGAGCAATCAAAAACTTTTCTACAAGGTATTAAAAAATCTAAAACAAGATAAAAACCATACATTAAAGCAAATAATGGATAAACAGGCAAAAATACTGAACAGAAAAAGAAATTATAGAAACATGGGGAAATTATTTTAAGGAGTTATTGGAAAGTGATAACACAATGAATAACGAGGAAGAAGAGCAAGAACAAGAGGAATACGAAACAATTGAACAAGAATATGAACAAGAAATAACCGAAGATGAGTTGGATAGACGGATACATAAAATGAAAATTGGAAAAGCAGCAGGGCATGATGGCGTTTTACCTGAAATGATTAAGTACATAGGAGTAGAGGGTAAGAAAATGCTGCTAAGAATAGTAAATAAAGTTGGCAGGAAAAAGATATTCCAAAGGACTGGGAGGTATCGGTTATATTACCGATATTCAAGACTGGCGACAGCAAAAAGTGCGAAAACTATAGAGGCATATCTTTACTTAGTGTAGTAGAAAAATTATATGAAAGAATTTTGGAGGAGAGATTAAGAAAACATTTCGAAAGAAATTTGGAAGAGGCGCAATGTGGATTTAGACCGGGTAGAAGCACGCAGGATCTAATTTTTACGTTAAGACAGTTAAGTGAAAAAACAATGGAACATTCAAAGATGGTGTATTTGTGCTTTATCGATCTTTCTAAAGCCTTCGATAGAGTGCCAAGGGAAAAGATCTGGATGATATTGAAACAAAGTAAAGTGCGACAACGATTATTAAACGCCATCAAGAGTTTATATAGGAGCAGTAGAAATTATGTGCGAACCCATAACAGCAGTTCCCATGAATTTATAACAACAGTGGGAGTAAGACAAGGAGGCACATTAAGTCCACTGCTCTTTATAATTCTTATGGATAAAATAATTAAAGAACGTAAGCAAAACACAAAGAAAGCCTACTGGGGTTGGAATAAACTAAAACCAATATCCTTAACAGAATTAGCCTTTGCAGATGATGTGGTGTTATTAGCTAGTGAAAAGGACTTGCAATTTAATCTAGACCAGCGGCGTGCGGTCCATGGATGCGGTGGATGCGGCGCATCCCCTAAAATTCACGTCAAGAATATTTTTATACCGTATCATATTTGAATTTTATGTAGCTTTATTTCGCTTTGATTTATTTTTAGTTACGTGTTATGATATAATGTTTTGCTGCTCGAAAAATTTGCATTAATCCATTTATTTCCAGAGAGCGGTTGACTACTGCGAAATGTGTGCGATTCGTAGCGCTAGCTAGCACATGTGAGCATGACTAAGGGATGCGGATTCGAAATTTGCTTCCTTGGCGCATGCGCACTGCGATGCAGTCTATAGTCTATTGCCCATATCGTTGCGTACTTAAGATCTACGGTGGATGCGGTAACTCCGTTTGCTTCCATGGGCAGCTCGCACTCGATTAATATTTCCGCACGCTACAAAAATAATCATTTCCGTTGTTTAAGTTTTTTTTTTACTTTCTTTGAATCAAGCTTCTTCTGTTTAAATCAGCTATACTCTATTTTTAGAGCACTGTTTCGCTACATACAATTTTGATTATTATTTAACACGACCCTTAATATGGATAACCAAAGTAACGATGAAACTGTGGTTTATAATAATTGCAATTGTTTGATTGAAAATTTACAAAAAAAAAGGAGATCTGCTTCTCTCCCGTATAATGAAAAAGAAATTATTGTTAGGAGCTCAAAACCCACACCGATATTAAATATACAGTCAAAAACGAAAACATTTCAAAGATATTTTAATAGAGAAATATATGAAAAAATTGCGTGGATTTGTGGCTGCTCTCACTAACTTATCAAAATTATTCTGTTGGGTGTGCATTTTATTGTCGCAACAAGTACAGCATTCTGAACCTTATAAACTCTTTCAATTAATACAACTAACTAATCGATTTCGAGATATGGAAAAAATTTAATTTATGAAACTTTTCAACATCAGTAAATTTAAAGAATATGAAAAGAATTTTCCAGATTTCCTGTTACAATCACTTTAGCTAACTTATGGAAAATACTTCGATTTTATGAAGTTAAAAAGTGAATTAGGACGACTTTCATTTAAAATCTATAAATTGCATAAAAAAATTAATTGTGAAAGATGAGCTAAAAGATGTTTTGACAGAAGTATTTAAATTAATACAATTAATTTGCACTATACCTTCCACCAGCGCATCGGCTGAGCGATCATTTTCGACAATGAGAAGAATAAAAACATTCACCAGAAGCAGCCAAGTGACAATAGACTGTCTGCTCTCGCTTTAATATCAATTGAAAAAAAAATTAATGCTACATATGAAAAATGCAAAAGATTGTATGATATTGTTTTAGACGAATTTTGTAAAAAAAAAGAGCGTAGAAAAAAATTGAATTTTAAAAAATAAATTGGTCGTTTTTTGGACAGCATCCCCTGGTTGAAAAGTCACCGCACGCCACTGATCTAGACGTATGGGCAGATACATTAAGTAGATATAATATGAATATTAACATAACAAAGACAAAGGTTATGGTTATAGCGAAAAATTATGAACCAGTTACAATAATGCTAGACCAAAAAAAGATAGAACAGGTAGCAAGTTTTAAATATTTAGGAACAATAATTGCAGAAAATGGTAAATTGGAGGAAGATCTGAATAACAGAATAGCGGCAGCGACGAAATTTTACTACGCCACTAATAAATGTTTGATAAGTAAGAAGGAAATATCAAAAGAAACGAAGACGCGAGTTTTTAATGCAGTATACGTACCCATCCTCACGTACAGTTCAGAAACTTGGGACATTAACTCAAAAACAAAAACAAAGAATACAGGTACAGAAAATGAGATTTTTGAGAAGAATAGAGGGATGTAGACTGATCGATAAAATCAGTAACGAAAAAATCCGAAATAACCTAGGAGTAACAGATATTAAGAAAAAGATGGAGACGAATCAATTAAGATGGCTTGGACATCTACTACGCATGCCAGAAAGTAGATACGCGAAAATAGGATGGAAAATGCAGATAGAGGGAAAAAGAATAAGAGGAAGGCCAAGAATAAAATGGGAAAAAGAAGTGAGGGAGAGACTAGAAGAAAAAGGAGTCAGCTGGAGAGATGTGCCACAATTAGCTAACGATAGGAAGGAGTGGAGAAACATAATACAGTAATAGAAAACCATACCTCGACACCGAAAGGTACAAGAGAAACCGAATAAGAAGAAGAAGAAGAAGAAGGTATTACCCCCGAATATAAAATAAATAGCTCAAGAGATAGATATTAGATTTTCATTAACTACTATGGTAACTGAAATGTATCAATACCTCGTTTGGTTTTTCCTAACACCTTTTATTAGCTTTAACATTTTTTTACAGGCTATAAAGTATTTAGAAATTTTTACCATGCAAATTATGAGCTTACAACTAAAAAAAAAAAGACTTACAAATGAAACTTATCTCCACCTGGTCCATTGAAATGTTTATAATCCTTGACCGGCTGGCCACAAACATAACACATCATGGCACCACAGGAACATGTCATTTTGTTACATCCATCAAGGCCGATAAACCTCATTTGACATTTGTAACAAACTCTGCAAAAAGTACGATTTTTTAATTATACCGGTAAAAATTTAATGAATGAATTTAAAAAATGCCAATTATAAGACTAATAGTAGAACTACAAACTTAGCTTACTACAAAGCGATTTTGATGCTTAATTCATTGTTTTATCTTTAAATTGAATTTTACATATACAGGGTGATTGAAATTCGAGTTTAGCCATGGGGATCTCGCTTATTATAATAGCTAGAATATAGGTTTAAATTTGGCAAAGCTGCCAAATTCGGTGCTTATTAATAATCCGAAGAAAAATTGGAAATATCTCGAACGGTATCCGCGAAAAATAGGAAAAACCGGAAAATAGTCTTGATATTGCATTTTTATGGATACTTCAGACAAACGCAATAAAAGTGGTTTACAGTTATTAATATTGGCATTTGTTGTCATTTCCAAGGCTTACTATTTAAAAATGTTGCAATTTCTCTCAACTTTATCAAAAACTCTTAATAACGCGAAAATTGTTGCAGATAGGTGTAGGAAATGTTAATACAGATTGATGCAGAATGTAATTTTGCATTAGAAAATGAAAAAAAAGTTTGGGCATTGTATTTGAAAAAAACGAGTTTTAGTGGTCTGAAGTTGTATTTAAAAAAAATTAAATTTTGGACACCCTGTAAGTAATGCATCGATTGCAAAAATTCCAGGATGTACTCCAAGGTTTTTTCTAGGCATGGTCTAAATTTAAGCGTTTTTTCTTCAAAAATGGCGACGTTAGATAATATTAAGTAGGGTAGCTCTATAAACAGGGTAAGGACAGGCGATGGACAAGTTTCTATTGTATATACGGTCGAGTTTCGCTTGCCGCTAGGCTGCGACCTCCAGATTTTATATAATTTGCATTGCGTTGATACGGAGTTTTACAGATTTTATTTTTTTCTTGCTTGTTCAGAGTGTTTAAGTGTGATCCAAGACTTAAAAAGACATTAGTGATAGATGTGTAAGTTATTACCATACGTAAATTTCATAAGTTAAGTTGTATTTTTTTAATTTTTAAGAAAATGTGCATTGTAATTATTTGTCTACATTAATTTAATAGCAATGATTGGAATTGATAATGTACATTTGTCATAAAATATGAAATTAAATTGATGAACCTATACTTTTCAGTTGCTCATTGGACTTTAAAACAGGTATTAAGTAAACAATTGTTTGCAACTGCGTGTATCATGGGTTGCATGCTTACAGTGGAAATACGCGCTCCTTATATGATTTTTAAACATTAATAGCTAATAACAATTATTAAGGTCAACTCACACCGGCACGATCTGGACGCGGTCACGATAATTAGTAACCTGGTTACGTAAGTAAGTAAGTAAAAGAAATCCTATATAATCCCTTGCTGCTATTAGAAAGTTGGAGGGTTCGTGAAGCGTGGCCATACCCTGTTATATAGAGGTACCCTAATATTAAGCATCACGATGAAAATCTTTTTTTTTTTAAAAGTCCAAAAATCTAAATAATGGCTGCACTCAGGTATAGGGAATGCTAATAACAGTCCCTATAAAATAACGTTTTAAATCCAAATACGCAATAAAAAATAGACCACTGTATTTTAAATAAGAAAGTAGACGTCAACTTCCGGTATTTACGGAAGTGTCGCCATATTGAAAATATTTTCAGTAAACAGATCATATGCCATTATGGTCATAACCAAAATTTCAGATCCACACCCTTTTTCATTCTTCATATATTTTTAAGTACCAGTCTCAATCAATCACCCTGTATATTATTAAATTGGACAGTCTTAGCTACTACTTGGCAAAAAAAAATTGTTTTAATCACTTTCATTTATTTGTTGTAACGTCACCGACATTTTTTAAAAATTGGTTGGTATAATTTTTTGATGTATTCTTGTAGAGCATTTTATGTACTTTTCAACGGTGTAGACTTTTAGTAGGGTTATACTATGAGATTTTTGTAAAAAAAAAAAAAATTGTTTCAGCTAGTAGGCCATTTAATCAAAGCTTCTGTAAAAAAAATTACTCATAATCAAGCAACCTTAAAAATAAAAACACTTGCTTTTTGCTCAACTGTAAATCAGTGGAATCTGAATGACTATTACTAATGTGAACACTGCTATTGTATATTATACTAAACCACGACAACAAAACAGAACTGAAGAAATTGCTTAAACTGTGTAATAATAGTCATTCAGATTCCACTGATTTACAGTTAAGCAAGTGTTTTTAAGGTTGTTTGATTATGAGTAGTTTTTTTTAAACAGAAGTTTTGATTAAATGGCCTACTAGCTCAAACTAGTATTTCGCATTTTTTACAAAAATTTCATAGTATAACTCTACTAAAAAGTCTAGACCGTTGAAAAGTACTGAAAATGCTCTACAAGAATACACCAAACAAATTACATCGACAAATTTTTAAAAAAATGTCGGTGACGTCACAACAAATAAATGCTGGTGTTTAAAACAATTTTTTTTCGCCAAGTTGTAGCTAATTTTTCAAATTTTAGCATGTTATAGAGTTTATTTTTCTTAGTGAAATGCCGTTTGTCTTAACTATCTTGATTTTCCAGATTACGAAATATTTTCCAAAATTCAAAATTTATTTTTTTTTTTTTCGAAAACGGCTGCAACAATTTTATTCTTATTTTAGTATGTTATAGAGTTTATTTTTCTAAGTAAAATGGCGTTTGTTTCAACTATCTGGAAATTTAATTTACAAAATTATTCAAAAATTTAAAAATTTTTCTCGAAAACGGCTCCTACAATTTTTTTCTAATTCTAGTATGTTAAAGAGTTTATTTTTCTTTGTGAAATGCCGTTTGTCTCAACTCTCTTGATTTTCTGTGAAAAAAGTTATGATTAAATTTTAAAAAAGTAAAAATATTTTTTAAGAACGCTGTGATTGTTCATGTTTTATAAACACGCCCATGAAACGTCTTTTTGACAGACGTCATTTACAATAATGAGGTTATCCTGGAGCGGCATTTTAAACTTTTTACGCCCACAAATACACAAATGTATACATTAATACACACAATATAATATGGCGAAAGTCATTTTGTGGCCACACCAGTTTATTCCATTATCATTTTGGCTTTTTGATGGGAAAGAAAAGGGAAGAGGTTGGTGAGCAGAAAAAACTAAGGCAAAGGAGAATTTCTTGTGATTATGCTCACACAAAAAGTGGCCAAAATTGTGGTCTAAAAAGCAGCATTCACACAAATGAAGTCACAAAATAAAAGCTGTCATGTACATACCTAACTAGTGCTTCTGTCATTTTATTTTCAATAAAAACTCTAACCCGAACATCATCATCTTTTACAACTTCGTCACAATGAAATGGAATGTGTGACAGTTTTTTGCAGAGGCGACATGACTCTTTCATGCAATCTTTATTAAGACACTTAAATATCTTCTCCTCGCTTGGAGGAATAGTGGCAAATTCACAAAATGGACACATTTCTAAATCTTCAATACCAGCAGCTTTAATTTCTTCAAGTTGTTTCTTTTGGGCAATTTTTGAGAACATCTTTGGTTGTAATATGCTCTAAAAAAGTATACAAAATAAGAAGTTAAATACATTTCTTTAAAAAAAAAAATTCAACTCCCAATTTAAATTACCACTATAGTTAAATATTAAGTAACATTACAAGTTTAATTTTTTACTCCTCGACACATGCTTTTGATGGAAATCTTCCAAAAATAATAGTTTTTTAAATCTAGGGATATCGTTATTTGAACATACTTTTGTACAATACTGACATATATGGGGACCAAAAATAAAATATTTAATCAAAGCCATTTATTTTATTTCTTTAAGATCCCTCCATTTTTGCAAATTTACTTTAGCACGGCTGAATGATTTTTAAATTTCAAAAAATCTACTGAACACTAGAATCACTACATTGAATCATGTATTTGAAAATTAAATTATGGTCAATACCATAAAATCGAGGGTTCGAAAATATTTATATGCAATTAGAATGGTGGATTCAAGACGGTCGGTCATAAAGGCTAATGATGATGTTATTAGAATTTTTACAGTTAGTGTTCACAGATTTTAAAGGATTCTATCTAAAGTCGAGCAACTGATACGAGGTGAGCGCCAGCATTTTAGGCCTGACTAAGAAAAAAACGGAGGTGAGCGCCAACATTTTACCGCCTGACTAAGAAAAAAACGGCGTAGGCTCAAAATTGAATTTAATTTTTCAATATAATCCCCCTCACTTCAATGCACTTATTACATCGTTTTAGCAACAATTCGATACCCTTAAAAAATATGCCTTGGGTTTGTCTGCAAAATGTGCCCGAACTGCAGCTTTCACCTCTTGGTCGTCACTAAAATGGCGCCCGCGAAGGTCCTTTTTTAAATTTCCAAACAGGTAATAGTCACTGGGGGCCATATCTGGGCAATACAGAGAGTGATCGATTTGTCCAAAACCGCAGTCACGAACTGCGGCATGAGCAATTCCAGCAGTGTGCCAGGGGGCATTGCCGTGCAGTAAATGCAAGCCTTTGGTCAGGAGTGCTGCATAATATTCTCCGTTGACTGCGGTGTTGTGTTCTTTAAAATCTATGAGAATAATGCCCTCACAATCCCAAAAGATCGTAGCCATCAACTTTTTTGTCGACTGACAGACCCTGAACTTTCTTGGCGGTGATTCTACTTTTCGCTTCCATTTCATCGATTCTCGAATCATGGTTTCATTCCCTGTAACAATTGTCTTCAGTGCGTCCACAGGATTTTCTCCACAGAGCTCCAAAAAGGATCGAGCACATTCAACACGACACGCTGGCGCTGAACTGCTAAGAGTTGTTTGGGAACCCATCTTGCACTAACTTAATTCATGCCTAACCAATCGTGGAGGATTCGGCGAATGCTTGTATCTGAAAGCCTTGACATTTTTGATAGTTCTTTCACCTTCAGGCATCGATCGCCTTATACGAGTTCCTCAACAAGGGCAATCTTCTCCGTCACCACTTCCACAGTCCTTCCTGTTCTTGCTTCATCTTCCAAGAATTCTTGCCCCATTCGAAACCGTTTTGACCAATCTTTAACCACAGAATTGTCCCCGTACACCCCATTCAGTCGAACTTTGATGCTTTGAGGAGAAAGACGTTCGCGAGTAAGAAATTTTATAACAGCTCGATACTCAATTTTCGTGATGAACGAATGACAGGTATAATAAAACTAATCAACATAAAATCCATTTTTGTTTTTTCAAGGCTAATATGACTTGAACCAATGTGTTAATAAATGTTGACCAGCCTGCGACACCTAGATCTATGTCAGGCCGGGAAATTTTGGCGCTTACCTCGTATCTTTATGAAAATAAATGACGACTGTGTAGTCAAAACTATGATGTAAAAATGTGAGTTTTTTTGCGGAAACCTCTTATTCTTAAAAAAACTTTAGTTTAAACTTTTGTAACCCAGCAAGAGGTTCGGTAAATTGGCAAAAAATTACACATAACACCTCAATTTGTAACAGACTTCATATTTTGAAAAAACACAGCTTCTTGATTAAAGCAAAAAATGAAATTTTGCGTATTTATGTTTTATATTTAAGTAATATCTTTTACAAATTTAAAAACAAAAAATCAGATTTTTCTGATGTAAGTATATATATTATAATATACCGAGTGATTCAGTTTGACTGTCACATTCCTACAACTTTTGTCAGAGAAAACCCCCATAGACCAAATATTTTTGAAAATTGCAGAAAATTTTCTTTCAAATGATGTTCAAATATTTTTTCTACGATGAAATGTCAGACTGGCAATAATCACTTTCTTTTTAAAATTACATGGTACACCTTTTTTTTGTTGATTCTGATGAAGAATTAAATTCTAAATCCGATAGTGCACTAAAAAATTAGCATACATTGAAAAAAATTAGTTTAAGAGTTATTTATTATTTTTCACAAAACCACTGTATTTGACTATTCAAAACACCATCGCTGTAGTAATTGACAGTTTATAACTCATCTAATTTCGTTCGACAAAAATAATTATTTTGTGAGTATTAAATTGAAACGCCTTAAGTACACACTGAAGGTCCATTTTCAATTTAATACTGACAAAATAAAACACAATTTGACAAGTTATAAACTGTCAATTACTAAAGCGATTGTGTTGTGATTATCCAAATACAATGATTTTGTAAAAATAACAAGGCTCGAAACCGAAAAAAATTTTGGTTAACGGTTAACCGATATCGAGAACTTTATTTATATAACAGTTTTTGTTGAAAAACCGTTTTTTTCGTGAAAAACCGGTTTTGTGTAAAAAACCAATTTAAATTAAAAACCGGTTTATTTAAATTAACCGGTTTTTGACATTATTTAGATTAGTAATGCAAAGCATGAAAATACATTATCTATTTATAATTTTATAATATATGTACAATCAACAGTTCAATAGTGGCTTTTGGTAAACTAATCACATTTAATACAGATTTTGTATTATTGAAAGTACTTTTTATTAAAAAATGATGTTAAAAAAAAACAGTTTTTTATTATTTTGGTTAAAAGTTACCGTTTTTTTTTGCCTTTAAAAATAACGGTTTCGGTTAAAAATCACTTTTCCGACAAAAAATAACGGTTAACCGGTTTTTTAAACCGGTTTCATGCCCTGAAAAATATCGAATGACTTTTTAACTAATTTTTCTCAAAAATTTTACAATGTATGCTTAGTTTTTTAATGCACTATCGGATTTAGAATTTAATTCTCTATCAGAAATCAATAAAAAAAGGTATACCAAATGATTTTTAAAAAAAGGGAACTATCGCCAGTCCGACATATTTCATCGTAGAAAAAGCATTTGAAAATTATTCGATAAAGACTTTTTCATGATTTACAAAAATATAAGGTTTATGGGGGTTTTCTCTTAAAATAACATAGTTAGAGGGATGCGGCAGTCAAACTGAATCACCCTGTATACATGCCCGTTATTATAGTCTTATCTGCCAAGCGGTTGTATACGACCTAGGAAATATTTTCGACTATCTGTGCCAGAGGTCGTGCATAATATCGGTTGGAGAACGTTACAATAACTGCTGCAACATGTGTGCGTTATAAGGTAACGCGCCCTAGCAACACCTGAATACTCGCGTCTCATAGACACCAATATGCGTACACGACTGCTGAACAGATTTTCGAAAATAACAGCTATTTCAAAAAAATTTCATTTAATTATTGTACTTTGTTTCTGAAATAAAATTGCATCTTTTAAATAATTAACTTGGCACCAGGGACATTTTTGACTTTTTTTTTGGCAGTCAACCTGTTAAAATAAAAAAATATTCAATATATCACCTGTAGTGTTTGTAAGCTGAAGTGAGAGGAACATTCATTAAGACAAGGAAATTCTAATTTGCCTTCTCCAAAAGCTATGTCAGAACTTTTTTGAATACAAGTTCGGCAGAAAGGGCAACCATTATCACATTTAAATATATCAGAAGGTATAACTTCATAACAACAGTCACAAGACTGCAATAAATTAAAATTGTTGGCCTCTTCTATTTTTTTTTGTCTTTTGACCTCTTCTTCTTTAATGTGAGCAACGATTTCATCTCTGTGGGTGATATACGCAATCTGGAAACAAACATGAAACACGAAAATATTAGTAATTTATTTTCCACAAATTTTACACTACGACACCAATTTGATTTGATGTTTAGTGGTCAAAGTGGACAAAAAGAATAGTGAATGATTATCGAACATAACATAAACTAATTACTTAGTGTTAATATTTATCTTCCACCAAGTTAACTCACTTTTTGGACCTTGGGACAAGAGCTGCAGAGTTGGTTAAATGGCAAAAATGTCCTACAAATTCAGCTGATTACTGCTTTTAAATTTCAAATAATCCAAACTGTTCTAAAAATGACTTTTTTTTGTTGTTTCATGAAAATAAGTGCATTGTTATAGAATGCAAGGACTCGAGCGATAGCATTTAAGGTAATGCCTGGTGAAATTTGGCAAAATATAAAATAATAACCTATAACCTGATCGTTACTCACTTGGTCAAGTTAAAGATCGTTTAAAGCTTTTTTTTAATGCATTGCAATCAATAAAGTATGCTCATAAGATTATTATTATTATTATTATTTCTGTGAGAAAATAATGTTTTGATTCTTATTAAATTTTTTTAAATACATTCCACCTTAAATTTGATGTTTTACAAAATGTCTAGGTATTCCATATATCGACTAGGTAATTTATACCGGGTGTAACTGAAATCAGGCTCACCCCCTTTTTTTTCTTTAGTTTTGATTTTAAAGTGGGTCCAGACGTATGTGACATGTAATGTAATGTAACGCAAATTCTTCGTGTGGATGGCACTACGAGCATTACATGTCGGTTTTTGTGGCAAACACAAAGGCGCTCGCATTGCACGTTGTGACATGTTTCGGTGTGAAAACGTCATTTGGACGTTCCATGTAACATGTAATGTAATAGCACAGGATACTACAGTATCTGCGATTGCGAATTTATTGAGTGTTAATAATGTGGAGCAAAGAAAGATGGTTGGAGTTGATAGAGCTGTATAAGAATCCCTTATTTGGAATCCAACAGATCCCAACTATTACAAAAAACATTTAAAAAGTGATGCTTGGGAAGAAATTGCGCGATCTTTTAAAATAGATATTGACGAATGAAAAATAAAATGAAAAGTTTACTGGCATCGCATCGAAGAGAAAATTAAAAGCAGCCAAGATACCAGAAAAGGTGACTACATTTTATTACATATACATTTTATTTATGTAATCATATTTATTTTACTTTATTACTGATGCATACATGGGGATCTCGGAAACGGCAAGAACTACTGCTATTAGGTCGGTTGAATAAGAGAAAAACTGCCTACTTGAGAGGACGATGAAAGTGTAATTAGAATTAAACATTTTTATGATCGCTTTTTGTTTAGTTTTTGAGATACAGTATAAACTTACATTTTTTTAAATACAAACAAACCATAGTTGATTCTGGCATCATTTGAAAGCTTATTTTTTCATCTTTTTAACGATATATGACCTGATGTATCTATTTTGAAATTTGATGGCTCTAATAATAACGCAAAGACGAGTTTTCTATTCGGCATGTTCGTGGCAACTGAGCGGATCAACCAAAATAACAACAGGATTAGCATCGTGCTCGTGTACTGTCCTAACAATTCACATTACATTACATGTTATATACGTCTGAACCCACCTAGAGACGACTGAAATTTTAAACATGTGATATGTGCAAACTGAACATATTTACACTTTTGTTTCAGTTCCGGTTTCGCAGGAAATGACCCTAACTTTGTTATTTCAAAGGGAACTCCCTGTATATTTTTACATTTTTGGAAAGAGGAAGTAATTTTGAATGTAACTGCACAGTTTTAGTTAATTTATAATCTCAAATAATTTTTTGACAAAAATTTAATTTTTCGTTAAGTGTGACCTGCATAAATTGAATTTTATTAGGTATGTCAAGAATTGTCTGAAAAACGTTTTTGTTAATTTTAATTGACTTTTGGGTTACTTAAATAGACTTTAAAGGTTGCAAAATTGTTTTTTGACAAAAAGTAATTTTTTTTTAATGGAACGTTAGTGGCTCATGCGGTTACTTTTTTACTTTTAGAAGTCATGAACAAGGCATGGTCAGAGGAAATAATACCGAAAGACAGGGAGATTGGGATGATACTGCCTATATTTAAGAAGGGGGACAACAAAGATTGCAATAATTACAGAGGCATAATGCTTCTCAGCACAGCACTAAAATTGTACAAACAAATATTAGCACAGAAGCTAACAAAAATATCAGATAATACATTAACAGAATCACAAAGTGGATTTAGAAAAGGTAGGAGTGTGCAAGATCATTTATATTCACATGAAAACAGATTATAACTAAAACACAACTAAAAAGACAAAAAGCATACTTCGCATTTATAGACCTACAAAAGGCATTCGATAAAGTATCTAGACAAAAAGTGTGGGAGACCCTTGAAGAAAGAAAGATAGATAGCAAACTAAGAAAAAATATTAGCTGCTTGTATAAGAAAACAATAAATTATGTGGTAACTAAAAACATGAAATCAAATTATTTCAATACAGAAGATGGATTAAGACAAGGAGGAGGAATGAGCCCAATATTGTTTACGATTTTTATAGACAATATAATTAGGAAATGCAAACAAAAGGTTAAAAGTTTATTAGTAGGAAACAAAAATTTACAGAAAGTCGAAATATCAGAGTGTGTGTTCGCAGACGAAATAGTCATTATGGCTAAGAATGAAAGGGACCTAAAAACCAATATAAAAATTTGGAACGAAGTATTAGAAGAAAATGGAATGGAAATAAATCACAAGAAAACAAAAGTGATGACGATAAACGAAGAAAATGAGAACATAAGTATAGAAATTGAAGGAGAAAAAATAGAAACCGTACAATATTTCGATTACCTCGGAGTAACGATTGAAAATTCAGGACAACAAGAATTGGAAGTAAATAAGAGGATAGAAAAGGCAATAAAAACCTACTACGCCATTGCCAAAACCGTTATTAATAAAAAAGAAGTATCAGAAAAAACAAAAATGAACGTATACCGTGCGATATACAGACCAATTTTGACATTTGAACTGTGTAATATTAGTATACTACACTGTAGATGGCGCTACTATATGAGAACTATGAATAATATCGCTTTATATGGTACGTATCATATCTGTTACAATATGCGGTAGGGGGTTTAAAAAAAAAACATTTAACCAACCTTTAACCTGATCCTCTATTACTTAAACAAAATCTTTAACCAACCTCAAATAACAAATTATTAAACTGAACACTATTTGCCTAACAACTGTTCTATCAAAAACTATTTGGGTAGGAAAATAGCATTTATTTGTGTAATATAAATAAGTAATAAAAAGCTATTCACCCAAGCAGATAGTATTTGCCTGAGCAAAAGCTATTTGCCTGTGACAAAGATCTTTATTATTTTATTTGCCAAATCCCACTCGGCATTACGCAGAATGCCTAGGCAATCTGTACAATACCGGAATTATACACTTTGCCGCTAACATATAAATGCTTTCCAGACAATTACCTACGGAAAATCTGTATTTTTTATCATTTTAAATATTTTTACACACTTTTGCCTATATTTGTGCAAAATTACTGAAAAAAGTTGAAAAATACTGAAAAAGTTCAAGGTAAAGTTTTATTAATAACTTTTTTATTATAGGCACTAAAAATTTAAAATTAAATATTCACAAAAGTTTTAATCATAAATCTTAAAATTTACAGTCTGCTTGTTTTTTTTTGTTGCATTAACTTTTTTATTTGAAACTATCAATTGGCAAATTTTATGGTAAATACAGTAACTATCGGGGGTAATACCACAAGAAGAAGAAAAATTTGGCCTGGTAAAATTTTAAGCTCGAATGGTATCTGTAGCGATAATTCCAATACTCAAGTGTGACGTTTAAACCATTTGTAGAAAGCAACCTGTGGTATTTTCCAAAATTTTATTGCGTTGCTATGGTAAAGGTAAACAAAAATGTATCCGATTGCAAATAGTAAGGTTCCTATTTATTCGCTAGCAAACGTGATAAATCGTATGCATTTGCATTGACGTTAATGATCAATTTAAAAAAAAAACAGACAAATGTACAGGGTGTTCTGATTCGAATCGCATTATTGGGGAGAAATAGTATAGACAGCAACACATTCTCTTATAAACACAGAAAGAAGTAAATAAATTTATGAGTTAATCAAGTATAGAAAAATAAAGATAAAAGGTTAATGTCAGTCCACTTACGTAACATGTACATATTTATCAAAACTTCAGACAATAATACAAAAAGCAATTATGTACCCACCTCTTGTAATAATGGAATGTTATCTCCAGCATCTGGCAGAGGAAGAGTTTTTCTTTCAAGTCTCATGTGCTCATTGGTATGTTCTAAAGCTTGACAAGTTTTTATCAGATTATGGTTATTTTCTTTAAACACTTGGTTAATAGTACGAACTGTCACAAACGCAAACTTATTTTTTAAAAACGTCTGTGCATAAAAAATATCTTCTATAGTTGCACTTGCTTTACGTTCTTGATTGTCAAAATAGTTTTTTGGATCTGGTATTACTTCTAAAAACTTTTTCACATTAAAGTGGGTGGTGTACTGTTTTTGTTGAGCAGATATCTTTTGCTTTCTAAAATAATAATTGCATATAAATCATTTTTGTAAAAATTTTTATTTAATAATGTCTGAAGCATTTAAAACCGCCTTATTTAACTTTGAACATTGTTGTAACAAAGTTAGCAAACATGGAAAATTTTTGTTTGTTAAATAATATGGTTGGTAAAAATACCTGTTATATGATTTGAACAAATATGTTTCCAACAATATTATCAACAAACAACATTTTTGCACAACCGTGTGCAAGGTAGGTATTTGCCAACACATTTTAGTGTGCAAAATATAACTTTGTTGCCATGGCATTGAGTGTCTTACTCATAATATATGTAAAAATACCTGTATTGGGAAATCCCTATTCAAACAATGAGTGGTGACTGAAGCTAATGAAATGAAATGAAAATATGTTTCTCTCTTTCTCAGGCGTGATTAGACAATTGGCATTTATCACAGAGAATCAAATAAAACTAGAATTATTAACAAAACTTGTATGAAAACTGTTGATGTTTTATTACAAAACAAGATTTTTGCAAATTACGTGTGCACACACCAATGTTTAACAACCCGTAGCAAATTACTCCAAACCTTAAAAAAGAATTTCATATGTTTATAGTAGATTTTGCAATCGTAAATCAACAACATCAAATGTCATATTTTTAAATTCTGAGAAATGCCGTGACCATTACACGCGCTTTTTACATTGTCCAATCCAATATATTTTATTTATTTATGATCCAATTGCCAGATTAGAAAGTGAGCTCGCGTTATAAGCAACTAATGGCGGCCAATTCCAATACTAAAAGTTGCTTATAACGTGAAAGTTGCTTATATCATAGAAATAGACACCATTAGATTTTTAACATAAATAAATATTCTGTTTAGTAATAACACTAAAAGTAAAAGTTCACACCATAACAATGCGATCGCAGTCGTGTTGTTATGGTGATCTGTGCGCTACGCCGCTACCTATGTCAAACGATATACACGCGTGCCACGTACCTTCAGGCGTGATCTATGTCCTTGTACATCTCTAAAATAAAAAAATATATGATTTAATATCATAGCAAGTATACAGTGCGGATGAAACAGCCTTATATTATAAGTGTTTACCGGACAAAACTGTTGTTCATTCACGTAAGAAAAATATTCCCGGGAGAAAAATATGTAAATAATGAGTTACTATTTTGCCGTGTGCTAATTCCTCTGGCAATCATAAATTGAACTTGATGGTCTTAGGTAAATTATATAAAGCCAAAAAGTTTTAGTAATTTCACCTACCAGTTTATTATATCTATTATTATACAGCGTAATTCAAAAAGTCTGCTACAAATGGCCTTTTTTTTAATTAATTTCTCAAAAAAATTTATTTCTGATAAAAGTTGGTGCATGGTCTAAAACTAATTTAAGGGGGAAAAAAAGTTAAATAAAAAGTCATAAAACACTAGATTTTTTTGAAATAATCGCTAGAGTAAAGGGCCCGCCCTTATTTTAAAAGATACAAAAAAAAAGTATGGAAAGGGTTTTAAGAATATCAAAATAAGTCTAAATTTAAATTTTGACGGTCAAATTCCAATTTTTATTTTTTAACAAATTTTAACATTCAAAAAGTCTGCAACAAATGGAAAAGTTTTTTTTTATCTTAAAATTAGTTTTAGATCATGCACCAACTTTTATCAGGAATAAAATTTTCTGAGAAATCAATAATAAAACACTTTTTTATTTGTTGCAGACTTTTTGAATGACGCTGTATAACCTTAACTCCTAAAAATTTCTTGAGTGCTATTAACAATATTGACCTTAGCCTGGCAGTGCTTAAAAGTTAATTTATTTTTTCGATTCAATTTATATTTTCATATTTTTGTTGCCCTCAATTTTATATTTTACTGACCAAGACCCACAAACAATTAGGGAAATTTTTCTGTGTGACACTCAAAATTTTGTCGCACATTTACCAAGGGTTGCCAATACCTGTGTTTAGATAATCGAGTAACGTCCGTTTGCAGTGTGGTCGTTCACACCATACAGTAAGTACGGTTCTACAACACTATGTAAAAACGAAAAATAAGTTAGCGATGTTTAAACCTTTCACAAGTTTGACCATGTGTAAAAAATACCCTGTATAATATTTTTTAAATATAGCTAGCGCAAATTGTTAATTAATCTATTTTTTAAAGTAAATTTTAAGAGAAATCCAAAAATGTATAAATATAAAGGGTGTTCTATTTAAAATTTCAAAGTTTGAGTCCGTTTTCGGTTGAACCGGAAGTCACATTGCAACCTTAATATTTTCATCGAATCCGAAAAATATCATAACGCTCAAATACAAAATTTCATTGTTAGTAGTAGTCTTTATTTGTTCTGTAAAATCCAAAAAGGCATAGAACATGTCACAATAATGATAATAATAATACACATATATACGAATATATACACAATACAAAATTATATTTACTTAAAAGAGTTTTTAAAGTAAGCGTCATTAAGGTATTCACTAACTCCATAGTAAGCTTTAGAGATTAGGACATTTCTTAATATTTTCTTCAAGTCTGGGGTGGGTAGGTTTTTTATACTCTCAGGTGATGTATTAAATTTGTTATATATTGCAATAATTATAGAGGCAACATTTTTTTGAAGATAAGTATATTTGAAGCAATCGGGCTTAAGATTTTTTTTATGTCGGGTATTGACTGCATGGTTTCTTATATTCACTTCGAACAGATCAAAATTATTTCTTACGAAAAGGATAGCTTCGAAAATGAATAGGCCGTAAAAAGTTAATATTCGTTTGTCACGGAAAGTATCTTTGCAGTGATCTCGGTAGTTAAGACCAAAAATAGTTCTTATACATCGCTTTTGTATAATAAATAGGCGTTCCGAGTCACTAGCGTTACCCCAAAAAATTATAGCATAGCGTAACCTAGATTCAACATACGCATGATATGCAGTTTTGGCCGCGTTTGTACTGACCAATTTTTTTAGGTTTTTTAGTGCAAAAGGATACCGTGACAAGCTTTGTGACAGGCGTTCGATGTGGTATGACCAGTCCAGTCTAGAGTCAATACCTAAACCAAGAAATGATATGTTATTAACAACATTTATAGTTGTGGAATTGTTTTTAAGTTTTAAGTCGGATGTTAATTTATTTTGTGAAAATTTTATTACTTGAGTTTTATTGACATTTAGTGTTAGATTATTTAATGTGAACCAATGTTGGAGTTGGCCTAAGCAGTCAAAGAGTTTTTGTTCGGAATTTTTGGAATCCGAGTCACTAATAATAGCAGATGTGTCATCGGCAAATTGTATAAGGGAAGTTGTGGCAAAATCTGGAAGATCATTTGTGTACAGTATGTATTATAACAGGGGGCCTAAGATTGATCCTTGCGGGACTCCTTTTTTGATTTTCTTTTTGTTGGATTTTAGAAATCTACCTGACGAGTCTTTTCCGGCAACATATTGGTTTCTTTCCGAAAGATAAGATTTTATAAGGTTATGGGCGGTTCCTCGTATACCATAGTGTTCTAATTTCGTTAGCAGTATCTCGTGGTCAACACTATCGAAAGCTTTTGAGAGATCAACACACATGACCATGGTGTGTTCGTCTTTATTGAGGGATTGAAGTACATTTCGGATTGCCATATAAATAGCGCGGGTAGTGGTTTTGCCTTTCCTGAATCCATTTTGAGCGTTGTTTATTAAGCCAAAGTGTTCTACGTAATTTTCAATTCTGTTGTAGATTATTTTTTCAAATACCTTACTAATGTTTGTGAGGATGGCTATGGGCCTATAGTTTCCTATGTCACTTAGATCCCCTTTTTTGTGGATTGGTTTAATTTTTGCACATTTAAGTTTGTTAGGAAATATGCCATTTTTTAATGAGAGATTTATAATGTGACTTAGAGGTCCAGATATTAAGTCGGCAGTATATTTTAAAAGGTTTGTTGGGATTTCATCTTCTCCTGTTGATTTTGTATTTTTAAGTGACATTATGGTTTTATAGACTTCCTCGTAAGAAGTTGGACGCAGATAAATAGACATATTATTATGTTTGAAGTGGCTGGTTTCAGAAATTGTCCCATCCGTATTGTCTGGGCACATATTTATAAATAGTTCATTTATGTTGTTTAGTATATCTGATGGGTTATCACCTGTATTTTTGACATTGTTGATGAAATTGTCTTCTTGTTGCTTTTTCCCCATATAGTTGCCTATTACTTCCCATGTCGCTTTACTTTTGTTTTTTGCCGTTTTAATGTATTTTTCGTCCGCGAGTCGTTTTGCAAGACGAATGGTGCTTTTTAATATTTTTGAGTATGTTTTGAAGTATTCCTCGGATATTCGACCTTCTCTGTAATCTAAATATAGTTGTCGTTTGTTAGAACAGGATGTTTTAACGCCGATAGTGATCCAGTTTCTGTGGTTTGATATTTTTTCAATGGTTTTTGGTTTGAAAATTGTGTCAAAGAATTCTTTATATATTTTTAAAAAAATATCGTAAGCCGAGTTTATGTCAGATGATAGGTATACTTCATCCCAAGTACGGTTAGCAAGGTTTGCTCTAAATTCTTCTAGTTTATTGTTTGAGAAGACCCTTGTGGTTATATTTTTAGGTATGTTGCCCTTGTTATGAACTTTCTCAATCTTTACTTCAACTGACTGGCCGTAGTGATCAGACAGCGCTGTTTGGATAACTTTCCCACAACTTTTAGGGTCTGTGTCGCGAAAGTTTTTGATGAAAATGCAATCAATGAGAGATTTTGATTGTTTATTAACCCGGGTCGCTTCAAATATTGTTTGTTCATAATTTTGACTATGAAGTATGTCGAGAAACAGTTTACTATTTTTATTTTTATTTAGCAAGCAAATATTGAAATCACCTGTGAGTATAATTTTATATTCTGAGAAAGTAATTAAACTTTCTACTAAAAATTTCTCAAGACAATTGAAGAAAATATCAAGAGAGCCTAAATTGGTTCTGTAGATACAAACGATAATAATTTTTAAAATTTTGTTTATGATACAAGAGCACTCGAATTGACCTTCAATATTGTAAAGTGAAAGATTTTCTAATTCTCTAAAATCATTAAGATCACTGAGAACGAATATACATGTTCCTCCGTGTTGCATGGTAGATCTTGCGTAGTAGGATACTAATGAATATCCTGGTATGTTGAGGCACTGTAGTTCTTCAGGTGTGCACCAGTGTTCACTTAGGGCTAGGATGTGTGGTTTTAATTCGATTGTATTAAGTGTCAACTCGAGTTCTAAAGTTTTGTTTCGTAAGCATTGGATATTGTGATGGAAAACATGGAGAGTGTCATTGTCTTTTGTTGGTTTTGTGTGGGTGACCGATTCTTGCTCCTTAGTGGGGCACGTCGTTGGGTTTAAAAATTTCGACTAGGTGGATTGTAATAGCTTCGTTGAGTTTCTCTGCATTTTTGCAAAAATGCGATTCTTTCCGATGTGATATAAGATCTGTAGGCGGCTAGATCATCGGTTACTTCGTTTTGGCTAATACCATAGGCGGCGTGAAAATCATTATACAGTCTTTTTATTGATGGCAGGTCGACTGGTAGACCTTCAGAGGCCAGATATACTTTAATGCTTGTATTTGTGAAACCATCGTAGCAGACGGTGTTTGATTGGTCAGATAAATACGCTAGGTATATTCTGATGGCATTCTTGATGAGCGGTTCCCTAAGTCTAGCTAGGAGAGTACGACCGAAAGTGGACTGAGCTTCTTGCGTTAATCTTACTCTAGGCGGTGTTAGAGGGTCAATTTTTATTGTAGATGATGTTTCTCTTTTGGCAAGTTCAAACAGAGTAGATTGATTTATTCCAATTGACTTACACGTTGCTATGGCCTCTGAATCGGAGGAAATAGTCACCTTATTATTTTCACAGTTGTTAATGGCATTATGTGAATTTGTTGTATGTATGGCGACTGTTTCTGTTACTGGTGCATAGTATGTTGTGCCCCTTCTTGATACGTTGCTGTTGAGTTGACCAGAATTTTGATTGCAGGTGGTGGCTTGTGAGCTTTGCGACCATCTAACTGAGATATTAGGTGGCCAGAAAGAATTATTCGCCATTATTTCTGCACTCCTTTTGTCTTTAATGCCTAATTTAAAAGAAGAACCCACCTCGGGTGAGTTTGGTAAGGTGTAGCATCTGATAAATTCTGTCACTCCAAGCTTTTCTTTCACGTAGTGGACAATGTTTGTAGACGTATAATGTGGTGGTAGGTTATTAATAATTACGTATCGCCATTTGTTATCATTTTCGTAATTATTTGTTGATTGCGGTTGTTTAGGGTTGTTTAGGAGCGGCGTGGATGGTTGCACAGTTTTTCCGTGTGGTATTTTGGCTGTTTTTGAGGCGTCTATAGTCGGGTTGAGGGCTTTTAATTTATTGTCAACTTCATTCAGTGTTTTGGCGATGTTGTCCATGTTTTTCAATACGCCGTCAATACCTGTTTTTATGGCAGACGACGATGGGTTGTGTATTTGTACGTTTAGCGGACCTCCGTCATTGTCGAAAAAAGTTGACGTTAAGAGAAAGAGGTCTTGTTTCATATCTCTTAGAGATTTGGTGATTGATCCCGACCCTTCTTCAACCAGTGTGTGCAGTAGTTGATATATTTTATCTGTTTTTTTGTTGATTTGCTCCCATTTATCTTCACTTTTGAAAACAGCATCATGCATTTCAGTAATCGTAGGTATTATATCTGTTAATTTTTTTATGTGAGCACCTAATGCTTCAAAGTTTTCGTATGGTATTTGTTTTTTTCCGATGTTTGTTACCTTCTCATGTAGGTATTTAAGATTTTGTGAATCACAGATAATACAGAAGTATTTTAGTTGTGCATTTTTTTGCACAGATATTAGTTTTGCACACGCTTTGTCTAAGCCCGTACATGCCAAACAGAAAACACGCCTACAGTCACCAGAACATTTAAGTTTATATTTGTCTTTAGTGTCCGAAAATTCTTTATGGCAATTATCACATGTGGATTTTGACATTGTTTATGAAGTTACAATTCACGCTCAGTAGGTCAAGTACAACAAAAATTGCAGTCGTTGCACTAAAACAGGAAACAAATTTTAACGCGTTTGCACAATTTGCTTCCTTATGTCAGCATAAATGTACGTGCGAGTACGTATATTGTCTTAGTTCAATAACACAAAACAAAAACAAAGCGGAGTGTTCACGACCCGCATAAAACAAAAACAAAACAAAACAAAAAACTGTCAGGAGCGAGCACAAAACGCGTCCGAACAGTTCGATAGTCACACACATAAAAATCTATCTGCAATAGTATTTTAGATATTTGTATTTTTAGCTGTCACACTGACAGTTGCTTATATCGTGTACTTTGATACAATAGTTGCTTATATCAAGTGTTGCTTATAACGAGAGTTGCTTATATCGTGGGTTGCTTATAACGCGAGCTCACTGTATACCTGTACCGTTCCATGTTTTACAAGAAATTGCAAGTATCAACAATGATGGTATTACTACTTAATATGGCCTTACTATTAAAATTAAATCATTGTTCGACATGAAATTATAGGGAAACATTTTATATTCAAGCAATGTTTTGTTGTATCATTTTTGAAGTTTTTAAAATTGATTACTATACTGGCAAAATTGCAGAAACAATATTGAATTAACACGTACACAAAGGTGTGATTAAACATCATTTTACACAATTTTATAAATAACAACAATTCCAACATTTTTTAAATTATCGTTACTTAAAAATGTTAATAATGAAAGGGTTAAAGAAATGTATGATAACATTTAAATCGATTATTGAAATTATTATAGTATTAGTGTTACATTGTACATTATTAAATGTGTATGAAATTCGAGGCTTATGATTGGTTACTTCTAAACCATAATACAAGGGCAGTTCAATAATCGAAATTTACCTATTTTATGAAAAAACTTAGCGATTCTATTATTTTTAGTAAAGTTTTCATCACAAACTAGATGTGGTCAAAAAACTGGAACATTAGTCAATATTTTAAATCTCAATAATATCTCCGCTGCAGCGGTTGACAAAAAAAAGAGTTACAATAAAATTTTGTAAATATTTTTATGAAATAACAATTTATATTTAGTTTATTTATCGTTTCAATTTTAAAACTAAAGACAGTTGCAATTTTTTCAATGAATATCTCCAAACTACTAAAAAACTTGTGTTTTTTTTAAACAACTGGTATAGGTTTATACATTTATTTTGATAATTGGTATTATATCTAAACAACAAAGAAGTTGAAAAATTCTAATAAAACTAGAACGCTATGAAAAAAAAAACACAATTTGGTATTATAATTTGTAATTTATTATGTATGTATATATATTTCAAATTATAATACTTTAAAGTAACAATTAAAATTTATTTTAAATGTTTTTCAATTAGGTAACCAAAAATTTATAAAAACTACTAAAATTTATTCCACTTTAATTCTAAAATTTATTATATTCACGTTTAGCAATTATAATTGTTTTGTGCATCACATTTTGAATTTTTTTTTTAACGATGGGACGTTATTAACTTAGGCCTTGTCACAAAAATCGTAACTTTGTTATATACTGATATTGCAATGTCTTTTTATTGGTACCCTTAACTTTAAGTTTAAAATACTGACAAATTTCCTTTTTCGAAACAAAATTATTTAAAAAATTTAAAAACACTGCTCTCTTGAGCAGTTACCAACGGTGAGACTCAAATTTCAAAATATTATTTAATAAACTGAAAAAAGCATATACCTCAAATAATCCTTTTTGGTGGGGTATTTCGGATTTTCTAACGCATCAGCGATAAAATGTTGCACTGCTTCGGAATTGCCTGACAAATGCTCGGCCTGCAAGCGTAAATATGTTGGATCGGCATTGGGTAAAACTTGCCTAAATATCTCATACTGCTCTTTGGGATGCAATTCTTGTGTTGGTCTAGGTTGTCTTTGTTGTCTTTGTTGTCGTTTTGGATAATTTTCATCTAAGAAATACAAATGAAACTTTTAGTACAAAATGCTGTTTTAATAAATGAATAACATTGTACTTTCAATTTATTTTGCGTTTCCTTTTTTTATAATGGCTATTAATGTTTGTCTATGGGACATAGAACAATGAATATTAAAATATTTAAATTTTAAAAAGTTTTTTTTACCCAAAACTGATTGTACATAACAATGGTTTAACAAATTTTAAAGAATTAATTTGCTAATTATTGATTTTTCTTAGACTTATGAAGTATCAATCTTCGTTTTTCTGTGGAATATTTTATGAATTATTAATAATAAATTTTGCCAATTCATTTAAATGAATGAAGTTAATAATTGATAAAAACACTAATATAAAAAGTGAAAATGTACTGCACAGAAATTAAATTGAAATTGTATTAGTCACCCTGTATTAATTCTTTAAAAGTTTATCAAGCTTGCTAGTTCAATTTCATCAAATATTACATGGTTCCTTGCCAGGGATGGGGAATCGACTTCCGACTCGTTGATTCAATTTTTATCACGTATGAGAACAGCACGAAAACGTAAACAAAACACCTATATTAACAAAAAAGTACAAAAAAATGGAAACAGACTTTTTTTTCTGTTTAAGAACGGAAACCAAACTAAAAATATTCAATTACGGTTTAATTAATGTGAAGAGTCAGTAATAGTCGATTAAAAAAAATTAAAAATTTTGCCGACTTCTCATTCCTGTACCCTACGAAATATCATTAAAACAGCAATAACTTGAGAAATATTAATTGTAGACAAAGAACAAGGCGCATGTTTTTAAGACACAATGAAATCGTTAATCGGAAAATTAACAAAATATAGAAGTCTATTAAAAAAAATTGACTTACTTATGTTTTAACATAATGCATTACAAACACTCTGTGTGGGATTTCAAAAGTTTAACTGGCCATAAGCTTATATGCTTGTCGTCAACATTTCAAAATTATTTTGCTTTGGTATCATTCAGATGTAGGTAAAACAGCAACATTTTGTTTAGTTCCCTTGCCATAAGTATTAAAATAAAAAACACTTGAATTGAGGCAGACAAAATCTCAAAATATTTGGTACAGAATATAATTTGAAATTTAAGAAAATGAAAAACAGGGTATTCTATTTAGAGTAACAAAACAGTTAGAAATAATTTCAGCTTTTGCTATGAAATAGATACACTTTGTGAACACAACCATAACCACAGTTTTACACATGGAGTAATTCATAGCCTTAAGTTTACTTCTCTATTTAAAAAGTTGAAAAACGGAATAACTTGTCAAGACATAAAACTTTAAAAAAGTTTAAATAAAGTAAAATTATACTCTATCTCCACCTTCCGCACTTTCCACACTTCATTTTGTTGCTCATTGCCGTTACAATTGTCCATGTAAAAAGTAAAAACTGGTTTTCGTATCTCGACATTTTTTTTAACTCAATGTAAACATAAGAAACTTGAATATTTTTATTAAATATGCCAAAAATTTGATTTATAATATAAGTTTGATTAAAATTTAAATATAATTACGCAATTGAAAACTAAATTAATACTTAAATTAATACTTTAAAAAGGTAAATTTTATTAATAACTTAAATTTTGCATAAATAATTGTAATTCTGTAACAAAAGCAAAAAAACTTTTTATTTTATGTTTTATGTAGCGGGTTTTACCAATTTTTAAGTTTAAAATTAGTTACTTACATTTAATACAAAATGATCTAAAAACAAATGTACCTATGTCCTAAAATTGAATTTTGATAAATTAATATTCTTCTAAATATAATAGCTGATAAATACGGTTGATGGTATATCATTTTCAAACAAAAGAAAAAGAGAAGTGAAAATAGATCATTACCTTAAAAAGTTAATAAAGGATCACTTTATACAGGGTGTTGCGATATTCGACCGACAACGGTCTACAGCTGAGAGCTCTCGTGAATTGATAAAGTTTGATATAGGAACATGAACCCTTTAAGGGCTTACTTTCCGAGATACAGGGTGCGGCAATTTTTAAAACAAAAACAAAAATCTGCCGTAACGCAAAAACGGCTTTAAATATTTTTTTCTAATTTGGTGCACGATCATTTTACTAAAAAAGGAACATTTACCCAATAATTAAATTTTGGAAAATTTATCCAGTGGCGCGCTAGCAGGGGTAGTGGCAACTTTTACCCCCCTATTTTTTATGCCATTAGAGAAAAAAAAAAAATGTAATTTCATTGAAATCCCTGATTATTTGTAGTAAAAAAATGAATGAGATTTGATAGAGCTAAAATAAACGGTTTTGTAGATATTTGCCTTTAAACAAAAGTCTGCAAAGGGCCTAGCAGGATAAGATAGGCCAGCGGCCCTTGAAACCAAATTTTAAATTAGTTATTTTGCTATGTAGGTATCATAAAATAAAAAATATTTGCAATAAATTTAGCACCCCCTTTGCCCCCCTTCTCCTAGTAATCGAAAAAAGCTGTTTTTTCGTTTTTATTTTTTTTCTTTGCCCTGAATAATCGAAAAATTTTGAAAAAATTCATGAATGACCATAATAACATATCTTATTTGAAAAAATTTTTATTTTTAAGTTTGACGAAAAATTCGAATTTTTGAAAAAAAATTAAGATTTTAAATGCGTTTTTCAATTGTTTTTTTTATAGGTAAGAGTGCGGCACTTACATATATATTGTATTTAGTCATAATTAATATTTCCTGAAAAATTCAGGAAAATTGATGTGGTGCGCCGTGTTCAAAAATTGAAAAAACTGCTTATTTTTGCAGTCTTGTCCATTTTGTTTACTTTTGGCTAGTAATTAGATAGCAGTAAAACAGAGGGCAATATAAACAGTCTTTAGCCTTACCCGCTAAAGTTGACGTTTTTAAATGGTTTAGTGGTAACGGTAACCAGGAACACAATAATTGCAAATAATCTGAGGTATGTGACGTCACATTAATATCGCTTCGCAGCGCGTTGCATACAGTGCTGCGCAAAAATATGGAAATATGCAAACATCTAGAATACTGTCAATGATATTTAAAAAAAAATGATAACTGACCATTATGGTAGGTTTCGGATTCAATGCTAATTATGACGTTGTGATACGACTTCCGGTTCAACCGGAAACGAACCAAAACTTTGAAATTTTAAACAGCACACCCTGTATATTTTTATATTTTTGGATTCCCCTTTTAATTTGCTTTAAAAAATCTAAAAGGTTATATGGGCCTAAAGCTAAGCGTTTTGGTTTTATTTACATTTTTATGAAAATTTTAACTGAAACAGCACTTTTAAAAGTTTTCAACATTCAAAAACTTTGGAACGGCAGTAACAATTCGTGTAAAACTTAAATTGAGAATAGATTAACTAACACTTTGCACTGGCTATATTTTCAAAATATTACACAGGGCGTTTTTTACTCTAGGTCAAACTTGTAAAACTTTAAACATTTTACGTTGACGATCTACGATTTGTATAAGCTACAATAAATATACAAAATTCTGTTTTAAGATTTGTAGCAATTCGCCTCGGATTGTTAAACATTGGTGTCTGCACACATTATTTGCAAAAATCAGGTTTTGTAATAAAATATTAACAATTATTTATGCAGTTTTGTTAATAATCTTAGTTTTATTTGATTTTTTTAATTGCTGCCAACTGTCTAAAGTACACATTAGAAAAAGAGAAATGTATTTTCATCTCACTCCGTCAACTTCAGTCAGCACTTATTATTTAGATTGGGAATGACTGAGAGTATCGGGCATGGGACTTGACTAAGCAAAATTAAATAGTTGCAAATATTGGCTTCCCTGATTATTTTACGATAAAAGTGTAAATATAAAAGTTATTCAGAATCAAAAACTTGGTAAAATTCTTTACTTGTATTATCAATTTCTTTAGCATTTCCGCTTTCCTTGGAAAAACTTAAAAAATATTGTGGTAGTCTAGTTTCCTACAGTGTAATATGTATTTTATACAACTCAACAATATGCATCTTAAACTGAGGGTCCCTAAAGCAAAATTATCCTGCTGATCCAAATTTCAGATGCTTGAAGTAGTGCAGTGTGGCCAGTGGCGTAGCTAGAGTTTGTACCGCCCGGGGCGGTCCCTGAATTTGCCGCCCCTATAAATAACCGTTACTAACTTTTGATACAAAAAAGTGGGGGTGAAAAAAAATGCGATTTTTTTTAAATTTTAGACGTTCAAGCTTGTTTAAGGCAAAGTTAAATAATGTAGAATGCTTTAACATCTTCCAAAATTACAGTTTTACGGTAGAACCTTTTTTGATTTTTATTTTCTTAAATCAGATCGCCCCCACTCCCACGAAATTATTTCCAATAAGGGTGAAAAATCCTTGTTACAATAGAGTTTAAACCTGCATAGAATTTACTGCCTAGAATAAATGAATTGTTTCATAATTTTATTAAATGGGTGGTACCCTATCATAAATTTTATTAGGTACTTGGAATATCTGTCGTTACACGGGGGGCGAGTTTTCAGTAAAGCAAGGTCAAGTAGCCCGTTTTATCACCTAACTTAGACACGAATTCCTTTTTTTTAAAATTAATTCTTTTGAATAGCGCCACGTAGCGCCGGTACTGATTATTATATCTACTGTTCTTTCATTACCCCGAAATTTTCATTTTTACCCCATTTGGGTAGACTAAAAGTGCCGCCCCAAAAAAAGGACCGCCCCCCCTTACTACGCTACTGAGTGTGGCCAATATAAAAAATAATAATTTTATGAAATTTGAAAAACGTGCATTTTTAATTTTTTATTAATGCGTAAAACTTAATAATTTTCTTATTTATTATTGTATGTGTGAAAAACAATTCTTCACGAGATTTAATAACTCTGTCAAATAAATTCAGAGCGTGAACTTGCAAATTTTGGAAAGCAGGTGCAGCATAAAGCCACATGCGAGAACTTTTTTTAGTTTTATAAATAAGTTACTGCTATAAAAAGACAAAATTGTAACAAAATATTAACGAAGATTTTGCAACAAACAAAACTCAAAATATCCTTAACGGTTTAAGACTTACGTCCTTTAAAATAAATGCCTTTGTGGCGTCCTAACGTGTAAACTTTTATTAACACAATTATTTTCCCAATAATAAAAACAGCACTTTTAAAATTTAGATCACAAAAAAATTACCTTTCTGCAATAATAGCGCTTATTCATCTTCTATTTCATATTTATATAATAAAAATTTTAAATAGAAAAGTAAAAACTACTTGTAAAAATTTAAAATACCAAGATATTTTTTAAGATTCCCCAAAAGGAAGGGGAGTTTTTCATTCTAAACAACTTTTATATTTACACTTTTGTTGTAAAATAATCAAGGAAGCCAATATTTGCAACTATTTAATTTTGCATGGTTAGGTCAACGCCACCATATAGTCAACGCATATTTTAAAATGGATTATATGCATGATGTTCTCATGTTCAGTGGCGTAGGAACGGGTTGGCATTTGGGTGCTTGCCAAGGGCGCCATAATCTGAGGGGCGCAAAATTCAACTCAAATAATCTAATTATAGTATTATTAATAAGTAATTTCTCATTATTTTTTTAAATTTCAAATTTAGAGAAACTTTAAAATGCCAATCGTTCTAAATAAGCGACTTTAGTGGGACTAGTTAGGGCGGGGCGGCACACTGCACTGTAGCTGTGCAGCGCATATAGTCTGTTATTTAACAGGCACAGGTTATTTTGTTAGTACTGCGTTAGTACCATTTCGTTCGTTGTTGCATATTATATTTCTTTGGTCGGCGGGAAAAAGCACTTAAGTCAAAAAGTGCAATTTTTTTATTATTATCCTTTTACCATTCATATTGTTGTGTCTCCTGTTTATAATGTTAGTTCCATTTCACATAATTATTTTTATTAATAATATTTTTTTATTGCAATGAAATTTTGTGTAATCAAAAAATAATAAAAGTTATATTTAAAAATGAGTATTTATGTTCACTCCATAAATTTTTTTTAAAATTCTACATAAAAATGTATTTTTTAAGAATAAACGAATAAACTGAATATATCCATTTGTTTACATTTGTTAAAAACGACTTAAGTTATTCTTATTTTATGCCAGTTTAAGTCAAGTATTTACTGTTTATTAAAAAATTTCATCATGTTGACATATTGTGATAATTTAATACTTAATTTTAAGTAAAATATACCATACAAGTAAAATTAAAACTCACATGATAATCAGTAAAATAAAAAAAACGTTGCTCCTGAAAATTGCACTTTTTGACTTAAGTGCTTTTTCCCGCCGACCACAGATTTGTAGTATAGAGACGCCGCCAAAAAAAAGTGGTTATCAGTTTCGTTTAGAACGACTGCAAAAGGAAGAATATAAAAAGAAACATTCGTCTCACTTATAAAATTGGCTGAATGTAAATACTTTTGATTCACAACATAAAATATGTCCAAATGAAGAAAACGCATTAAGCAATTTTGAAAGCAATGACAAGAGACATGAACAGCGTACAAATCTTGATACAGAAATAGATTTTGCAAAAGCTGTCGATGCAGTTCAAATTATTAAAGTTTTTTTATTACTGAAACATTTGTTGTTGTTTTTACATATTTAAAATAAAATAATTGAAAGTATACAAGGGCGCTAAACTTTCATTTGCCAAGGGCGCAAAAATTGTTGCTACGCCTCTGCTCATGTTTATGTGCTAACATTTTTGTTTGGTGAATGTTTATTTTCTTAACTCTACAAGTAAGTTTTTAAATCAATTACATGAAAATAAGCTGAGAGTGAAATGGTCAAAAATAATTATAAAATCTTATAATTAAATTTTTAAATTGTGAATATAATCTTTATACATACCAGAGAGAATTTTAGTAATTATATCATCCATAACGTTGACATAACCACGACATATATTTCTTAAATATGTTGTGCACGCATCTGGAAACATCTCCATTAGAGGATATATAATATTTTCATCAATTTCAAAGTTGCTAGTCTCTTCCAACGAAGGGTCTTGATTTTTCTGAGGATCATTATTTATTGGAGAGATATCTTCCAATACTTGATTTAATAATTCCTGATCCTCATTTACGAAATCATCTATAGTTATAAACTCAGATGTGTTTGGGTTTAGTGGCAAACCCGCAGCTTTGTTCATATTGTTTTCTAAATTGATGTCATTAAAATCAAACTTATAAGCATTATTGGGCACTTCTTCATTTATTGGTGTAGTATCTTTTTCTATAGCATCGAAATTAAAATGATAATCTCCATCAACATTATCTCCAAAAAAACTTTTATTCATTTTGTCATTACTTGACCTGCTAATAAAAAAATATTTAATACCAGATAATAAAGCCATTAAAATATTTTTTTTCAACAAAACTTACCTACGGACATTATTCTTAAATAAATTGTTGTGCCAACTGGATACTTTCGTGTTATTTTCTAAAAATTGAATATTACGATTAATGACTATTTACTTAAATATGTGAAATATAGATAAAATGTGTTTCAAAATTTTGCTCAAGTAAACACAAGTTTTGGCAATATGCGAGGGTCAGAATGTGATATTGTGAATAACTGCAGTTCTAGATACTACTAAATAATCATGAACACAATTTAAATTGCTGTCTAAAAAAGTTACAGGCTACAATTCTTCCATGGTTGAGAACTGAAGTTAGTTTTTGGTAAAATACGTAGTCTATATTTCCCTATGGTAAATACATACTGAAATGATTCAAATAGCATCGATGATTACTGTGACCCTTGCCAAGAAAACAAACTGGTTTGTTTTTCGGGACGCAGTTGCTGGAACTAGTTCTATGATTGGTTGAATTTTTAAAAAGTGTATTCCAACCACGATAAATTATTTCATATCTTTGTAATTAACACGTTCACGGTTGTGTGACCCACCGGTTGGCGAGTCACAGGAATATTTGCCATGGGAGGGCATGGAACACAGGTGATTCACAGCACCTGCTTATAGGTGCATTTATACACAGACGCTTTCCTGCACGATTGGAAGGTGTGTATGCTAAAAAATTCAGTCCTCAGGGGGTCGTAAAGAAGAGAATTAAAAAAATCCTATTTAGGGTAGGTGACTTAAACATCATACAATCTTCGTTTCCGGGTTTGGAACCGCGTCTTCTATATTTAGAAGTAGTTGACGTTTCGACTATTGTGTCTTGGTCTTTTTCAGTCGTTTTGAAAAAGACCAAGACACAATGGTCGAAACGTCAATTACTTCTAAATATAGAAGACGCGGTTCCAAACCCGGAAACGAAGATTGTATTATGGATAACGGCCGCGAAAGCCTCAAGAATAAAAAAGACTTAAACATCGTCTGTATTTTTTGACATAAAATCTCCGTTTTCGTCTTCTATTTTTAAACACTTTACTCGAACCAGCAAAAGCCACAGCCAGTGCAATATTTCTCCATTGAAAGTCCATTTCTTAAGGTGGGTCCAGACGAATGTAACATGTAATGAATGTAACGTCTAACGTGTAATGTAATGTGAATTGTTTGGACAGTGCATAAGCACGATGCGAATACTGTTGTTGTTTTGGTTGATCCGCTCAGTTGTGGCGAACATGCCGCATAGGAAAGTCGTCTTTGCTAGTGCTGCTTTTCTGTAAATGTATTTATTAATTGAGCGTCCACGACAATATCTACTTCGAAAGATCGTGCAATTTCTTCCCAAACATCACTTTTTAAATGTTTTTTGTAATTGTTGGGATCTTTTGGATTCCAAATAAGGGCCTTATTTTAATTTTATACAGCTCTATTAACGCCAAAAATCGTTCTTCGCTCCACATGATTAACACTCTAAATAAATTAATAATTGACACTTTGAAAAAAAAAGCACTACTGAATACTTCGCCAAGTAACCAACGAATACCTAAAATTGATGTAGAGTTTATGCGTACCCGTGAATTTAACTTCTTATACATAATATTGGGCCGTTTGATAGAAATTGGCAGATACTATAGTACACCGTACTATAACATTACAGGAGAACGTCCAAATGACGTTTTCACACCGAAACACGTTCAAACGTGCAGTACGAGCGCCTTTGTTTTCGCCACAAAAACTAACAGCCGATGGATCACTGCGAGCGCCGGTTTGCACATTACATGCAATGCTCGTAGTGCCATCCACACGAACAATTTGCATTACATTACACGTTAAATACGTCTGGACCCACCTTTATGTAAAGAAAAGTCAATAAAACCTCGCACTGCAGCTAAAGCTGTGCAACTTACAGGCGCTCCGCGGGATTTAGTTTTACTAGTAAAGCGTGCATGATTGTGCTTTACAAGTACCTACATTCTTTCGCGTGCATCCAAGTTGGTACACTTTGTTGAGCGTATAATGTACATGCATTTTTGTTACAAATTTTAATCGCATGCGAATACTCGTACGGTATAACCAAGTGTAAAACAGTAAGCTCGTGAGCATACGGAAAAGCGCTCGTGTGTAAAGGCGCCTTAAGTTTACATCCAATTAAAAAAAAAATGCCGGCCAAATTAAAGCTAATTGAAAGATGAAAGTGTTAATAAAGATGCAAAAATAGTTCAATACAAAAGTTTATCATATAAAGAGTTTTGTTGCCGTGCACCAACATGTAAGAACGTTATTTCAAATAGAATAATTTTATGGTTTGCATTTTTTAGATCTAATACCATATTTTCTTTCAAAAAATGTATAATTTTTTTATAGCTAAAATCAACCGTTTATGTCCATAAATATTCAGTGGAATATTGTTTAGTTGCGGACATATAATTAGCATCTTTTTGATGAGATGTTACACTATTTGCGGCAATGGCGAGTGGTAAAGTGTAAAACTCCAGTATGTAAGAATATAGAGAGATGCATCGCGGCTTGGAGTGGCGAGATGAACAATTCCAGTATGTTTTTACACTAAGATTATTACATATAACTCAAATTTTATCTATTTCACCTTCGGAAAATTGTTCAAAGACAGTGTCAACATTAGTGTAATGTTTAATAGTAAAACATTTGATTAATATTTAGTTTTGCGTAATATTTTGGACTTTCATTTAAAAAGTTAAATTGCCGTAATTCAATATTACAAAGTTTATGCATAACGCATTGTTGTTACCACTATCTTAGTAAATACTAATACTTACTCGTATGTATTAAGGCAGGGATGGCAAATAGGTGGCACGCGTGCCAAAGTTGGCACGCGAGAGATTTTCGATGGCACCCTAAGGAATTGTATGAATAAATTTGTTTTTAAAATTTTAAACTTTTTTGACACGTTTTAGTTATTTTTAATTAGTACGCTAAGTATCTTTTTCTGTGTTGAAAAAGTCACCTAACTAGTTTGGAAAAGTCACCAGCGGTCTAACCTAACTAGTTTTTTTTTTTTGGAAAAGTCACCAGCGGTCTAACCTAACTAGTTTTTTTTGGAAGTCACCAGCGGTCTAACCTAACTAGTTTTTTTTTTTTGGAAAAGTCACCAGCGGTCTAAACTAACTAGTTTTTCTTGGAAAAGTCACCAGCGGTCTAACCTGACTAGTTTTTTTTTTGGAAAAGTCACCAGCGGTCTAACCTAACTAGTTTTTTTTTTTTGGAAAATTCACCAGCGGTCTAACCTAACTAGTTTTTTTTGGAAAAGTCACCAGCGGTCTAACCTAACTAGTTTTTTTTTTTGGAAAAGTCACCAGCGGTCTAAACTAACTAGTTTTTCTTGGAAAAGTCACCAGCGGTCTAACCTAACCAGTTTTGTTTTGGAAAAGTCACCAGCGGTCTAACCTAACTAGTTTTTTTTGGAAAAGTCACCAGCGGTCTAACCTAACCAGTTTTTTTTTTTTTGAAGTCACCAGCGGTCTAACCTAACTAGTTTTTTTTTTTTTGAAGTCACCAGCGGTCTAACCTAACTAGTTTTTTTTTTTTGGAAAAGTCACCAGCGGTCTAAACTAACTAGTTTTTCTTGGAAAAGTCACCAGCGGTCTAACCTGACTAGTTTTTTTTTTGGAAAAGTCACCAGCGGTCTAACCTAACCAGTTTTGTTTTGGAAAAGTCACCAGCGGTCTAACCTAACCAGTTTTGTTTTGGAAAAGTCACCAGCGGTCTAACCTAACCAGTTTTGTTTTGGAAAAGTCACCAGCGGTCTAACCTAACCAGTTTTGTTTTGGAAAAGTCACCAGCGGTCTAACCTAACTAGTTTTTTTTTTTTGAAGTCACCAGCGGTCTAACCTAACCCGTGTTGAATACGTTGTTGGCACGGGGAAAAATTTGTATTAAATTTTATGTTATTTTGGCACACTGATCAAATCCTATTTGCCATCCCTGTATTAAGGCATCGACTTCAATATTTACAAAATCATCTTTATCCAACTTATCTGTGTTTCCCTTACTTTGTTTAGTTTCACTCGTTAATGGTGTTGATTTAAAAACATTTAAATAATCATCTTTATCCAACTTATTGGTGTTTCCCTCATCTTGTTTAGTTTCACTCGTTAATGGTGTTGATTTAAAAACATTTAAATAACCATCTTTATTATCCAACTTATTGGTGTTTCCCTCATCTTGTTTAATTTGGCTGCTTGATGGTATTGATGCAGTGATATTTACAAAAAGTTTGTCCAACCGATAGTTATATTCTTCAGACTGTTTAATTTGGCTGCTTGATGGTATTGATGCAATTCCTTTATTTTGTTTAATTTGGTTTCTTAAAGATGTTGATGCTGCAACATTTAAAAGATGATTTATTTCTAGGTTAAGCTACGTTTTTAATAAAATTAAATGATTACTTAGAAGCACTTTATAATCTAAAAACTCAATTTTACGTTAGGTACAACTTCAACTTTTCATTAAATGCCGTATTTCTATAAATTTGGTGTTGTACAATCAATTATTGTTAATTTGTTGTTGTTTTTTGATGAACTAATAATTGTATGTACTTATACATTATGCAGTGGAAGTCGGTTATAACGCGGGTTTGCGGGGGGTATAACTGTGGTATAAGCGAATTGTTGAAGATTACTATATTTTACAGTTTTATTTGTTATTTAGAAAATACAAAATGAAAATAAACTCTGTTTACATATCAGTAAATACATACATTAAAAATGAAAAAATTACAATTGCTTTACAATTACGCACTCGAGAAAAGATTCGATGCTCTCAAATCAAACTATATTACAATTACAATTTACAATTTAAAAGTATTCCAACAACATTTCTAGTGCTTTTATTTGCTCCCAAAACAAAAATTTGTTACTATTTTTATATCTTAAGGTGAGCGAAATGATAAATATATCTCAGTTATGAGAATTACGTACCAGTTTTTCCTGTAGGTTTATTGACAACAGTTTTCTTCAAAAGTGATTGATTATCATCTCGTTTTATTTTCTGTATATGGGGAATTTCTGAAACAGTTGTGAATGAAAAATTCTACTTAACCTTTTCTATATTCCAAACAACATATTTTTGAAGTCCTCGGTAACTTTTGAAATTAAAACAATTAATAAACAATATTAAAAAATTTAAATCTTTTTTCCAACTACCCATATTATTTATTTCTGAACCGTGCCGTAACGAGGGTATGAAGCGCCTGTGGCAAGTGTCTAACTTGCGCCCCCCTAACTCAAAAATGACATATTGCCGAAATTTTTTTTTACTTATTTTTATTTTTTACATTTTTTATGTTTTGCGTCCCAAACCTAGTTGAGCCCGTGGCGGGCACCTCTTTTGCCACGCCCTCGTTACGGCACTGTTTCTGAACATGCAAAATAGTTTTTTTTTCCCATGAATATTCCACCAATATCATAAAAAAAATTGCACCACATAAAGTTTTCACACCGAAACACGTTCAAACGTGCAGTACGAGCACCTTTGTTTTCGCCACAAAAACTAACAGCCGATGGATCACTGCGAGCGCCGGTTTGCACATTACATGCAATGCTCGTAGTGCCATCCACACGAACAATTTGCATTACATTACACGTTAAATACGTCTGGACCCACCTTTATGTAAAGAAAAGTCAATAAAACCTCGCACTGCAGCTAAAGCTGTGCAACTTACAGGCGCTCCGCGGGATTTAGTTTTACTAGTAAAGCGTGCATGATTGTGCTTTACAAGTACCTACATTCTTTCGCGTGCATCCAAGTTGGTACACTTTGTTGAGCGTATAATGTACATGCATTTTTGTTACAAATTTTAATCGCATGCGAATACTCGTACGGTATAACCAAGTGTAAAACAGTAAGCTCGTGAGCATACGGAAAAGCGCTCGTGTGTAAAGGCGCCTTAAGTTTACATCCAATTAAAAAAAAATGCCGGCCAAATTAAAGCTAATTGAAAGATGAACGTGTTAATAAAGATGCAAAAAAAGTTCAATACAAAAGTTTATCATATAAAGAGTTTTGTTGCCGTGCACCAACATGTAAGAACGTTATTTCAAATAGAATAATTTTATGGTTTGCATTTTTTAGATCTAATACCATATTTTCTTTCAAAAAATGTATAATTTTTTTATAGCTAAAATCAACCGTTTATGTCCATAAATATTCAGTGGAATATTGTTTAGTTGCGGACATATAATTAGCATCTTTTTGATGAGATGTTACACTATTTGCGGCAATGGCGAGTGGTAAAGTGTAAAACTCCAGTATGTAAGAATATAGAGAGATGCATCGCGGCTTGGAGTGGCGAGATGAACAATTCCAGTATGTTTTTACACTAAGATTATTACATATAACTCAAATTTTATCTATTTCACCTTCGGAAAATTGTTCAAAGACAGTGTCAACATTAGTGTAATGTTTAATAGTAAAACATTTGATTAATATTTAGTTTTGTGTAATATTTTGGACTTTCATTTAAAAAGTTAAATTGCCGTAATTCAATATTACAAAGTTTATGCATAAAGCATTGTTGTTACCACTATCTTAGTAAATACTAATACTTACTCGTATGTATTAAGGCATCGACTTCAATTTTTACAAAATCAGGTTTATCCAACTTATCTGTGTTTCCCTTATTCTGTTTAATTTGGCTGCTAGATGGTATTGATGCAGCACAGGTTAAAAGATCGACTTTATGCAACTTTTTGGTAATTCCTTTATTTTGTTTAATTTGGTTTCTTAAAGATGTTGATGCTGCAACATTTAAAAAAAGATTTATTTCTAGGTTAAGCTACGTTTTTAATAAAATTAAATGATTACTTAGAAGCACTTTATAATCTAAAAACTCAATTTTACGTTAGGTACAACTTCAACTTTTTGCAATGGTTAAGATGTACGCAGAGCTGTGTAGATGTAATAGCAGCTCTGGCGTAGTATACGCTTTATCAGGCATGTTCAGTGAACTTAACGGCTTACAATCAACAAAAACTATTTTAGTTTTGATTAGTATATCAGAGATTCACAAAGTGTGGGGAGCGAACTGATTTGGGGTGGGTCGTGCTAACTACAGATCAAACTGTCAATAAATTCATTTTAAGAATAAAATTAAATTCGTTACATAAATGAACAAGTAAGACTTTAATCGCAATAGATGAAAACTTAGTTTACCATCAGAAGCAACTGAAATAGTATTTAAAGGAATAAACCATGTAGTAAACATGTCATTGAAAGTTACTTTTTAACTGACATTTACATTATTATTGCAGACATTTTAAAAAAAATCACATCTCACTTTTCATTAAATGCCGTATTTCTATAAATTTGGTGTTGTACAATCAATTATTGTTAATTTGTTGTTGTTTTTTGATGAACTAATAATTGTATGTACTTATACATTATGCAGTGGAAGTCGGTTATAACGCGGGTTTGCGGGGGGTATAACTGTGGTATAAGCGAATTGTTGAAGATTACTATATTTTACAGTTTTATTTGTTATTTAGAAAATACAAAATGAAAATAAACTCTGTTTACATATCAGTAAATACATACATTAAAAATGAAAAAATTACAATTGCTTTACAATTACGCACTCGAGAAAAGATTCGATGCTCTCAAATCAAACTATATTACAATTACAATTTACAATTTAAAAGTATTCCAACAACATTTCTAGTGCTTTTATTTGCTCCCAAAACAAAAATTTGTTACTATTTTTATATCTTAAGGTGAGCGAAATGATAAATATATCTCAGTTATGAGAATTACGTACCAGTTTTTCCTGTAGGTTTATTGACAACAGTTTTCTTCAAAAGTGATTGATTATCATCTCGTTTTATTTTCTGTATATGGGGAATTTCTGAAACAGTTGTGAATGAAAAATTCTACTTAACCTTTTCTATATTCCAAACAACATATTTTTGAAGTCCTCGGTAACTTTTGAAATTAAAACAATTAATAAACAATATTAAAAAATTTAAATCTTTTTTCCAACTACCCATATTATTTATTTCTGAACCGTGCCGTAACGAGGGTATGAAGCGCCTGTGGCAAGTGTCTAACTTGCGCCCCCCTAACTCAAAAATGACATATTGCCGAAATTTTTTTTTACTTATTTTTATTTTTTACATTTTTTATGTTTTGCGTCCCAAACCTAGTTGAGCCCGTGGCGGGCACCTCTTTTGCCACGCCCTCATTACGGCACTGTTTCTGACCATGCAAAATAGTTTTTTTTTCCCATGAATATTCCACCAATATTGTCACGATCCCAAATTGGGCTATTTGGGCTAATGGGGCATAGCATGCGTGACTTAAGATAATGGAATTAAAGTCGGGATCTTACTACACATAATATATTAATAAAAAGAACTTACATCAAATACATGTTGTTGCGTTGGGAGACTGAGTTTACTCGAGGAGCCTGAGAGGCCTGGAGGCTGGTACGACTGAAGAGAGCGGCTGCTGGAGCGGCAAACGGAACGGCTAATCCAGGGAATGCTGGATGGTACTTCTGAGACACTTTGGTACTTCGAACTATTCACCAAACATCAACTCGGACTCGGGCAGAGTTTCGTCAGGAACTCTGGAGGACGCGTCGGAGACTGTCCACGACTTTTCGGATCCTTCCTATTTATCAGTCTTTCCAGCCAATAGCAACGCACGATCCAAGAGCAACTCAGTTCCCTTACATGGAATTATTGACATTTCCTTAAGACTTATCTTAAATTACCTCATTGGGGATTACTCCCTAAGATTGATACCAAGAAGGCGAGTGACGCCAACCAACATATAAATCAGTCTATATGGATATATTTTGACAAGCTTTACGACTACGCATTCTTTGAAACGACCACGCTTCATGAGACTCTTTTGTAATAACAGGGGAAGTTAACGTCAGCCTTTTACCAAACTGCAGAAAAACGCATTTTCAGAGAATGGCATGAGTGCATTCTCTGAGATCATTAACCACGATAACTTTTATGCTGACTCTAACATTTTCAAGGAAATGCTTAGTGCATCTTCCTTATCGGTCTTGTGTCATTAACCACAAGGCTTACGCATTCGTCCCCTTGTTATTCGCAATCTCCTAAAAGCAATACAAACTACAATTATTATTGGATCCATACCAAATACAAAATACACAAATACAAAATATAGAAAATACAAAATATAGAAATCGCATTCGCGACACATGCCCCTCCCTCGAGAAAGTCCGACCCTGGACTTTTGTGAAACAGAAAGTGTGTCAAACCCAGAAGGGGACTGAGAAATTTGGAAACGCAAGAGGGTCAGTTTAATCGATGAAGGGCTGACATAGGGATATACTCGTCGTGGTTCGTTTCTTTTGTAGGCCTATGTTGCCGACCGCTTTGTTTGGGGTAATCATAGTATGGTTCATTAACTACCATGCCAGGCAAGGCGACATGGGGACCATGGAATGAATATCGGTTACCTAGATCTGTAGGTGTGAGGTATTCCGCAACGTCGTTACCAGGGGCCACTGTGCATCCGGAGGACGAAGGGCGACTCCCGAGCAGCGCCGAGGCGGCTCCCTCCTCAGATCTAGGTAAAGGCAGAGGGGGACGCGCATCGCTATGCGGCGTCCAGGCTGAACACGGTGTCGGCAATCTAGCTCTAGTAAACAGTCTGCGTTTCAAAAATAACATTATACAAGAATACATACTACAAGCAGACAATATCATAGCAATTATGCTTAAAGCGAGAGTTAAATCATTTTGGAAAGTCGAGGCTGGTCTCGGGTTTACATTATTAATAATTTTGTCATTATTATCTATTGTGTGTCTCCAATTTCTATTGACACATTCTTTTAAATCGCTAAATACTGGAGGTTCCGCAGTTACCGGCGGAATTTTAATACTTTTGATAGTAGACCATAGAGCCGGTATAATTCGAGAATGTTTTAATTTCACTAATTTATCTAAACAAGGGTATATTGGTGTTAAATTTGATTGCGGTCCATATTGATACGAACAACCGCAGGGTAAGGAGATCAATACAGCTCCTATATTTTCAATATTATCAATTTTGATTGTTTTATCATTACAATGAATATAAGTGATTTTCGGAACGTGCGTCACTAAGAATTGATTAGCGCCAAGAGCGGTAATAAAAGGAAAATCTGATCCCGTGGGTTTACAAACGAAAGGGCAGATTCCTGCTAGTTCGATGGCTGATCCACCACTTAATATTTTTCGTGCACATAAGGTGCTAATAATATATTCGTCGTATGTCTCAGATATGAGACACAGGCGATTTCTTAGTGGGTCACAACGTGGTCGAAGAATTGTCATAGCGTTTACATCAGATAGATTACTGACTGCAACATCTGTTAGCTGTAAATCGATACTGCATGATAGTTTATCCCATGCGAATGGAGGGGATATCAATCGAAGAAGGACAGCATTTTTATGCTCTTTTCGTATTAGCGGAACTGAAAGTCCGACTAATATGTGATTTTGGGTAATGAAACAGTCTAACAGTGGCAGTGAAAAATAATCCGCTATGTTTTGTATTGCAGGTTCATAGCCATCCTTGCTGACAAATTTGTACAATTTGTTCAGTTGTTTACTAACTTCATGCATAGGTAATATTTCTGGGACTAATTTCTTAGTGGTACACATATTCGAAATTACTCTGGATCGCTCTCTGTGAAATAATGCATCAAACACGGACAATTCTAAGTTGCGAGAACAATCTGACAGATAAAATGGCAATGGGTCTTTTAACTGATATTCAATAACTGGAAATGAATTTAGAATAAGGAACTGTTGTAAACGTAACAAATCATGATAAGTTCCGTACAAATGTTTTATATGATATGCCTCAATCATCTGGTAATTCCAACCGTTTACATTGACAGCTTGACCTAATAAATCTTCAGATTGAATATTTCCTTGTACGTACTCACTTCTAATTTCTGAAAAAACACTATAAAGAGATGAAAGGTGAGTACAAGCTTGAGTTTTATTACAAAAACTAGCTCTACACTGATTATTTAGGCTCCATGGACTATCTTCTATCTTAAAAATGATTGGCACGTTTGCCTCATAAAGCGTTATATTAGGTAAAAATTGCACAAATGAACCAGCGTATACTTCCACATCCTCGTGTGTTCCTAATACAATTGTGGCTGTAAAAAGCTTTAAAAAGCCACATACTAATAATGTGCGGTTTACTTTCATCCTTACAAGCACATGAAAGTTTACTTTACTAACAAATGTGGTTACTTAATATAATTACTATATTTATATAAAGCGAAAAGCGCTTATCTAACACGGAATGAACGGGCGTACACTCAAAGGCCGTTCTACTTCCGTCTCTAACCTTATACTATTATTATTTATTTAAAACTACTTTTCGAATAACTTTTTAATTCTTCAACTCTTTCTCTATCAGCAGTGATACCAAATTTATTCCAATACTCAATCAATACTTTTAATACTTTATTTCTCTATTTATCTCTTTATTTATTTCTCTAATTATTTCTCTAACCCACGAATTACTGTTACGTTACTCAATTATTTCTTATTAATTATTCTCTTTATTCTCAAATATCTCAATTACTTTATCTCAGATACTATATCTCATTTATTATATCTCAATTCTAAACGCAAAATGTGATACTGTGCGCACCCGAGCACAATACAGAGTTGTTAGCTCAAACGGATGTTATATTGAACAAAATAATTTTCAAATTCTCACAACGCCGTTGATCAGGCGACGCGTATTAGAAGAATAGAAAATAACTGTTCTCATATAGCAACTGTTCACTGAATGTCAATTCCAGGTAAATTGACACCTGTCCTAGGACTCTACAAAAAGTACGCTCCGACGTACTCAATTATCTCAACTTTATCTCAAATTATTCATAAACCATTACTCATTATTCATTATTCATATCATTATTCATCATTAAATCAATCATTAAATCTTAAGCTACACTTATAACGCTACTCTTATCTTTTATAAGTGGAGGATCCTCTTCGCTATTCTTTTACGGTTTTCCATCAGTGCGGCCGCCTTGAACAACCGCGTCTCTTGGTATCTGAAGACGGGGTGGTGCCTGAGGATTCCCCTTGAGACTCGGCAAGGGGTAGCCAGGGTGACTGCAGCTCTCTCCTGACTCCGTGGCGGTACGCAATTCAACTTTAAATTTTCTTCCTGTGGGTAGAGTTAGTGTACCATCGCCTAAACTTCTTTCGTGTGGGGGTGCTTGTAACTCGTCCAGTGCAATTTCTTCGTCGGTTTGAGTAGCTTCCTGGATCAGTTGACGAGTTTCTTTCTTTTGGTTCGCGATTCGTTGATACCAGTGGAACAATTTATATAAGTTTTTAACTCGACACGACTGCTGATAGTATTGGCTTTTTAAAGAACAAATATAATACGATAGCCGTCAATACAACGTTCCAATAGATTAATAGGGAGTCACTGGTGTGTGCGTAAAAGTCGCTGTAGGTAGCTTCATCTAGTGCGTCAGCCACAGAACGCACGGTCTCTTGAAATACTGACGTTGCAGATAGATTTAAATGCGGAATTGTCAAAGTCCAATTGTTATTTAAACACTCACTAAAGTTATTAAACACTGGATGGTCTTCTGGTCGTATTGGATTTATCACATAAGTTTGTAATGTTGACCAGGTTGCGGGCAACACGTGAGTCGCTTTAAAGTTTTTAACGCCTGACGGTGCACACGGAAATCTTGGTGGTATTATCGCGTTATTGTTTATGTTTAAAGAACAGTCACAGGGCAGCTCTATTTCGAGAGCGCCCGGATTTATGTAGGCTTCTTCTGGAATATTTTTTGTGCTTGTGGGACAGCGGACCGTTGTTGTTTTCTCGGGGTGTGTAATCACATACACGTCGGACTTTACTTCCGAAATTACCAGAGCACTCGAAGTGTGACAGCGGAAAGAGCAATGGTGACTTAATTGCTCCACTGTAGCTCCTTTGTATAATTTGAAAGCGCATTGTGGACCATAGGTGGCGTCTGAAGAAAATCTTGGAATGAAGCATAGTTTGTCTGTGTATGGCTGGCACTGATGCAGGCTCGAACCAGCTATTGGAATGAGCGAGTCCTCGGTGACAGCTAAGTACAAACTGTCGTGCATAATCACGCAAGATTGGTTATGCCAGGCAAAAGGAATGGCAATTAATTCGAGCAATTTCCACTTTTGTTCGTTACGTGTAATGGGAATCTTTATGTGAACAATGATCTGATCATTTACAACTGTGCAGTCAGCTATGGGAATTTTATAATAGCGAGAAACGTCCGAAACTGGAATGACCAGTTCTTGGTTTACAGCGGCTAGACTGGTGCTTAATGTTTTCAAATCATGGATCAAGGTTTGAGGATTTATGATAGCAGTAGGGATAAGTCGATTCCTGCACGTATTGAGAATTTCTGCATTTCGAAATAAACGGGCCATGGCTGCAAGCCGGATGTTGGATAGGTAGTGTAAGTGGGTCATGATCATGGCGTGATTATTGATCGTACTCTCTTCGGTCTTGCGCAGACGATTTCGCGTTCCTGTCACAATTTGCTCTATGGTGTCCATTCTCTTCTGGATTTGTCCGAAGGTGTTTGCGACTCCTTTTTCATATGCGTTAAATTTATCGGAGTTCGCGGCGATTGATAGTAGTCCGTGACTTAATCCAGCGTTAAGTCTCTTCAAGTGATTTTTAAGGGTTGCTTCATCCATCACTAATGACTGGAGTTTCTGCTCCGTCGCAATCCCACAACACCAAGAAAATGCCTGTCCTATGAAGTCGAGAGAACGTCTTTTTCGCAGGGGGTTGTCTTCATCTTCTAGGTCGATGAACTCGGCAGGGTCCAGGGATTGGTCCAAGTAGTCCAAATTTTCGTCTATTTGCAAACCCATGGAGATGAGGTGTCTTGCAATTCCGCAGATGGGGTCATATTGAGCGGTTGATTGGGGTCCATTGCAGTATTCATCGATGCGTGTGAAGTTTTCGGCTCGAATGAATCCTCCAATCCAATCCGTCTTGTACGTCAAAGGTATGGTGGCTTCATATGCTATCGTCTGGGGGAGTGGCTTCCAATACGCACCCGACACTATTTTAACAGGTGCTTTATCGCTACTCGCAGGGGTAGTCGTGACAATGAGAATTGTCCCTATTATTCTGTGAACAAACAAACAAAATCCTGGCTCCTATTCGTCGTTTTACAGAGACCAGGTGAACCGTTACGCTGAGGGGGTCCAGGGGTCATAATATGGCTGAATTCTGGATACATGCACAACCTCTTGTTTCGCTTGGGGGCCGCTACCCCTTTTAATTAAATAAGTTACATCTGATTTCTTTTCTTTTACATAGAAAGGACCGAACCATCTCAATAATAATTTTTCACTTTTCCCTTTAATTCGTATGGGAGTAAAAACCTTAACTTGGTCACCAGGTAAAAATTCAACATGGCGGTGTCGTTCGTCATAACGTGTCTTGTCTCGTGCTTGTCGTTTCTCTAAGTTTGTGACTGCTAAATTTCGTATGGCGGTCCCTTAATTCGCACACGTCTTGTATCTCTACATTATTCATTAATTGCGCTTCGGTCGGTAATATTACTTGTCGGCCGTATACTAACTCAAACGGCGTAAATTGCATACTATCTTGTTTCGATGTATTGTACGCGAATGTAACATGCGGTAGGTATAGGTCCCAATCCGTTTGTTCTGCGTTTGTGTACATACTTAACATATTCGCGATTGTTTTATTTAAACGTTCTGTCAGCCCGTTTGTCGCGGGATGATAGCAAGTAGTGAATTGGCTCGTCGTACCCATTATTTGTAATAATTCTCTTACTAATTGCGATTGAAAAACTTTGCCTTGGTCAGTTAAAATATATTTAGGGCTACCGTGTCGACAAATTATCTGTTCAAGAATGAACCGAGCCACTGGTTCAGCCTTACCGCTTGGTAACGCTCGGGTTTCGGCCCAACGGGTCGAATAACACGTGCAAACTATAATCATGGTCTTTCCGGACTTACTTCTACGAAACGGCCCGAGAAGATCCATGCCTACTCTATCGAACGGATAACCTACTGAAATTGGCTGTAGTAGCCCCGCTGCCTTTAAATTTGTGGCTGATTTTCGTCGTTGACAACAAGAACAACCTTTCACATATTTTTCAACGTCTTTAAGGAGTCCATCCCAGTAGTAACGATTTTTTATTCGATCGTACGTTTTACTAATACCTAAATGGCCGGATAATGGTTCGTTATGGTTACTAAATAGGATTTCAAATTTCATTTCTGTGGGAACTACTAAAAAATGGGCTCTACCTATGGCGTTAACGTTCTTTTTATACAGAACTCCGTCTATTAACTCGAAAGATTTCGCGCGTCGTCTCGAACCTATTGAAATACTCGGGTCATCAGGTTTTTCTAAGGCATCTATAAGTTCCTTTACGCGAGGGTCAGCTAATTGATTTTCGCGGGTGTTATCCGGAATTATACAAAATGAGGGAATTTCTTCGGCTTCCCTTTCGTCTTCTTGCGTACCTTCCATGCACGGATACCGAGAGAGGCAGTCTACGTCACGGTGTGCTGAACCGCTTTTATGTACAATAGTAAAATCAAAATCTTGTAACTTAATAGCCCATCTGGCCAATCGTCCAGTGGCGTCCTTAACTGATTTCAGCCAGCACAGCGCGTGATGGTCCGTAACGATTTTAATTTTCTTACCGTAAACATAATGGCGTAAATGACTTAAAGACCAAATAATAGCTAAAGCTTCCATTTCAGATATAGAATAATTTTTCTCGGCTTTGGTTAGACTACGTGAAGCGTACGCTACTGGATGCAATTCATTTTGATATTCTTGTAACAAAACTGCGCCTAAACCGCTACGTGAAGCGTCCGTATGTAATACTGTTTCAGCTTCCGGTTGGTAGTGAATTAAAACAGGTCGTGAAATAAGTTTTTCTTTGAGTGCTTCGAACGCTTTTTGCTGTTCGTCGCCCCAAATAAAACCAGTTTCTTTACAAGTCGCTTCGTATAACGGTTTCGCTATTTTGGCAAAATTTGGAATGAATTTACGGTAATAATTGCATAATCCTGCAAAGGACTGTACATCTTTTACTGACCGGGGTATTGGAAAATCTTTAACCGCGCGTATTTTATCGTCATCGGGTGATAATTGATGTTGGTTTATAATGTGACCTAAAATTTTGAGTTCTGTTTGGGCGTATGAGCATTTACTAGGTTTTAACTTTAACCCGTACTTTCTTAATCGTTCAAATACACGGCGCAACCGCTGTAAATGTTCGTCAAAAGTACTGGAGAAAATTATGACGTCGTCAAGATAGATCAAAACTTCCTTCCACTTCATCCCTGTAAACAGGAAGTCAATCATGCTCTGGAAACTGGAAGGACCATTACACAGACCAAATGGCATAACGTTGTACTGGAACAGGCCATCCGGGGTCACAAATGCCGTTTTTTCGCGGCTATCAGGATGAACGCTAATTTGATAATATCCGGAAAAAAGGTCAAGACTGCTAAAATATTGTGAATGTCCGAGGTAAGAAAAAATGTCGTCTATGACCGGCAACGGATAAACGTGTTTTTTCGTCACGTTGTTTAATTTTCTATAGTCTACACAAAAACGTATTTTTCCGTCTTGCTTTTTGACCAAAACCACAGGGAACGACCAATCACTGTTCGAGGGAGTTATAATATTATTTTCAAGCATCTCGTGTACTTGTTCCTGGAGAATTTTTCGCTCGGCGTGTGATACTCGATAGGGCCTACTTTTTATGGGTGCGGCATCTCCTACGTCAATTTTATGGGTAGTTATATCTGTAAAACCGATCTGCGACATGTCTTTCGCGTAGATATCACTAAATTCGTTTATAAGTGAAGTTAAACGATTTGTTTCGTCCGCGCTCAATTCTTTATTTATTCTTAACTCTGGTTCCGCTTGATTATCATTGATTTCTGTCAACGTTAATATATTACATTCGTCTAACTGGGCACTAAGTTTAAACAGGTAGCCTATCGCCGTACCTTTTAAAAATTTTACTGGGACTCTATGATAATTATTTAACTTAATGGTTAAACCGCGAGGTGCAACACTTAGTTCACCTTCAATTTGTACACGTTTTTTAATCAATAATTCTTGTCTGGAGACAAATCCTAACTCATAAATCGTATCTACATTTACTTCTAATACGGGATTGGTTCCTAACATTACGCTAACTGTCTTATTAGGTTCTATAATTAAATCATTTTCTAGTATTAACTTATATTTACTGGGTTCGCGACCTTCATCGTAATACGGTAGGTCAGGGTCTGATACGTTAATCTCGGCGGAAGCTTCTTCCGGGTAAACAACAATAGTTTCATTTATATTAAACTGGCATGAATAAATCTTTCGAAAGTTATTTTTTAACACTAAACTGTTATCACTGAAATTTATTATTGCATTATGCTGTGCCAAAAATTTCGTTCCTAATATTAGGGGTTTAGGACAATTTTCTATGACTATGACATTAATTTTCGTTTCCCAATTTCCTAGTTTTAAATTTATAGTACTCGTTCCTAAAGCAGAAATTTTGTATCCCCCGGCGGTATTTAATTGTTTGGGAACGACTGTATCGCGTATTGTATCAGCATATGCTTTGCACAAAACGTTATGAGAAGCTCCGGTATCCACTATAATGGTCACGAATTTATTATTTACATATCCCTTTATGGTGAGAATTTTTGCGCGTCGCTTTACCTTAGGACTATTATTAACAAGGGCATTTACTTCGCCTAGCGACGCTGAAATCCGTTTAAATGACGGGACGTATTTGGCTGTCCGCGGTCATTTACATTTTCTCCGCGATTATTTGCGCGGTTGCGGTTATCGGCAGGGCCGTCTTCGCGTCTGGGGAACGAGCAAGAGCGCGAAAAGTGTCCAGTTTTCCCGCAATTAAAGCATACTGGACGCGAGTTATTTGTTCGCGTTTGTTGAAAACGCGTAATGTAATTGTAATTTCTCGGCGGCGTGTTTCTTCTTTGATCTCGCGGTCGGAAATCGCGTTCTCGGTTTCTAAAATTATTTTCTCGGGATCGTATCTGCGGATAGCGATCACGATTTCTTTCCCCCCTCTGAGGAGAAGCGTCTCGCGGCTCTGAAACCGACATTGCTAATAAATTTGGAGCTTCTAAATTAAACTGAGCGATTGATGCCCTATTTCTCGCCTCTGAAAGTTTTAACACTAATTGTCGCAACGATTCCTCAGTTACTACATTAGGCGATAGCAATGAATATTGGTATAAATAGTTTGGGTGTAGATTTGACTCGAAATACTCGCGGAAAGTGGAGAATGTCATTTTCGGTTCCATCTGATCACATAAATTTAGCAAATCATAGTAGTAGCTCTTAATATCCTCGTTCGAATTTTGTTTTCGCGATCTAATTTTGAATCCCAAGTCTTGATTTGTGCAATCGGCCGCGAATTGCTTTCGGAAAGCTAATTTTAAATCTTCCCAAGTCATACTTCCGTGACTTTCGTCAGAAATATAGTCTTGGTACCAAGTTTGAGAAGGGCCTTCTAAAAATGTGCCGAGATACGCAATTTTGTGCTGGTTATTCCAGCAATTTGTTGTCGCGCATCTTTCATAATTCCGCAAGAATTGTTGCGCGCTCGACGTTAACGGGTTAAATGATTCCGGTTTTTGGAATTTCGGGACTGCGGGCGCTCTTTGATTTACTAATGCCTGACTGATAGTTACGTTATTCATATTTGCGGCAAGCTCGGGACTAGCGTCGTCAGAAGTACTTGAATTCTTTGGTGTCGGTTGTTTCGACGTAAAGGGAGTGTTATAAGCCGAATTTATTTGAATTACCGTATGTTCGTCTGTCTCTTGACTAATTTGGTCAGTTTCGTTAAAAATGTCGGGAGAAGCTAATGATGTGTGATATGAAGTTATATCTAACCCGGAGATGGGGTTCAATAATATTGGGGTTGGACGTTCCGGTGAGCGTGCAACTCTATTTGAAGCAGCAAAGACGTTTATATCGTCAGAGTTATCTGAACTAAAGGAAACGCGACGTGGGCTATTTAATAACCTATTAGGGAGAACTGTATTGTCGTGAGCTTCGTATTCGGAAGCTGTACTGCTTCGATACTGTGGGTTAAAATCAACTGACTCTGTTAACTGGTCTCTAACTGTTTGGGGAATTTCTAACGTCGCCTGGTTTAGTCTGGTGTTATACTGATGTTTAAGATTTGTTGGCTTGGACATAATAACGATCTAACTCGTTTTTATGTTGGATTTTTCTACAGAAATCCGTGCATTCAAATGAAGAAGGGTCGTCTGGGAATATTATGTGCGTCCATGTCCACTCGCAATGTTTATAACTACGTTTGCATTGGCGCAAGCATTTAGTGAGATGGTTCGCGTATCTATGCGACAAAACTAAGTGATTTCTATCTACTTTACATCTGACAAATGTATTCGTGTCCATTTGAGAAAATTATGAAGAATTTTCTACTAATTAAGCCAGCGACCTCCACCACGTGTCACGATCCCAAATTGGGCTATTTGGGCTAATGGGGCATAGCATGCGTGACTTAAGATAATGGAATTAAAGTCGGGATCTTACTACACATAATATATTAATAAAAAGAACTTACATCAAATACATGTTGTTGCGTTGGGAGACTGAGTTTACTCGAGGAGCCTGAGAGGCCTGGAGGCTGGTACGACTGAAGAGAGCGGCTGCTGGAGCGGCAAACGGAACGGCTAATCCAGGGAATGCTGGATGGTACTTCTGAGACACTTTGGTACTTCGAACTATTCACCAAACATCAACTCGGACTCGGGCAGAGTTTCGTCAGGAACTCTGGAGGACGCGTCGGAGACTGTCCACGACTTTTCGGATCCTTCCTATTTATCAGTCTTTCCAGCCAATAGCAACGCACGATCCAAGAGCAACTCAGTTCCCTTACATGGAATTATTGACATTTCCTTAAGACTTATCTTAAATTACCTCATTGGGGATTACTCCCTAAGATTGATACCAAGAAGGCGAGTGACGCCAACCAACATATAAATCAGTCTATATGGATATATTTTGACAAGCTTTACGACTACGCATTCTTTGAAACGACCACGCTTCATGAGACTCTTTTGTAATAACAGGGGAAGTTAACGTCAGCCTTTTACCAAACTGCAGAAAAACGCATTTTCAGAGAATGGCATGAGTGCATTCTCTGAGATCATTAACCACGATAACTTTTATGCTGACTCTAACATTTTCAAGGAAATGCTTAGTGCATCTTCCTTATCGGTCTTGTGTCATTAACCACAAGGCTTACGCATTCGTCCCCTTGTTATTCGCAATCTCCTAAAAGCAATACAAACTACAATTATTATTGGATCCATACCAAATACAAAATACACAAATACAAAATATAGAAAATACAAAATATAGAAATCGCATTCGCGACAATATCATAAAAAAAAATTGCACCACATAAAGTTTATTAATACAAAATTAATATACATTTCAGTAAAACTAACCTTGAACAATGTCTTCGACATAAGTTGCTACAACGATCCAGTTCACTGCGATGAAAACCAATATTGCAAATAAAATTACTTGCCGATGCTTGTCGTAACACTGACGAGATATTTTCTAACAAAACTAACATTGAACAATATAATATTTGACAATACAAGGAATTCAGGTACCTACTACATATATAAATAGGTGATGTGACCAACAAACGACTTTCACGATATATATGTGCATATTAGAGATTCTGAGCAAAAATTGTAATTAAAAAAAAAAATTGTTTCCTCATAAATGTCATATCTTGTGTACTTGTGCCGCAACGATCATTTTACATGGAAATAGTTTGTACAGCTAAACAAAGGTAGCAGTCAGTTTTAAATTCCTTAAAATCCTTACACCTTTGTTAAAAATATTGTGTCATGAAATAAAAGATTTTTTCATCAATATAATTAAAACAGTTTTTTATCTAAATATTTGTGCTTTGTCCAAAATTTTGGAAAACATTCAAATTTGGCTGATTTAATGTGTGTAATGATTAAATATAATTTAATTTGAAAAGCTTTATTAGACCGTAGTTGACATAAATTGTCTTCCCTTGTCTTTGCAATTTTTTATTCAGAATGTCTAAATGCAATGTTACGTTGATAAAAAACGTTAATTTTGTTAGCCATTACTTATCATGAAGCCGGTTATAACATAGGTTTGCGGAGGGTGTATGATTTAATAATTTAAAAACACACATATTTGTACTAAAGATGTTTCGACTACTTTCAATAGTGCCACTACCATATCTCATACCACCATCAAATTGGAAAAAACGGCAGAATGTCTTGTTTGTAGGTAATCTATGAATGATCGTTGCACAAGCAGACAAATCCATTTTCAGTTAGAAATTTACAATTTGACACATGTTACCCATTTGAACAACATTTTAAAAACAATTTTGAACGAAATTACAGATTATTTATAAAAAAAAAGATTACAAAGCTAGATTACCATGAACAATTAAAAACTATCATATTGCTACAACTCCATTACATATTTGACAATTTTAATTTGTTTGCTATATCTTTTTTTGGTGTTTTTCTCTTAACTTTGAGACCATAATAAACCGAACGAACCACTATTTAAGAGATTTTTTTAGATAGAATTCACTTGAAAGAGATTCCTCACATGTCATTTAAAATGCATAGTAATGACAATTATGTAATTGTGTAACTAATATTTGCAGCAGGACTTTATATGATTATATGGGATCAGGAATTGTGTAGTCCAGTGTTTCTCAAAGTGTGGTCCGCGAACCCCTGGGGGTTCCTGAATTCTTCTGAAGGGGTCCCCCAAGCCTTTTATCATATTCGAAAATCAATCAAATTTAATTGCCAGGCTAAGTTAAAAACAAAATACTGTCTACAAAACAATTCATTGAGGAGGTCCCATGTAAACTACTCCCTCTGTCCCATAATAATAGTAGCAAGTGAATATTTAAACGGGAATTATTGGCGAATGCAGCTGTAAGTTATGTTGTAGCGCAAGATTGCGAAGCCTTTAATCTAAATCAATGTTTCATGACATCTGTCATTTGTTTTGACACATCTGTCAATGTTTAGGTTTACCTAATTATTACGAATTATAACTATTTTTCTAATTTCATCCGCTGATCGAAATCAATTGTTTTATTTTCGTTGAATATCAACCCATTGTAAAAGTAAGATGAAAAAAAGAGAGTTTTCAAGCAAAGATCGCGTTGCGATTGCCCAGTTCTTGATGCTTCAAAAGAAAAACGAAATGTTGCAGAAAGGTGCAATTACGTTAGCTGCTAAACAATTTAAGTGCAACAGAATGACCATATCAAGAATTTGGAAACGTGCTTCCGAAAATATTTGTCAAGGTAAATCTTATGCTAATGTTGATTCTTTGAAAAAACAAAACTGTGGACGTAAATGCAAAGATTATGAAGAAAATCTTGATAAACTTAGACACATTCCTCTTAGCAGAAGAGGCACTATAAGATCAGCAGCTCACGCCATTGCAGTTCCCAAATCTACATTATTCCGAATTTTGAAAAAAGGAAAATCCATAAAACGAGTTTTAAGCACCATCAAACCATTTCTTACAGAAAAGAATAGAGTTTTGTCTGTCAAAAGTACTTCCTGGCGAAAAGTTTATGGATTTTAAGGATTATATTCACATTGATGAAAAGTGGTTCTACTTGACAAAATGCAAGCGATCTTATTATGTGCTTTTAGACGAAGAAACTCCACATAGAACGTGCAAAAGTAAGAGATTTATATCAAAGGTTATGTTTATGGCAGCAGTAGCTCGCCCCAGATGGGATCCACACAAAAAATGCCTTTTTGATGGAAAAATTGGCATATGGCCATTCGTTATGCAAACGCCAGCCCAACGAAACAGTAAGAACCGAACAAAAGGAACTCTTATTACAAAGCCCATAGAATCTGTTAATAGTACAGAGATAAGGAAAATGATTTTTGAAAACATACTGCCAACAATTCGCAAAAAATGGCCAAGAGGATCAAGACATTGCCCCATATTTATTCAACAGGATAACGCAAAACCACATCTAAAAGATGATGATCCGTTACTATTAGAGGAAGGATTTCGTGATGGATGGAAAATACAAATGAAATCCCAGTCACCCAATAGTCCAGACTTTAATGTGTTAGACTTGGGTTTTTTTAACTCAGTCCAGTCACTACAACATCAAGCCTCGCCCAGTAATATTGATGAATTGATAGAAGCAGTAAACATAGCCTTTGATAATATTTCTCCCGAAATACTGGATAATACATTTCTGTCACTTCAACAATTTAAAATTTCATTCAATCTATATATATAAAAATGAATGTATGTATGTTTGTATGGATGTTTGTCCTTTATGCATTCCTATACCATTCATCCGATCCTGACCAAATTTGGCACAGACAATCTATAGGACCATGGAAAGAACATAGGCTATATGAGAATTCCCAAAAAAATCGTCCGGAAAAGATATTGAGGAAAACGTGCCAAAATCTTACACTCAACATTTAAATCGGGTCGTCTGGAGCGAGAATTTCGTCAAAATTTGACAATCTGTCAATTCGACGTAACGTTTAAACGCTCGAACCTTCTACGCGCAAGCCGGGATCTAGCGGTGAAGGAGCCCCGAAGGGGCTCTGGAATCGCTAGTGTTTTATAAAAATGAATCAAACTTTTATAATGTTTTCAAGCCATCGTTACTTTGTAGATTAATTATTTCTAATTGTAAATCTTCATCCATTTCTAAAACGCTTAGTACACCAAATACATTTTTAAATAAAAATATACTTCCTTTGTCTTCAACATCAACAAATCGATTATCAATTTAAAGGCTTCCAAGCCCATATTTTGAGAAAATTTAATAGCAGGAAAATCAGAGTTTGACATATTACTCGTATTAAACAAAGTTTCACGACATGGAAAATTATGTTGGATGATTTGATTTGTAAATAATTTGAATTTTCTTTGGAAAGCCTTAATATTATTGTAGTACAAGTCATTCACAAAGATCGCGACTTTGTAATTTTTTTATCAACATATTCAAAAGTTCACCAATATCTGTTAAAAATACAATTAATTTCATTGATACACTGTGTTATTATATGATATGTCGCAATTAAAAAAGATTTTTCAAGATCAGGTGTATATTGTATATCGATAACGTCTCATAATTCGCCTTTCACTGGCCTGATAAAATCTACTGGTGATCCAGATGCAACCCGCGGACCGTAGGTTGGGGACCTGCTTTAAACCATACTAGGACCATAAGAAAAAAAAAGCTGAACACCTTTTGGGTAAGCCACAAAAAAAAATTGAATTGATTTCGATGTTATTTTATGCAGCAGCTTTTTCCACCATTTTATAATGTATTTGCTTTTATTTTTCTCTAAAAACAAAACAAGATACCTAATAAAGGTGGTAATACTTTCTAAAACACCCTGTATATTTCATATTAATCTTGCTGCTACTTAGTCCGAGACTTTTATGGCTCTCTACCGTTAGGTATGAAGCTTCACGTACATTCACAAGTAAAAATATTTATACAGTATTTAAATTATTGATATGTAATAATTGTTGTTTTTGTAAAGCAGTAATTTTTAGCTAAAAATAGCATCAACGGTAAAAAGCATTTCCTACTGAGCACTTCATGTAAAAGTAAAAAAATGTGTGAAAAACATCAACAAATTTAAGTGGTTTTCATTGTAATATATGTCAAATTGTTTGTTGTATACCACCAGCACCACCACCACACCTTCACCCCCTCATTTATTCAGGTATTACCGTATTTTTGGCATATAAGGTGCACAAGAATATAAGACGCTCACCAATTTTGGAATAAATAAAAAACCTTTCTATTACTACCAATATGGTTTACCATAAGATTAAGAAGCAATTTGTCACAAACCCGAAGCATGGTGATTTTTCATGAGCTTCATTGGGAAAAAAAGCGCTTTATAAGCCGGAAAATACAGTAACTACTAAAATTGAACACATTAACCAATAGAAAATAATAACTGCCCTTAAATTGTACACTTTACAATAAACATGTATTAAGAAATATTAATTTACTGTTAATTTAAAAAAAAATTATTTATGCATGCAAAAAATTATGGAAATCGCTTTACTTTGCCATACACAATATAATTCAGCAGGGTATTATAAACTGGATTGCGTAGCAGATTTTTAAAGCTATTTAAAATAATAAAAATATGCAATATAATAATATGAATAATATGAAGAACACAAAAGCTTACAAAAGAATTTAGTTTTATGTAAACTAGGGTTTCTCTCCCAAGTTCCTGGTCCGTTTCAACCTATTTATATTTCCCAGGATATACTTTTCTTCTTGGGAAATCCCGGGATATTTGAAAAATGTTATTTCATTTATTTTGAGTTCAAATCTTGTAATATTATCATACGTTATCAAAATTTATTATAAATGTCTTCACTAACATTAAGTTATTCTTATTTCAAAATAGTTTTTCTACTTTATAATAACAAATTATGTACACCCGTAGTATGTATACAGAAGTCCGGTCTCTATGACACAGTTTATGTAAGCAAAATATGTTTACAGTTTTATTTTTGTGTATCCTGGTAGTGCGAAGCAAAATAGCTTATAAATCAAGACGATTCCACCCACATAAATGGAGTCTAAGAGAGCATTTTATGCAGCAGGTTTGTGTTAATAAATTAAGAATAAGACCAAGTGACCGACGCATAGATCACCTTTGTTTTCATAAATCACATTGCAAAAATTTATTATTAAAATTATTATGTTATTGTGTTCATTAAAATGAAACTGCAGTAAAAAAGTAATATTTCTCTGATGCATATTTCTCCCTGCAATATTATTTTATTACATATTTATACAAATCATGGAGCAAAAATGTGTACATATGCAGGGTGTCCCAAATTCGAGTAAATGCATGGGGATCTCGCTTATCTTAAGAGCTACGAGGTCGGTTAAATTAAGACAAAGTTGCGAAATGAGATGCTCATCAAATATCTGCAAAGAAAATTTTCATAGCTGTCTTAGTTCAAAAGTTACTCAAGAACAATTGAAAAAATTGATTTTCGTTTTTTGGCCCTATTTCCGACATTTTTTAAGATATCGACAATCTGGAAGCACTTCTCCATGGCAACTTCTTACGCTTTATATTTTGAGATAACATAGAATTTCTAACAACGTTTCGTCTCTTCAGAACCATCATCAACTTCATTTTTTTAAATACGGCGAAAAAAATTTAATCTCATAGTCGGATAGCATTTTGTCTTCTGATTTCAATGATATATGACACTTAATATCTAAAATGATATTTTACCACAAAAATTTGAGAAAAATGTTGTAATCAAATGCGCTTATACAAAAAAAAGCCACACAAAAAACAAAATATTTTTTTTGTTTTGTTATTCTGTTAAAACTGTCACTTTGACATTAATATGATCGTGATTCATTTCATAATTTGCAACCAGCAAGAAATTCTTTGAATTTGTGCTTTTTTTATTAAATATGACAATCAACACTTTTTAAGGAATTCGAGAAATGTCATAATATACACAACATTTTGTTTTCTCATGGCATGCTTTTTAATTTTCAACAGTTTATTCAATGCTTCATTAAAATCAATTACAATATCATATTTGTATCACATTTTATTTTCCATAATTGACGAAAATTAATTTAACAATACCCCGCAATACACGAAGGCATAGCGAATAAATAAATAAATTAAAAATGTACTACCAGAACACAGTGAAAATAAAAATTGCGAACAAAGCACAAATATAAAAGAATTTCTTGCTGGTTGCAAATTATACAATTAATCACAATCATATTATTGTCAAAGTGACAGTTTTAACAAAACAACAACAAAACAAAAAAAATATTTTGTTTTTTGTTTGTTTTTTTTTTGTACAAGATCATTTGATTCAAAAATTGGACAAAATGAGTTTTTCTCAAATTTTCGTGGTAAAATATCATTTTAGATATTAAGTGTCATATATCATTAGTAGTTGCCATGGAGAAGTGCTTCCAGATTGTTGATATCTTAAAAAGTGTCGGAAATAGGGGCAAAAAGGAAAATCAATTTTTTCAATTTTTCTTGAATAACTTTTGAACTAAGACAGCTATGAAAATTTTCTTTGCAGATATTTGATGAGCATCTCATTTCGCAACTTTGCCCTAATTTAACCGACCTCGTAGCTCTTAAGATAAGCGAGATCCCCATGCATTTACTCGAATTTGGGACACCCTGTATAGCTTGGAACTTTTTTTAAATAATTAACCGTTCCTTTCCTTATTCAGGTTATACAGGGTGAGTCACGACGGACGCCACGGAGTTTTATGGCAAAACGGTATATATTTTCAAACTTTTTTCGTGGTTTGATTTTGTAAGTCAATAAGGGCTACATTTTAAAAATATTTTCAAATATTGTGCTCCAAAAAAGAGTGGCATATCAAAGTTATACTTTTTCTTATGGAACACCCTGTATATTTTTGCATTTTTGGATTCCTCTTTAAATTTGATTCAAAAAATGTAGAAGGTTACATGGGTCTAAAGTTAACCGTTCTCGTGAAAATTGCATTTTCAATGAAAATGCAGTACAGGGTGGACCAAATTCGAATGTTTTACTCCATATCTCGGTTACAGTAATAGATAGCGAAAATCTGATTTCAGTCTCTTAGCCTATTTTTTTGAGAAAATAACGCCTGTGCAATCAGATTTTTTCTATCGGATTCCATTTTGGCACTACAGACGAAAAATGAAATTTCATCATTTTTGAAAATTTGCTGTAACTTCTTTATTTATTAAATTAGAACAAAATGTTATGTAGGTTTTTTGTACGGAATATTATGCTTAATTTAAAAACAAAAGTAATTTTTTCATAGCCTCCTTGACTTTCGAGATATGGAGTAAACTTACACTTTTTTAAATGGAAACCCCAGTTGGCCATGACTTTATGTGAAAGAGTCTTTTTTTAGCTTTTCAAAAATAATTAGTTTTATATATTTGTTGCAAAAAATAGCCAAGATATGGCCAATTTTGTAAAAATTCGATCATCAAAGTTTGCCATGATTTCGTAAACAAGTGATGTTTGCAATTATTAAATAACTAAACGTCATTTCGAAGTAAATTTTTTAACTTTTAAGCAAATCCGTGTATTATTTTGTATTTTATAACTGTTATTAAACATTAGACATATTTTGGTGAAAATCATTTGGTGGCCAAACCAATAAGTTGTCAGAAATGTTTCATGCACATTGATTAGTTTTAAGTTACAGTATCTGCCCAAATTATTAAACCCATTGTCGAAATTGACATTTTTTGAATTGCTTTCGTTTGCGTTGGGAGTAATATTGGTTTGGTGAATAAAACGCTACTTGTTTTTTTATTATCTGTTATATTTAGAGGAAGAAAATGTACCCATACTATTGGTCACTATATTCACCAGACATAAACACAATTAAAAACGTCTGGGAATTCGTGAAAGCGGAAATTAACAAAATCGGTTGTTTGACCAAGCAAGCGCTTAATGAAGGCTCTCATAAATGTGTGGAACCATAATTCGGAAATAAAAATACAATTGAAAGTATGCCTCACAGGATTCAAGCACTACTGAATGCTAAGGGGGGGCGAATTAAATGGTAATTTCAATTGATTTTACAAATCCATATCAATAGTTAACCAGATATTGAACGATCATGCTTTAAAACCAAATCGTTGAATTTCCTAAACAGGTCTAATAATTAGGCCAGGTACTGTAATTTTTAAAAAATATTTTTATCAATTAGTAAAGAAAACAAACTTACTGGAAGATTTTGTCTTCAATTGTTGCATCTGTTTTTCTACGAGAGGAAGCACTCGACGTCTTGTTTCAGTTCCTTTTTTAATAACCCACTTGTCTCCATTCTTTTTCTGATTTATAGTACTTGCTGGTTGTAATAATTGAAGTGGCTGAGGTTGTACTAAAACAACATAAACAGTTTAATAAAAACAAGCTTTCTGGAATTAATATAAAAAACGAGATTATTTATATCAAAATATGAATCACTCAAATAATCGAACAATTGTTGGTAATCATTTTTACATAATAGAATACTGCGATTAAAAGGATCTCTTAATAAATCTTCACAATAATTTGAAGTTTTTGAAGCAGACTATTAATAAAAATACAAGTTATTGGTATCGATGGATTCGTTAGAAGATGCTCCATTTAAATAACCGCTTGTACCACCATAGTTCCATTAATAAAAATTGACTTTTTATCAAAAAACCGATTCCGCAACCTTCAAAAGCCGATTAAAGTAACCTAAATTAGAGTCCTGTAATCGGGTCGGAACCCGCAAAGCGGGTCGGGTCGCGGGTCCTTGTGTAATAAATTTTGCGGGTAGCGGGTATTACATATTAAATTTTGCGGGTAGAGGGTCGGGTAGCGGTCCAACAGTACACGATAAAGCGGGTACTCGTTCGGATACGATTTTTATTTTAAATTAGAAATACTGAAAATGCTTGTTAATCTTAATGATATAAAAAGTAAAGTAAAGAAAGGTCTAAACTCATAAATAAAATAAACCCTAAATCGTACGTTTGAAATAAATTTAAATTACAATACAATAATGCGGGTCGCGGGTTGGGTAGCGGGTTGGCGCGGGTGGCGGGTCGGGTGCGGGTCTAATAAACTAGAATTGTGCGGGTAGCGGGTCGGGTGCGGGTCTATTAAACCAGAATCGTGCGGGTCGCGGGTCGGGTGGAACATCAGCTGTGCGGGTCCGATAAATTGGACCCGCGCAGGACTCTAACCTAAATGTCATTTAAAATTTACAAAAACGTTTTTTGGACAATTGTTGACATAATAAAAATCAATTTATGCAGGTCACGGCATCCTTAACCCCTTGAACGTTACATTAAATTCCTGGGTTTATGCATGCGATAATGTCGCGGCGGCAGAGGTCAACTTTTTTTTATGTTGCTTCTGTAATGAAGCTGTGAGTTGAAAAATACAACAATTGGGTTGTTCTCTATCAGCTCCTCAAAAAAATTACATTTTTTGTTACAAAAATCACACGCAGAAACCGTGCGAACCCAACTTACCCAATTCTACCTGCATAAGATTTTTGGGTCAAGAAAAAAGAAGACTTTTGGCGTCGGTGACAAAGACCGACCAAATTTTTGTCTTTTTCCAACTTATAGCTTCAACACAGAATGTACGATAACAAAAAAACTGCCTACGCCACCTTGATACTGTCGCGTGTATAAAATCGGCTCTAACGCGCGATCAACTGAAGTTATCCGCTTCGCGTGTACAAGACCTCAAATCGTACAGCACGGCACAAACGCGATAAAATCGCTTGAACCCAGTTCGTAGAACAAGGTCAATGGTGCAAAAGCGGTAAAAGTGCCCAAATTTAAATCGTAGAGCCTCAGTATCAGCGCGAAAAGAACGCCCGAACTCAGTTCGTAGAGACCAGTCAAGGGGTTAATAAAAAACTAAATTTTGTTTCAAAAAAATTTAAAGGTTATAAAAATTAACCAAGATAGTGCAGTTGTATCAAAAATCGCTTCCTCTTTCCAAAAATGTAAAAATATACAGGGTGCTCCATTTAAAATAACAAAGTTGGGGTTATTTCCGGCATGTGCTCTAAAAGCCCGGTTTTTTGCACATATCATATGTCTAAAATTTCATTTACCTGAAATCAAAAGTAAAGAAAAAAAAGGGATGTACCACACTTCATTTACACCCGGTATAGATAAAAAAAAACAATTACGTAAAATTATTACCCAACGATTTCAATGTACAGTTGTGCATAGTAAAACAGGAAACAGTAACATTTTTCGCACTGAACACTTGTTCTGTGGTGTACCGCTCGGCCCAGTCAGTAAAAAAGTTCTTCTCAGGCCGCGCGGTGCACACGTGATTGGCACAAAGAAAAACTGCATAATGTAAATAAAAAGTGATAATAAATGATTATTTTATATTATTTTTAGTAATTTACAAAAAAAAATATAAGGTGGCCCAGTAACCAAATTTTTTTTTAACATTACGGAGGTCAACGTGTTAAAGGTTAAATATGACAAGAAAAAACCTTTTTACCAATAATATTAACACGGAAAATGATAAAACTGTTTTGTAAATAGCTCTGAATTTATATCAACAACTGCACATTTTTGGGAATTTAACCATTTAGTTTACAACAAAATGTTCTAAAAATTACTTATTTACAATTTTAATTATCTCTCAAAATTGGAAATTGCCAAGTGATTAGTAATACCTATCAAAACAATCTTCGAGTGCAAAGGGTTAAATGGACATATTTATATTGTAGTTTCAAAACATTCGTAGTTATCAGAAAAAAATTTAAATATTATTGGGCGCGTTTAGATAACCACAGCGGATAAGTTACAGCGTAAAATGCACAGGGAAAATAATTTCCGATGGGTCAAACGAGCAGCACGTAACATTTGTTGTAACTCAGCGGTTACCAAGCGGGTCGGTTCAGAAATTTTGATGCTCAGCAACTCCAGCGCTGTGGTTATCTGAACACGCTCATTGATGAAAATTACTTGTTTCTACTGATTTATAATAAAAGTGTAGTGAAACTAGCATATAATTGTTATAAGCTCAAAAGTAGCTTTAAAATGAAACTAAAATTAAAAACTATAAACAATATCACTATGACTTACATATTTGCTGGGTTTTATTCTTAGTTTCTTCTTTCATATCATTATTTAATATATTTTCTAAAGAAATTGTTGACGTTGGTTTAGAATGTAATACATTAATTGCTGCTGAAGAATCTGCATCTGCAGCATCATGTAATTCATTATCGATATTTTCTGAAAAATTACTAGCAACCTCATATTTGCTTGATACAGCTGATGCAACTTTACACTTTTTACTAGCTAAAATATCACTATCGACTGTACTATGCGGTAATGTTCTTTTAAGATTATTTTCCTGTTTAAGCAATTTTTTAGCAACTATTCTCATTCGATTATCTTCATTTCCAATCTCTTTTAACATTTCTAAGACACTGTCAACTGTAAAGTGTGGAAAAATATTTTGTAATATCGTGGCTTCTTCCATTAATAGTTCGTATGACATGTTGCCGTCTTCTTTCAAAAAGTATTGTTCTAATGTTAATTGCAATCTTTTGCAAGGTTCTTCATTGGAGTACTGTTTCAGATAGAATTTAATTATAGCGCAGCTTGAACACTTTAGAAGTTTTGAAAGTTGTTTGTATTCTCGATAGGTAGGCGACTAAAATAAAAATAAAACTTCAATTGTTTTGAACCGCTAAGTTAGTTCTTGTTGATTCAAATAAAGCAGTCAAGTGATATCAAATACATCTTTTTGCGTCAAAATACACTGTAACCGATTATCTTGTACTTTATACATCTAGCAGTATATTTGAATAATAATGTTAAAACACCAAAGCTTATAATTAGGCTATTTAAAATTATGAGTGTCATTTCCAATCCAACAGATTACAGCAAAACAATGTGTTAATATAGAGGCTGTTCAAATTAATTTTTCACAATTGTTACTTGGCAAAATTTGCATATGCGAGCTAACTGCTATTTGGTAATTGTCCAGGACAAGTTAACACATACTCACTTACCTTTGGGCAAAGCTGCGAGTATTATTCGTGGCAAGTACGTGCAAATGATGGGATGGGTATAGTGGGATTTAAATATAAGAATTAAAAATCAACCGTGATGTCAAAAAATAGATAATTTATACTCGATAAGGCTTAGTTGGGTGTGGTTTCTTTTTTAGTCTGTGGTAAATAGGGATGGGTAATATATCGATATAATTTCGATTTCGATATCTCAATATATCAGTGAATTAGAACCCAGTAAATCAGTAATTACAGCATTTAAACCAATATAGGTACTCGTAAATAAATAAAAAGATATTTAAGGGTAATATGACATACATATGTAGGCACATTTATTTTGCTTTTGACTGCAATTTACAGGTATAACACCAAAAACAAGAAAATTAATACAAAAAGCAATGTACAATCTACTTCATTACAATTGAAATTACATGGTCCCATTTTTATTGATTATAATATTTTAGTGGAATAATATAAAGACACATTATTATTACTCACAACACAATGTTTTCAGATTGATGAATGTACATGTTAATATAATATTTCGTTTCAGATTTTAGCGGTTACTAATATTTTGAATTTTGTCTTCGGAGTATACTGAAACGTCGAGAATTTATAAATACTACGCAGGTATACTCCGAAGACAAAATTCAAGTTAATATAATATTATATACAAGGTAAATATACGGAGTAGGTAAATCACAAATACTCACTTTACCTGTTTTTATTGATGCAGATACGTTTGTTACATAATAGTAACACAGCTGTACAAGTCCGCTGACTACTGAATTTTTTTTTACTAGTCTTTTTACATATACAGTGGGTGTTTATTATTTTAACATGTAAAGCGCCATTAGTATCCATATGGATACAAATCATTTTGGCCCGATGGGCTACTTGTATCCATTTGGATACAACACTACATTGGATACAACACTACATTACAATTGGTGGCCAGAAAACCCTACTTTTATTTAACATGGTGGCACTTAACGTGTTAAGTTTTATTTACAATAAATAACAATTTAACTTTAGACTATGAAACTTTTTAATCCAAGCAAGATTATTTAATAAAATTAGGCATTGTGATAAAATTATGTCAAATTTCATGGATTTTGTTGCAAAATCATTTAAATAGTAGTACATTAATATTTAAAACAAATTAAAGCAATTTTTAAATATACTTTTGACATTTAAACTTTCCTATGCACTAATTTTAACTCAGTTCTCGATTTCACAAAGTACAGTTTGAAATATGTCAGATTGGTAAAAATTTGTTATTAAAATTGTTGTTTTACTTGTTTCTTACTGTGTAATAATTGATTTAGACCAGTGCTCTACATAAAACGTTTGAGGGTCCAACCACCTTATGAAGACGATCACGAGCCATAATTAAAATAATAAACGTAAGAGTAATAAGTACTCTTTTACTCTTCAAGAGTAATTGCCTTTTATTTTTTTACTCGAAAACTGTTCGTCGGACAAAAAAAGTCAAGAGGCCAGTTTTACTAAGAGATAAAGCAAGATTATAAAAATGACTATTTTAAAAAAAAAACAGTGGCGTATCATTTTTTTCATTAAAAATATTCAAGGACATGTTAATAGGACGCCATTGGTAGAAATAGAACAATTTTTTTATGCCTAGTTAGTACCTACTTAAATTCAAAAAAATATCTAAAGCGGTATCAAAAATATTACGAAAAAACTGATATTTTTTTCAACTTTTAACACCCTGTATCTCAAAAATACGGCGGTTGCGGACCTATATTGATATGAACTTTTTTTCTTAAAATCACCCAAGGAATAATACCCTTAAGGATCAGCATTCAATTATGAAACACCCTGTATAATATACTCCTACTACAATGCCTTAAGTTTCCAATTCAAAATTTATAATTTTACAAAAACGGATAACAAGGTTTGTATCACTGAAAGCAGAAAAATTTAAGCTTTTCAAGCACATGAACTCCTACCAAGGTTAGCTTTTAAAAAAATGCAACCTTGTATATTGGAATTAGGAAGAAAAACTTACATAACTTCATATTCTTGTTACTCTGGTTCATATCTAACTTTTTCTTTACATTTTTCCTATTATTGCAGATGTTTCTTTCCCATCACAACTCGAAAGTTATTGATTTTTAACGATATTTAGCACTATTAAATTAAGTACCTATATAGGCAACTTTTGTCCTATTAAAAGACTCTAAATTTCTGAAGTTTGCATATACCAAAAGTAACAGTAATTTTGAACAGACTATATATAAACAACAGTTACATTAAAGCAAAGTTTGCACAAATTTATTGTTTGCGTTTAACATGCACAGTTATAACAATAAATATATTTATAAATCAAACAGAAACATAAATATAAGTGTTATTGGATCAATTTTCGTCACTTGAGTTTCAAAACAATTTTTAAACATAATTTAATGGGTTGACCATTTCAAAAACTTTTTTACACCAAATCACAACTACTCAAGTAAGCCAATAACTTAAAAAATTTACGATAAATTGGCAAAAATGAATACTTAACTTATAAAGTGGTTAATCGCTCCGAATAACAGTTAACTCCACTGTAATTAACTTAAAAGACAATTTGATGTACGAGTAGTGTATTCAATGGTAAAAAATAAGGAAATGCAAAACTTTGTAAAATGACACTCAACATACAATAATGTTAAATAACAGGTACTACGATATAACATATTTTTCTAGTGAAAATTTTATATGGAGAACACATTTCAAATACCTAATAAGTATGAGAGTATTTAGTAATTTTGTCTTACTAATCATTTTTGTTTAATTGCCTAACTACAAATGCATTTACCAGTTTAACTTAATTACCATATTAGACAAATAATTAATTCTGAGGTGACAAAATAATTTTTTTATCTTACCGATTAGTCTAACCTAACCTCAACTAACAAAATACATCTTACCACTGAATCATCCATTTCATTAGAATATTATAGCCCGTTTAAAATTTTCGTATTTCTTAGTAAACTGTAGGTAAATCGTTAATACGTGTATTATGTATTTCACTGGGACGATGTCGATCGAGCCGTTGACAGTACATAGAAGAAGGAGCCGTTGCAGACTTTTCGACCAGTAATTTCACCAAATCTGCACAAAATTACACCACGCTTGCGCTAAACTGACAACTAAAATTACGGTTAGTTTTCAAAAATACAATTCTAATGAAGGACCGCATTTCAAAACAAGCATGTTGACATTTATAATGCCAAATTATCTACATACAATCATAAATAAATAATATATGCTGATTCACATAATTTTAACTGATTTAAGATTCTACTACAGTCAGTGCTGAATGCAGCCTTTAGCGGACCCTCTCTAGACAAAATTTAACGTTTGGGTTGGGCCCCATTCAAGGACGGTGTTTGTTATTTAAAAAAAACGGAGGGCCGGCCTATAATAATAATAATTGTATCAATACAAATTATTTTCGATATATATAAACAGATTTCATTAGATTAAACTTTCTTTCACAATAAAATACCCCTAACTCTCCATTTTTACTCTCTACACTTAAAAAAAAACTCAAAATGTATGTACATTATTAAGATTTCCAAAATGTCCTTTTTTTAACAAAGCAATTTTCTTCATTTTAAATGACTATGAAAATCGCAAAGATTTATAACAGAAAAATCCAAAAATCACAATTTCTCAAATCATGGCCGTCTTATTAAATTACCATCTTGCATATAAGTCATCTTGAAAGTTAATGACCTGATATCATTGCATCATCGACGACCACACAAACGTTTTTAAAAAAATCACTACAACAGGGGCTGTCGTCAACTAGTTTGTTGACGAGACGTACCATCAAACTCTAGAATTTCCGAACGAACTTTGAGGAAAATTTGCTTTAATAGAAGTCTCGTTTTTCGCGTTTTTCTTCAGAACAGTAAAACTACTTACTAAAACTTTTCACGGCTATAAATGCAAAAAATGTACACATCAAAACTAAACAAGTTTCGTTTTTTTCACGCACGATTTTATAATCAACGCGATTGCAAAAATAATCATTTTTGGGTGGCCGTAAATCATACTAATAAAAACAAAAGAAAGTGCACCATTTACATATAGCAGATGCGGCCATTTTTTGGCTAAATTTTGAGACAAAAGAAGAAAATTGAATGAAAAACAAAAATGTTATTGAACTTTTTGTGACCCCAAGTGTTTCCGTTTACGAACGAATTCCGAGAAAGAAAAAACACTTTTACAGGGGCCTCGTTTTTTGAGTTTTTCTCCGAAACCATTAGACGTACATAAGTACATATACATATGTTCAAAAACTTTGCACCTTTTCACTCGCAAAGAATGCGCGCATTGGTAATGGATAGGGTAACCACCCGTCCTACTTTGGGCGGACATGTTCCAAGGATAGTAAACTATTATTAGGATGGCCCATTCCCATAAGACTAATGTATTACTGAGCTTTCCGGAAATGACGTGATTGACGTCATTAATAACGCAAAAATATTTAAACCGACGCCTTAGATTTTATATTGAATGACATTTAAATTTTGACTTTACAGAGTTTTAATTATTGTAAGTAATGATTTTTAATGCTTAAATACATCGCTTTTTGCTTACAAAACTGAAACCGCTCTTAATTTGTATTTTATAATATGCCACATAAAAACCTACACAATTTGTAAGTAGCAGTATTGCTGCAAGGATGTAAAGATTTTTTATACCCTTATCGATGCGATTTTTTTCCTTGTAATATGTTTTTGCTTTGTAGATCTTTTATACAAGGTTTTTATCATTGCCCCGTAACTGCAACTGCCTTAAACTTAAAACATAACGTATTTTTGATGCAAGGGCAGTTTTAAAAGCTTGTGTATAGAACTTTATTGTAAAAAACATAACAAGAAATGAATTAAAATCATATAGTTTTCACCCTAATAAACGGTATCGTGTTTAACAGCCGTATTCATAGTCCTTCCTTATCTTAAGGATAGAGGAAGCCTCAAGGAAGCTCGCAACCTCCCTTGAGATAAGGTAGCCAATAAGGTTCCTTGTTCGGTCAAGGTAGATGTACATTTATGAAACATGAAACGAGGAATAAGGAATCCTTATTCCTCAAGGAAGGACTATGAATACGGCTGTAAGTTAAACCATGAATACATTAAATAAGAGGAGGTAGAGGTTGTGCGAACACGGTCAACTGGGCGACGGCGACTGGGCGACGGCGACTGGGTGACGGCCAACTAGGCGACGGTCAACTGGGCGACGTTCAACTGGGCGACGAGAACTTAAAAATTTTTGCACGCTCATATTAGCACACGAATTTGCAGATTGTCTTATAAATATTGGTAATATACTTACTTACTTTTGAAGAATTACTTAGCATACATTAAAATTTGATAATCACTTAAGAAAAATTCGGTCAAAAAAGTTGTCCGAAAATAATTTAAAAATGAAAGGGTATGATAGCACAATATTGCAATAAAAACAAAAACGACAGTTTTTTAAATTCATTTATCAATTTATTTTGTAATTGACAAACATATTTACATTAAAACAAAAAAGTATATAACATGCAAAACAACGTAACTATTTTTGATTTATAACTTTGGTATAAGCATTTCGATATATCGAATCGATATAAAAGGGACGGGAAGCTAAAAAGTTAGGAAGCAACTGAAAAATGAGACTGGTGACCTAAATAAAAAAGAGCTTTCCGCCCCTATTTTTGTGGTCCATACCACGAAATATCGATATATCGGAATGTCGATATATCGATATCAAAATTATATCGCCCACCCTTATTTATGACATGAATGATCACAGCGTTCTTTAACAAAATATATTATTTTTATTTTTAATCATAACTTTTTTCACAAAAACACTTTGTAATACAGTTTTAAATTCTCTATTGATAATTAATGTCAAAACTACAATTTTAACGCCTGAGACACGCACGCACGCACGGACGTCTTCGCAAAAATAGTCAAAACGGGTTCAGAGGATCGGGACCTCAAAACGTGTATATCTGTCAAAATCTGGAATTCGAACATTTTTGCTATCACAATACTTTCTTTACAGTATTACGATGGCGAAAGTAAAAACGAGAATGCAGTATTTGCACTACATTTAGATCACAATTCACAATTACCAGTTACAATTTCATTAATACATTAAATGAGATTTCAATACAATACGTTTATATTTCGTTTATATTTTATTTCAATTACATTTTATGTTATGTAAACCTTTATAATGATACCGCAGACAAATGATACTGTCATTTGACATTTAACAACTCATACTGGGAATAATTCATCTAATTTTAGAAGACATGTTTCTCTTATAATAAGCGAGATCTCCATGAAGGAAATGTTATCTGGGACACCCTGTATAATAATAATAATTTTTAATGTCTTTTATGTCTTTACTAAAATGTTTTGTCCCTATTAGTTTAACGAAAATGTTGAATGATTTTCGAATTAAATGAAACGGAATTAGTAGCACATACTATATTAATTATAGCTGGTTGGTGTAATTAGTGCCTATTATTAAAACATTCTTGCGTACACTTTCACCATCTCAAATTTTTAACAAACATTTTATATTTTCAATGTCTTCTGGCACATGTACAGAACAGTTGATTAAACAAATAGATAAAAAATTTAAAAAATTAAAATGTTATGTTAATCAACGCCATAGTTATAAAATTAGAGTCATTATGTGAAAAAGTAGTACAACCGCAAAATACAAAAATTAGAACAGAAAATTTTAAATAAGGAAAGAAAAAAAATGTCAAAAAACAGTTCAAGAAGCTGCTAAAAAAAGTTAAATGTAAAGTGATATATTTGCTAAAGCTAGTACACTTAATTTTGAAAAGTCTTACATTGATCTAGATTTGCTTTCATTAAAATCCGACAAGCGAAGACAATATAATCTGCCCCGTCGATGTACTCGTAGGTAAAATTGAAACTTCGATAGTCGATGCAAAATCTTCAATTTCAACTTTAATTAAAAAGAAAGTACTACAAATAAATTTTAAAAATCCTTAATGCTTATCAGCTAATTATTTCACAAAATTACAATTAAAAGTTTTGATGATTTTCAATTCAATCGGTTTAAAACTCATAAAAATGTATGTAATGATATTTGTGTAATAGACCCTAGTAATTTTGAAGCGAATGAATGTTCGTAAAACCGTTTAAAAGACCTTAGTAAATTACTAGTAACATGTCATTATAATTAAAATCTAAAAATTACAAAATATAGAAAGTGTTCTAATTTACAAAAAAAAAAAAAGGTACGTATCGTGAGCAAAAGCAAAACACTGTATATAGTTGAAAATAATTTTGTGTTATGTAGTAAATGACCATGCACAAACAAATTTTATTCGTTTTTTTTTTTTTTATTATTAGTAATAACAACTATCGAGTGATTCGTCTTGACTTGGACGCGCTTGGAAGTATAATACAGATGAATTGAGTGACTGATTTGAAAATAATTAGTAGTTGTGTTAAATGTTCTATGAATAAATGAAGCTGTGAATATTTTATTTATTGCTGCTTTAATTTCCTGGGACAATATAATTTGTATACAGTAGCGTATACAGTAATATTTATATGGTACGCAATTTTCTTTTAACTTTATCGTGCACTCAAGTTGCATGTAGGTTTCCGAGATTAACATTTATTAAAAATATATTTAAAAAATTCGATATCCCAAGATACTTTACAGCATCTAATGCTTGTCAATAGAAAGACATTAATAAATTTAAATAAAGATATAATTATGGATAAAATAAGAGAAAACTCCTCTAGAATTTAAAAATATTTGACAATTAGGCATATTCTTAAGTTAATTATACTATAAATTTACTTAAATATGTTGTTATATTATGAAAAGATGTATTTATTGTTTTTTCAATATTTTTTCTTTTTAAAGCCGGCTCACTAGGATTTTTCCGGGCCGGGTAAATTTGCCTAAACCATTAACTAAGGACGGGATTTATTGACCTGGTCTTATAACTTCTTTTATTTATAGACTCTTACTGTACCAGTGGCCTGGCTTTACCCTGTTTCATTTATGTTGTTCCATTAATTGAAAAATATAAGTCACAAAAAATACCCTGCAAGTTTAAATAGAATTAACACAGTACACAGTTTATACAATTTGCAAAAACTGAAAATGTAAATTCTCCTTAATTGATGTGCAAAGCGATTAAAGGAGGACCGGTTTCTATCTTTCCTAATGTAAACATAATTTTAAAAGTAAATTTGGCATTCCTGTTTCCAACGCATCAGCAGAGCGATCCTTCTCTGTCCTTAAAAATTAAATTAGACATTAGACAAGAAAAATAATGTAATTTGGCAACAATGTGAATCGAGAATAACATTTTATGCAGGATTGATTACAATGAACTAATTGACAAATTACCAACTTAAAAGGCACTGAAAGTCACAAATAGTTTAAATTTTGTTTACTGATCCCTGAAATATGTCTTGCGATGCTTTATTTTAAATTTACTTTGTAATTACGCTTTGAGTATAGTGCAATAAAAATAAATACTAATTGGAAATTTTATGTGGGTTGCATTTGATTGTTCGTAAATGTCATATATTTATTTTCTTTTGCTATTTTCATCTAAAGTTAATTGTTCTTTAGTTTTTTTTTACATTAGCAGTTTTGGATCCAAGGGAACATTCTCTAAAATTCCCATCGGAGATAAATGTCTTGATTAACACTGTACATTGAACATTGGGCCCCCACATTCAAATTGGCCTACCCCACGCGGGTATATGTAACACCGAATCAGTGAACTTGCAGAGTTTATCAGGATTTTTTTTGCTGAATTCTTGAAATAGGCAAAGAGGTTTGCTAAGTTCATAAAATAAACCTACTACGTGAAATCGACAAAGCGTAAACAAACTTTTACCAACTATTAACCTGACCTGACCCTTTTTTTGTCACTAGTAAAGGATTAAGTTTAGAGTTGGTCAAAGTTTTTTTTTTAGTAATATTGCTTATTTCACGAAGTGAGCAAACAAAATGCCTTTCTCACGAATAAGGCAAAAAATACCCATTTTAAATCTGGGTAGGTCGACTAATTCGGCGTAACCTACAGGGTGTAGTGTAGTATTAGGAAGCACATTTATTTTTCCTTTTTCTATATGAGGGCACATGTGAATTTTATATTGTTATAGATAATTAATAATTCATGTTTTTGCCTTCGCCAATATCACTCAATATTTTGCTATTGTCGCAATATAAATTGACCTGTTAACATAAAAATAACAGCGTAAATACGTGCATTTACGTTTAAAGCGATAGTTAAATATCCAGTTAACAATAATTACTTCAAACAAAAAAAATTTAAATGAATTATTATTATTATTATTAATAATATAAATTGTAGGTGCTTCAACTGCTAAGGTCATTGTAATAATTTATTTAATTAGATTACAATATAATGGCTACAAGATTTGATTGTAACTTACCTATTTTCCCGCTTCACTGTTGTGGAAGTAGACACTGTAGCAGTTCCATTTTAGAATAGATATAGGATATAGGTACTGCGTATCATTGAAAATTCAAATAGAAGTTTAAAGCGCATTAAATATTTTATGTTAAACAAATTCTAATTTATAATCGAAGCTTTTTATTGCAAAATTGGTAAATAATGAAGAAATTTGTTCTCATATATTCATTGTATGATCATTCAACTTTTTAGGTACCGACGTTTTTAAATAATGCTATAAGTAACAATTAATTGCTGTAGTAAGGTATATATTTGAATACTTGAAATTAGGTCATATTGTATCACAAATAAAATATTGTTTAAAACTAATTATAAATAACACTATGTACAGAGATACACTAATTCTAATCGAAACTAAATTTTAGTTAATACATATATACTTAAAGATCACTGCCCAATATTTCAAATTCTTGTATCAAATGCACCATATCCGTCCGATCTAACGCGGAATTTTGAAAGACTATTCGGAAGAAATTTGGTAATTTTTTTTGTGGCTGGTAGGTAACCATCATGGATCCCTTTTTCATCATGCGCTCCTTAATTTTTGGGGCTACGCAATGCAGGCGATCTTCAAACTCTGGGGTATTTTCGGCTCCTCTTAAGCTCGGAGGTATGTACCAGAAGCAAATATTTGTGCATTCTGGCTTGTCTAGTACCATTCTAAAACCCGGTCTTTCTCTGATTACATCCGCGAAAAATTTAGCGTTGTCAAATACTTTATCTATATGTTGTTCGAAACCTGAGCTTCCCTTAGCTTTCCACATGAACCAGAATTTCAAAACATCCGCACGACGGCCACATTGTACATGTTTATCACCCGTATCAAAACTTGTATCGTAGAATTTATCTTTTTGGAACAGATATGTAGCGCTGGCAGAATGAGCCTCTGAGAGAATACCTTCATGGCGAAGTAGAAACGTGGAACATTGTTGAGGAGCTGTTAGCAGTTTATGTGGATTCCATGTGACGGAATCGGCCCTGGACAAAAAATACGCATTTAATATACGATTTAAAAAGTGATATAAAAAATATAAGTTCACGTGCTGCTCCAAGAAGTGAAGAGTTTACGTTTCTGCATGTGTCAAATTTGGATACTTCGGTAACTGTGGACATGGTTCGAGGTTATATGTATAAAATGATGAAATCTGATAAAGTTAGAATAGAACAGCTGAAAACAAAGGGTTTTTATAACTCCTTCAAAGTCGGCATTCCTACTTCTGCGGTGGATATGGTTATGACTCCTGATTTTTGGACAGAAGATGTAAAGGTGCGGTTTTTTCGTAACTTCAGGAAATTCCAAGGGCAAAGAGGGCCTGTCAAAAATTCCACTTCTCCATGGAACCACCAAGGGAAAAGAAGAGACTAATTTATCCCTTTTAAGTATATTTTATGTGAACATACAATCTGTACGTAGTAAAATTAACGACATGAATGCTTTTTTCATAGATAAACCTTATGATGTTATTTGTTTTTCAGAACATTTTTTGAAGTCAAATGAAGCTGAAAATTTTGTTTTGCCAAATTTTGTTGTAGCATCATCCTTTTGCAGAAGTGTTATGTTGCATGGTGGTGTGATGATATTGACAAGGAAGGACTGGCGGTTCAATTGCCTTACAGATATTACTGATTTATCAAGTGAAGCAGTCTGTGAGCTTGCTGCAATTGAACTGATTGCAATAAATGTAATTATAATTACTGTATATAGGTCTCCTCTTGCTGATTTTGAACAGTTTATGACCTGTTTGAACCAGGTATTTATGCTTTTAATTAAAAAAGACAAACAGGTTATTATAAATGGTGATTTTAATCTAAGATTCTTTTCATCAGATGTTAGATTTAGCGCATTTGCGGACCTAATAGGTTCATATAACTTTATACCTGTTATACATGAAAATACAAGATTGCAAAATTGCATAGATAATGTTTTATTGAATTTTGATGATGCTGTGAAGCAGTCAAAGGTGTTTGATCATGGGTTGTCAGACCATAAATCTATTGAAATCAGTATAAATGTGCTTAAGCTCAAAAGTAAATATATCCCTATTTTTAGTAGAAAGGTAACAGAGAGGGGGGTATTTTTGTTCTACCAGTTACTAGAAAATATAGATTGGTCCTTTATTGCAAGTAAGTCTTGTGGTGAGTCAAAAATGAATATATTTTTAGGTATTTTAAAAGATTCTATCAACAAAACATTTCCTGTGGTAGAAAAAAAACAAAGTAATGCACAAAAAATAAATTGGTTTAATGATGAATTAAAAAATATGCGAAGCACTGTAGCTCTTTTATCTGAATTGTATCAAAATTTACAGAATGATTTAATAAAAAATATACGAAATATATATAGACATCAGTACAGGCAAAAAATTATTGAAAGTAAAAAAACTAAGTATGAAAAGTTGATTACCAATTCCAAGGGTACATGCAAGGTTTATTGGGATATTATTAATGATAATAGAAAAACTAATAAAAAACAAATAAATACTGATATTACTTCAGAAGATTTAAATACATTTTTTTCTCAAATTGCTGAAAATATCATTAATGATCTCTCAACGACAAATAAGTTTTTTTCTGATTATCTACCTCAAAATTGCACTGATAATTTTCCTACATTCTCTTTTAAAGAGACATCTTACAATACTATAAGAGACATAATCTGTGATCTGAAAAATAAAAAGTCTTTTGATCATTATGGACTAACAGTCAATATGCTAAAAAGATGTAAAAATATTTTAATTGGTCCAATTACTGAGGTAATTAATCAGTGTATTCGTGAAGGTGTTTTCCCCCATTCACTGAAGATTGCAAAAGTGGTGCCGGTGCATAAGAGTGGTGATGTCAATGATAAGAATAATTTCAGGCCAGTGTCGCTACTACCAATAGTCTCTAAAATTTATGAGAACATACTAAAATCTCAAATTAACTCTCATTTTGAGAGACATAATTTATTTGCAAAGGAACAGTTCGGATTTCGAAGGGGCAGAAATACTTCTCTTGCTGTTGCCACCTTATGCGAAGCCATCTCGGATGGATTTTCTGATGGAATATTCACTGGGGTTATTTTTTGTGACTTGCAAAAGGCATTTGATTGCATTTCGCATAACATACTACTACGGAAGCTTAAGTATTACAATTTTAACAAATTGAGTATTTCTCTTGTAAGCTCATACCTTACAGATAGGTTACAATATACTTCTGTCAATGGGACTAATTCTAAATCAAGTGTGCCTCGTTTTGGCGTTCCCCAGGGCTCCGTGCTGGGTCCCATCTTGTTTTTGATCTATATCAATGACTTTAAAAATTGTGTTTCTACTTCATCGGCTATTTTATTTGCTGATGATACAACCCTTATTACTAAATTTAATAAAATAGAGGATTCGGCTGGAGCTTTGGAGAGGGTCCAGGATGAGGCTCAAAATTGGTTTCTTGCAAATCAGTTGTCTTTAAATGCAAGAAAAACCCAAGAATTGATTTGCACACTTAAGAAAATTGATCACGTGAAAACTGGTGTCAAGTTTTTAGGAGTATGGCTTGATCCAACATTAAATTGGCAGGCTCACACTGATAACTTAGCAAATAAGCTCTCTAAAAATTTATTTGCTTTAAGAAATATTGCAAATTTGGTTGATACTAGTATATTATTCACAGCATATTTCTCATTGTTCATGTCACACTGTTTATATAGTTTGATAAACTGGGGCCACTCTAGTCATATGAAAAGAATCTTTGGACTACAACGTAAAGCCTTAAGAATTATTTTGAAGCTTGGCTATGGAGAAGATGTCAAAGATAAATTCACTCAGAATAAGTTATTAACTCTACCATCATATTACATACTGTATTCTCTATGTCATGTTAGAAATAATTTTAATAAATATACTTTACAAGGCACTTTACATAATTATAGTACAAGAGGAGGTCAAAATATACGTATAGATTACCATAGAGTGTATGCTTGTCGCAATGCGGAAAATTACTATGGTCCTTTATTTTATAATCGACTACCTTGCAATATAAAAAATCTGCCATTGAAGGGATTCAAAAATGCTATTCTAAGATACTTAAGTAACAACCCAATTTATAAAATCAGTGAGTTTGAATTCAAAAATGGGTAAGCAGATTGTTTGTGGGGGCTCCAGTCTTTCTTTCAGGTTTCTGTAATTGTAATTGTAATTGACGAATGTAAAATTATATTCTATATAATATACATTAGTGAATTAATGCATATCGCGCATTTTAACTTGTCTGTTTTGTCCTATTTATTAAATGTGAGTAAGTATTACTTTAATTGAGTTTTATCTCTATTTTATATTATATCAACATCTGACATGTGTAAAACCTTGTAGTTCCTTAACATGCAATAAATATTATTATTATTATTATTACTATTATTATTATTATTATTATTATTATTATTAATTTATAGTTTCGTATTAAGCAAATGAAGGTTACATTAGAAAATGCCCTTTATCACAACCTAATTAACAGAAAGGATAATTATATATTTTGATGCTTTCAAGGATGTGAATGGTTGATTGTAATTAATGAACTCATACCTGTGAATGCCATTAAGGAGATATCGGTAACGAGCCGACATAAGTGCGCCGCCACCCCATGCAGCATCTACCTACATGCAAGCAGAGGCCGTAACGTTCGCATATATCGGCAAGATTTTCTATAGGATCAAAGGCGCCCAAGACTGTCGTGCCTGCTGTAGCGCTGACCATAAACGGCATTGCACCTTCGTTTAAAGCTTTTTCGATTTGTTCTTCTAAATGAGATGGGCTCATACGTCCTCGTTCATCTGTGCGTACAAGGTAAACATTGCTGCCACCAATGCCCAACAATGAAGCCATCTTTTTGATAGAATAATGCGCGTCTTCAGATGTAAACAAAACTAATCTTGGTAAACCATGTAAGCCTTTTTCCTGAAAATTTATTTAATTTTTTATCGTATGCGTGACTTATGTACCTACATACTATATTTTAATTAATATATACAGGGTGAGTCACGACGGACGCGTCGGAGTTTTATGGCGAAACGCTTTATATTTTCCAATTTCTGTCGCTGTTAGATTGTGTAAGTCAATAAGGGGTACATTTTAAAAATATTTTCAAACATACAGGGTGCTCCAAAAAAAAG